>CM042327.1:2206238-2578738 GCA_023566125.1 Zingel zingel
AGTGAAGCCGGGGAACTGAAAGAAATCCAGGGCACGTTGATCTTGATTCGTAGTACAGACCTCCGGAAGAAGAGAAGTGAAAACAGATTGAGGTACAGTAAATGAGATTAAGATGTTCACAGCAAAATGTCCTATTTTAACACTAGACACAAAACATACAATAAACCTGCATTCATGGAAGTTGCATAAACTGCACATTTCTAACAGTTGTGCCTGAATATTTAGCATAATTATCCCATCTCAAAATGTTCAAAAAGACGTTGAAAAATACACGTGGAAAAAGGTCAGTGTTACAGGACAACCCGGTCTCATGGCAGTTTGTGTAAATGTCACGTTATTTTTAATCTATTGATACGTGTTCACAGGGACGTTTTTCTCGTTTTTTTGTCGTGGTCAGCACGAAATACCCTTCGGGGAAAGGACGCTTCACACGCCGGGAGACGGCCAAAAAGGACGCCTCATAGACGCCGGGAGATGGCCAAAAAGGATGCCTCATATGCTGGAAGGGGGACCAAGGCGGCCGCTGGGGACGCAACTACGGGGAAAGGATGCCCTACACGCCGGGAGACGCCCGAAAAGGACGCCTCACATGCCGGGAGACGCGCGACCATAATGGGATGGCGGAGGTTGGTTTAGGAAAAACACTACGGGGAAAGGACGCCTCACACGCCGGGAGATGGCCGCTGGGGACGGACAACAATAACGGGACGGTTGTGATTAGGAGGACTACGGGGAAACAAAACGATGCCATTTTCTTCTGGAAGAAATCGCTGAAGCTGCTGAGGAAATGGCAACGCCAGCATGTGTGAATTGGAAACGCCAGCCAAAGCTCGCAGGGACAAACGGACGCCTGGGTATACAGTAGTCAGTTGAGCTATCATTGTTATATTTACATCTATGCTAGCCTACTGTAGGTGCAAATAGCTTGCATCGCTAACGTTGTGCCTACTGTTTTGTAGACAATATAGCCTAACAGCCTACCGTCACTTCGTGGAATGGGTCTTGCATGGCGAGAGACTGGGGAAAGCCTATCGTCTTGTTTTGCCTGCCTGTGTTGTTCAGGACATCAGACAGAGATATCCAGCTCCTGACAGGCAATACTGACCCCACCCCTCCGGTGACTCTCGCGTACTATGTGATGTAATTTCACATGAACCGGGGGAGGGGGGAACCAAGCTGCTCAACACCAGGCCAATACAAAACGTCAAATCAATGTATAGTTAACCCTTATGGTCCCGGTGAACCGGAGGACAAAACAAGCGTTAAACAGGTGCCAGCCAATTACCCGATTGACCCTCCCAGACTACCAGCTCTTGCAGGAGGATGCCAATAAAGCCACAGCAGGCAGAAAGAGAGGGTTTTGTACATTTCTGTTCTCTAAATCCCACCGCCAAAGGAAATGAACGACAACCTTCGAGCTAGCAAGCTATACGTTGATAGTGGAAAGTTTTGAAGAAAATTAGGATGGTGCAATAAGGCAGGCCTGCCCGGCTATATCGCAGAATGATTGCAAAGATTTACTAAAAATATGTAAACAGTTACTATCCAACTGGGATGTTATCGGACGGATTGGCGCTGATTGCTATGGACAAAGTACACACAGCGATACACTAGTAAGAGTAAATAACATTTACCCATGTATCCAGCTAATTTAAATAGTTTATTTAATAATGAATGTGGCCTTTACTTTTAGGAGTCCAAATGCTCCATCAAAACAACTTCCTTCCACAAACTATTTTACAGAGCCATTGTTGTTGCATCCGAAGCTTAGCCCCATCCACGACGATTGTAATTGGTTTAAAGAAATGCAAATAACCCAGAGCGTTTTTTTCCTGTCCTACAATTCATCCGTGGTGTAGCCAGACCTTACTCTACAGCGCTGTGGAAATGGGTCTAGCAATGTCTGACTAGGCTAATAGAACAAGAGCATGTTTAGGGAAGGATTGTGGTTGTGGGTAGACAGACCTTCAGTTAGCAGCTGATGCTAATTGATTTCAGCCTGGACAAACACCAGAACTGTATTTTTACTTTATTTTCAGATGACATTTTATGCTTGAGTTTGTTTTACTCTTTCTGAAATTCTTATTTTTGTTTGATATTTACTAACTTGTGTTTGATTTTATTGACAGAAATCTGATTCCATACTCATAGGCCATCTTCTTTATTCAATATCCTACATCATTATAATGTTAACATGATTAAAAAAGGGCAACTCATTCACAACAGACCACAGAATAATAGTAAAACGGAATGAACAGTGTAACATACATGATCAAATATTGTCAGACCATATTCCAATCAAAGACACCTAAAATCCTATCAATTCTAGTTTGACCTAGGTCAGTGGTTCCCAAAGTGGGGTCTGGGGATCCAAAGGGGGTTCCATGGGGTCCCCAGCAAAAGGGAGAATGATTATTATCACTATAATTCTATCCATTAGTTACACCATGACAGAATGTATGACTATTTTAATCATGGATTTAATACACTTATTTTAATAAAATATCCTAAAGGAAAATCTTGTCATTAGCCTAATTTGTGTCAGTTTAGGTGTCTTTTTCTATAAGTGAAAAAGTTTGGAAACCACTGTTCTAGGTTATGATATAAATGGCCCAAGTTTTATTGGCCTTCAATTGGCCTAAAGAAAGCAACGTATAATATTCTTTCCAACATGTGCTTTAACATTTAATGTGTGAGAAATAGATTTTTTTATTAACAGTTGAGACTAATTCAAACCCACAATGTGAGTTTCAAAGCCCCCCTTAAGATGTATGTAATAGCAAAAGAGATCTACAGTGTGTACATATACATTTAACGTATTCTAGAAGCATATTTTGTAGCTTAGCAATATATAGTTTGCTAAATGTGCATTTTAAGTTTTACATTCTTGCAGCAGGAATCTTCAAAAATCTAACTACCACTCCTTTGATTTGAGGGAGACTCAGGCCGTAAACTAGAGGGTTATTAATGGGGGGGATGATCAAATACTCTAAAGATAAAACAACTGTGATGATAGGATTCATTTTATCAGCCTCAAATCGAGTCAATGACAGCTCACAGAAGAGAGAGAAAGAATAGGTCATGAATGTCACGATGTGAGGCAGGCAGGTCTTTAACGCCTTTCCTCTGAATTCAGAAGAGCTTCTCCTGCAAACAAGCAGAATACGTAGATAGGTGTACAGGACAAAGAACAGGGGGATGAAGATGGTTGTCATCGTGACAAACTGAGTTACTATGTTGTTCAGAGTTGTGTCTACACAGGAGAGCTGAACCACAGGCCAGTTGGAACAGAAAAGCCTATTCAGTTTGTTGCCACACAACGGTAATCGGACAGTAAGATAGAGACTGCAACCCATAGCAAATGCAGGGTAGAACACGGCAAAAATCACAAGATGTGTTACCATCTTAAATGTCATTTTACTGTGATAATGTAAAGGCTGGCAAATAGCAACAAATCTATCGTAGGCCATGATGCTCAGAATAGTCAGCTCACATGACACATAGGTGTAAATAACATATATCTGAATGAAACATAATGGACGTGAGATTAAATAAGTGTCAGACAGAATGTCGGTCAGAAACCTGGGGAAGAAGCCGGCTGAGCCATACAGAGAGTTAAAAGACAGACAGCAGATAAAAATATACATGGGCTGATGCAGAGACTTCTCCAGGCAGACTGTCAGAATAATGACAATGTTAGCAGAGACAATAGTCATGTAGAGCAACAGACACAGACTGAAGAACAGATATCTGAGGGGCCCAAAGTCTGCAAACAGAGTGAACTGAAAATACAAAGGATTCAGGCTGTTGTTGCTGTTCATGTCTGACCAACAGCAGAGCTGGAAGAAGAGAAGTGAGTGATGAAGGGAAAGGAGGGTTAAACAGATCAATGTACACTAAATTAGATTAAAATGTTCTTAGCAAAATGTCCTATTTTAACAGTTTAGCAAGACACAAACCATACAATAAGCCTGCATGCATGTATGTTTCATAAACTGCACATCTCTAACAATTCTGCTTGAAAATATGCAGCACACCTAATACATTTCATTTAGTTAAAAAGACATGTCCAACAAATAGACATGGGTGGAAAAAGGTCAGTGTCACATGAACTAAATCAACAAGCAACTTAACATTTGTCATTCAACAAAAATATAAAGGATTCAGGCTGTTGTTGTTCTTCATGTCTGAACAACAGCAGAGCTGGAAGAAGATAAGTGAAAACAGATTGAGGTACAGTAAATGAGATTAAAATGTGTGCATCAAAATATCCTATTTTAACAGTAGATACAAAACATACAATAAGCCTGCATGCATGTAAGTTGCATAAACTGCACAATTCTAACAATTGTGCCTGATAATATTCTGCATAAGTAAGACATTTCAGATCAGAAAGATATTTTCAAAAAATAGACATGGAAGGAAAAAGGTCAGTGTCACATGAAGTAAATGACCAAGCAACCTCACATTTTTCATTGAACAATATTACAGTTGAATGAATGAAAAAGAGATGTATCCAGGTTAACAAGGCTCATACATGACAGACATTCAAAAGGTTCTTTTCCACAAGTGAAATGTTTGCAATTACATTCAACCCTCTGAAAAGCTTTTAGTGTAGTGAAGTTTTCACTTTTGTGTCTTATAACAGCTGATATAATCAGCTGAAACAATATACTGTATATAGTGTTCATATGTGTCCTGTCGTCTGTCCAGCAGTCAGAAAGAAATCAGAAAACAGTCTTTGCATCAGTGTATGTAAACATAGATTTTAGAATAATACACACCCCCCCCCCCTGACCTACAGCAGACTGAGGCAGCAGCTGAACTTTTATCCTCTTTTTCTGTCACACTGAGAGCAGCAACCTGTACACGCAGAGTCCGAAGGGAGCTATTCAAAACAAACCCAAATCATGAGGGACAGACAATGAGACAGGTAGATATACAATTGGTTAAAGTGACTATATATAACCTTTTAATGTTTCTGATGCTGTCATTTTTCAAACAATGGTCTTCAATGACCTGTAACAGCAAACAAGACTAACATTTTCATATAGTTTTTAGTAAGGTATCTGCCCGGGTTTGATTTTTCCTGCGAAGTGACAGAATGATTTGCGGCAGGTAGACGGCGCTACAGTAACACATTCTGACGGGTCACAGATTTCATCATAACACCTGAAAAGCCTGTGTTAGTGTATCCAACCACATCGCTGGTCGTCCGTGTGACATCATCATCTCTCTCTCCTACTCTCGCTGTCTGTCAGCTGCTCATTGTTCGCCTTCTTCTAAAATATTAAAAACACTAAATCAGAACCAGAAAACCCAAGACGTTATAAATGTGTTCCATTATTTTCTGAGACCAGAAGTGTCGCTGAGTTTCAGATATTCTGTCCAATAAACAAGCGACCGTTACGACTGTGTGACGTGTGTTTACAGTGTTTGGTGCGTTTGACAAACTTCAGTGTGAACGAAAACTGAACCTAATGAAAAATGCAAGCGAAATGCACCGAGTCCACCGAACTATAGGTGTGAGAGCGCCCTTAGACGTGTTGAAAACTGACTGCCGGGGGGGCGACCTGTAGATCACCCAGTAGGAGCGTGCTCTCCATGTAGGCTGAGACCTTCGTTTGTGTTTGACCTGCGGCCCTTTGCTGCACCCCCAATCTCTCTCCCACCTTTCCTGTCTATCCACTGTCACTACAAATGAAGGGAAAAGGCCCAAAAATAATCTTAAAAAGAAGAAGAAAAAAACTGACTGCCAGAAATGATGTAGTCTTGGACATGTCCAAAACATGTGGAATAGGTTTGCAGGGCTTTGTTTACATCGGTCACATGTGGGGTCTAACCCGAACTCTAGAAAGCCTGTAAATGTAGGTCTTTAATCTCGGAAGTTCTGGGGGTGTTCTCTTAATTTCCCCCCCTCCACCTTTTTTGTAATTTCTTTTTAATTTACAATGGTCTTAATAGACCTTCATAATGTTATAGGAGGTCAAAGAGGTTAAAGTATGGTAACAAAGTCCTCAGAAAGAGAATCTTCAAAGTAAAGTTGGGATTGTTTTTTAGTGTGTGTGTGTGTGTGTGTGTGTGTGTGTGTGGTATGATGCAATCTATTTCGATAACACCAATATGGCGTCCACATAAGCTGATGTAAGGAGACTGAAGTAGTACTCAGAACTTTTACTTTAATAAAAGTACCACAGTGTAGAAATACTCTGTTACAAGGAAACGTCCTGCATTCAAAATAGGGCTGCTGGATTATGGAAAGAATTATTTTGGTCAATATTGAAATCATTATTATTAACCACGGTTACTCGTTGACTTTTGGAAAAGATGTTGCATTTATTGAAACAGTGAAACAAATCAACAGTGAAAACACCTTGAACTGTGAAATATCCCTTCATACTTTTCCTGTTTGAACTTTTTAATATAAATAAAGTATGGGGGGGGGGGTCACAATAAAGGCCTGAATGACACAAAAAAAGAAGTGATTTAGCCTTGGGGCCCACTTACGTATTTTTTTTCCAGGGGAAAGAAAGACTATTTGTTCATTCTATGAAACATTTAATCAATTATTTACAGTGACATTTACAGGAATTCTGTCTCTGTGACGTCTCATGTGTATTTGTCTGTCTGTGTATTGTCTCTGTCGTCATCCTCATTTGTCTGTCTCTTTATTGTTGTCATCCTGACTGTCTGTCCCTCTGTTTTCATTTTCATCGACTGGTCAGTCTGTCCTGTCATCATGGAACTCCTCTTTCACTGCTGTAAATGACAGAAACTAATCAGCTTCACTTTACACTCGATTGACATTCCCTCAAATCATCTTGCCCTCATGTGACCTGTGTGTGTGTGTGTGTGTGTGTGTGTGTGTGTGTGTTTGAGTGTAACAGAGATAGAGGGTATGTCGGTATGAAGAGAAATAGATTACTTCAAGTAGCCTAACTTTGAATACAATGCTGAACTTGCAATGATTTGTTAGCGTGGTTAGAGCAGCTTTATCTTGCTCTCTTCACATTCGTTTCTCTCCCACAGTTTAGGCTTAACTTTCAACCATGTCAGTCAAAAAGTGACTGGGCCATCTACTGGGTCTCACTGCTGTTCGTCCTTTCCTAGAGGTCAACCCTGATTGGTTCATGTAGTTGTCAATTTAGTCAGACTGATGTGTGCGTGAAAGAAACTAAAGTTAAGTGTGCAATATAGGGCTTACTGATTCATGTGCTCACCTAATGAGATGGGTGCGGCTGTTTTTATGCAACCAGTCGGTCAAACTGAGGAAGAAAGTAGGAGAGGGACACACGCAGTGTGTTTTCAGAATCCAGTCTATTCCTGTATTTTGTCTTAGATGCAGCAAGAGTTGAGAAGACAGCCTCGCACAAATAGGTGGAATGAAAATGGAGCATCGTTTTCACTACCATCTCACTCAGTTGCGGGTATTCTCCTCCACAGGCCGGCCAGAACTCTGAAAGCTGCATCTTGTTGAAACGAGCTTGCAGCCCCCCGTCACATGACAACTCCAACAGTTTGTCCTCAAGAGTCGGCGATAATGTGCTGTCGGTCTCCGCAGTCGTGTATGGATCACCTATCCAATTTTTTCCAGTGCGTGGGTCACATTGTGATGGAAAATATGCTTCAAACTTGAGTGAAGTCTGGCTCAAGTGTGCCCCCAAGAGGATGCCCATGAGACCTAAATCAACCTTGCTCTCATTAGCAAGAGAAGAAAATAATGGGAACATATCATAAACTCCCTTGCTAACGCGATCTTCCAGACGCTGAGCTTTTTATTGAATGCATCGATTTTGTCACTGGCCTGGAAAATATCACGTCTTTCCTTGCATTGATAGATCGAGCTGATTGAAACAGTCCAGTATATCTGAGAGGTAGGCCACTTTGGCAATCTATGCATCGTCTTGCAGGTGCACAGTAAGACATGATTGTTTTTGGGGTCAAGAACGCCTTGATCTCTTGCCTAAGCCCCCATCTCCTCACACAAGGCCGCAAAAATGCGAGAGTTGGTAGCATTCGCCTTAATGAAGTTGACTATCTTCACCCCTGTGTTGAGTACTTCATTCAGTTCAGGGGACATGCGTTCGGATGCCAGCACCTCGTGATGAATGAAATAGTGAATTGCCTGACCAGAGGGAGACACCCGTTTGATTCGCGCCACCACACCTGTGTGCCTCCCTGTCATTGCTGTAGCCCCGTCAGTGCAGACTCCAATACAGCGGTCCCACAGAAGCCCATGCCCTGTTATATACTCATTAAGGACTCTAAATATTTCTCCAGCTGTTGTGTTCTGGGGCAGCATTTTACAAGAGAGAAAGTCCTCGTTAAAACTACCATCATGCATGTAGCGGATATACACGAGGAGCATAGTTGTGTTTGAGATGTCAGTTGTCTCATCTAACTGGATGGTAAACCTATCTGATGCACGGGCTCTGTCCAACACTTGACCCTCAATATCAGCGGCCATATCCTGGATTCTACGTGAAACAGTGCCATTAGACAGAGGGATTTCACTCATCTTCGTTTTTAGGCAGCTGGGCCTAAAACCTCCGGTCAAGCATCCACAACTGAGGGCATGACTGCTTTATCGCCAATAGTGAAAGGAGCATTGGATTTGGAGATGTGATGGGAGAGAAGGTAAGATGCTTTTAGTAGACTTTCGTTGTCTATCAGATTGCTTTGCAGCACTTTGCTCTGTTTGGCCATTTCATCTTTCTTTCTTTTAAAAAATCCCTCGGATTTATCTTTGAGATGTGCGTACTTTGTCTCCAAATGTCTGCACATTTTTGATGGTTTCATAGCTTTGTTGCTGACAACCATTTGGTAGATAACACAGACAGGCTTTGGAGGGAAACTGTCGTTGGATATGAAGCTAAATCAAATGTATGCAGGATCATGGTTGCGGTTGAATGGCAGATATTTTTTTGTCTTGGGTTCTTTGTTTGTTTTATCCAATTCATTTGTTGATGTGTTGAAGTAAGCGTCCAAGCGTTTTTTGCTTAGAGCAGGCCATGTCTAATAGCTGGTGAGCATTTTAGCTGGCTAGTGAAAGGGCGGTATCAGATCTCTTGTATTTCTCAGAATGAGTAACAGCTACAATTTTGAAAATTGTTACAGTTTTTGCAACTGCAACTTGCACAGTCTTCTGGGTATTGGAGTTTTTTGAACAGCTACAGCGGACCTGCTGCGGCGTCATTTATTTAGGCTAGTAGTTTATGGCTGCAGCACACATTTCACTAAAAATAGCCTAGAGTTTTGTTTTGTTTCATTTTGGGGGACATCCCGCGGCCCAGCAGCCATTCCTCTGCAGCCCGGTGCTGCGGACCATAGTTTAAGATAGGCTGGATTAAGATGTGTTGGCGCACATTTGTTCCTTTCTTTGGTATGTAGATGCATGTATTTGAACAAACAATTGCCAGTGAATAACTTGTCCAAGAGTTCAAACTTAAAGTTGGATATGGCAATCCGTTTATTCTTAAGTAAACAGCAAAATAATAAAACAAAATAATGATTCTTCTTAAATCTTACCACGCTATCTCACACGTAACCACGGTCAAAAAAAAAAACTGTGACCTTGCTGTGCGCAACACAGCTGAAGCAATTAGGCCACATTTAAATAAACTCTCCACACCCCCACGGCACACGCTGATTGCCAATTAAATGGCTCCAACACAAACGGCCCCTAATTGTATATGGCTAAATAAGACATAACAATTACACACACGTATGGAGCCATGTAAAACTTAAATGAAATATTTGCAGCCACCTTACCTATTTTTAAAGTTGGCTCAGTATGTCAACTATTTATATTGACAGTTCGTTTTCTACTAATAGACACAATTTTATCAATGGTCTTTCAATAATGTTTGATTTTGTCTGGATTTGAACGGATCTGACCATTCCGGACTTATCAGGGAATGTTTTAATTACTTTTCCAATTATCCAGGAATTTCGTTGGGCTGAGGCATCCGCAAATAAAACAATATCTCCTGCAGCAAGATTACGTTTTGCTTTGTTCCACTTTTGCCTTTCCTGTAGTGATGCAAGATATTCCTTTGCCCATCTTTTCCAAAACAGATCTAAAATGTACTGTGCCTGTTTCCATCGTCGTCTTGTATACTGGTCCTTTTGTTCAAACAGACCTGGAGGCAGACATGGTTTCCTTTTTAATGTAAGAAGATGGTTTGGCGTCAGAGGTTCCAAATCATTAGGATCTGCAGAGACTGTGGTAATGGGTCGATCATTTAAGATTGCTTCAGCTTCACATAGGATAGTGACCAAGGCTTCATCCGTTAAAGTTTGTTGGTGTAGAACAGATATCAGCACCTTTCTAACCAGTCTGATCATGCTTTCCCAAGCACCTCCATGATGTGAAGCTGTTGGGGGATTCAAACACCACTTGATGTCCTTGTGCAGTAAAGCCTTTTCAATTATCCCATTGTTCAATTTTGCAATTTCTCTTTTTAGCTCCTTCTCTGCTCCTGTGAAGTTTGTGCCATTATCTGAACGGAACTGTGACACTGTGCCTCTCCGACATATAAATCGACGAATGGCACTGATGCAAGAGTCTGTGTCCAGTGAATGTGCTACTTCTAAATGAACAGCTCTGCTTGCCATACACGTAAAGATGACTCCATAACGTTTCACATAGGAACGGCCTTGCTTTACCTCAATTGGCCCAAAGTAATCCACCCCTACATTTGTGAATGGAGGCAAGTCTGAAGTAGTTCTTTCTTTGGGCAGGTCAGCCATTATTTGATCACAGATTTTTCCTTTGTGACGCTTGCAAAAAGCACAACTTGACAAGATTTTTCTTGCAGCTGCATTAGCATGTGTGGTCCAATATCTTTCCCCCAACCTGGAGAGGATGTGATTTCTCCCACCATGCCTTAGTTGTTCATGGATGTGTCGGAGAATTAACATGGAGATGTGCTGATCTTTTGACAGGATAATTGGGTGTTTGCTTTCTTCTGGCATAGCAGCCCTGGACAGCCTTCCACCAACTCTCAGCAGTCCATCCATTACAACAGGGTTGAGCTTGTAGATGGGACTACTCCTTTTCACAGATTTTCCAGACAACAAAGCACAAAACTCATCGTTAAATCTTTCCTTCTGGCAGAATTGGATGATAGCATTTTCTGCCATTGACAGGTCATCAGTTGATAACTCTTGTCCCAATACGCCTCTGGCTTTCGACATTTCCAGCTCAATGTAATTGTGATCCAGAGGAGTATGCAACTGAAGTTTCTTTCTTTTTTGACTCAATTCCAGTAGAGCCTTCTTAATCTTCAATATCCACGATACTGCGGTTTTCAGTCTCTTCCAATCAGAGTAATAAGTGATCAGCTGACTGGTTGCACTGTTCTGTAAACTTATAGCATTTGCAGTGATCTCCTTCTTGACCTCTGGATCACCTTCATCAATAGTGGGCTCCACTTTGAAATGCATCCATGTTTCCTTTGCTTTCCACAAGAATTCTGGACCTGACAACCACGTCTTGTTGTTTAAAAGTTTGTGGACTGTTACACCTCTAGATGTATCATCTGCAGGGTTTTGTGACGTGTGGATATACCGCCATTGATCTGTGTTTGATGCTTCCCTAATGACAGATATTCGGTTGGCCACAAATGTCCGGAATCTTTTGTTTTCGTTGTGGATGTATTTCAAGACTGTGGTGCTGTCGGTCCAGAAACAGGATTCTTCCAATTTAAGTTGTAGTTCTTCTCTTACCATCTTGTCTATTCGAACAGCTAAGACAGCGGCAGTGAGCTCCAAACGAGGGATGGTTACTGGTTTTAGTGGGGCCACTCTGGCTTTTCCAAGAGTGAAAGATACATGTACCTCACCTTCTTCATTCTGTAACCTGAGGTATGTTACTGTGCCATATCCTACCTCACTAGCATCAGCAAAGTGGTGCAATTGGGCGTTGACAGGTGGCCCAAAGTCACGTGGTTTTAAACACCTGTTTACTTGGGACATCGAAAGTCCTTTAAGGTCAGTCAACCACTTGAGCCATTGTTTTAGGAATTGCAGAATTTCTTCATCCCAGCCACAGTTCATTCTGCACAAATTTTGTAAAATGTGCTTGGCTGGAAGTGTAACTGATGCAAGGTACCCCAAAGGATCATACACTGAGCTAACAACTGATAAAATCCCCCATCGAGTTTGCATCCTTTCTTGGCAGTCCATGCGGAAGTTGAAGGTGTCACTTTCCATACACCATTGAAGCCCCAAGGCTCTTTCCATTGGGAGTTGGTCCCTGTCCAAATTGAGCTCACTCACTTTGTTAGAGTGGTCCTTTTCCGGAATTGCTTGCAGGACTTCGCAATTGTTGCTGATCCACTGTGTAAGATGAAAGCCTCCCTTCCGGCAAAGGTCACTAAGATCTTTAACAATTTGTTTTGCTTTTTCCATAGACAGTGAACTTTTCAGACAGTCGTCCACATAGAAGTTTCTATGAACAGTGTCAATTATTTCATCTGGAAAGCTGCCTTGATGGTCATCAGCAGTCCTCCTCAAAGCGTAGCATGCACAGCTGGGAGATGACACTGCTCCAAACAGGTGTACAGTCATTCTGTAGTCTGTAACTTCATTGGTCAAATCCCCATTGGGCCACCATAGGAATCTTAGAAAGTCCTTGTCTTCCTCTGCCACCTTGACTTGGTAAAACATTGATTTTACATCATACATAAAGGCAATGGGTTCTTGTCTGAACCTTAGGAGCACTCCTATTAAGGAACTTGTAAGGTTTGGGCCTTGCAAAATTGCTCATTTAAGGAGGTTCCTTTGAACTCAGCTCCACAGTCAAACCGCAACTTGCCTTTGCGTGGATGGTAAACATGATGTGGAATGTAAAACACATCGTCTTCATCACAACGCAATTCATCCTGTGGGACCTTTTCAGCGTATCCATTGCTGATAACATCCTCAAGGAACTTTGTGTACTCTTGTTTGAACTTTTCATTTCTTTCCATTTTTTTTCTAATTCCGATGAGGCGCTGTTGAGCAACATATCGGTTGTTTGACATTTTCACGTCTTTGGTTTTGAATGGCAGTTTTAAACTGTAATGTCCATCCAGCAACTTCACAGATTGTTCCATAATTTCAATGAATCTTGAATCTTCTCTTGACATTTCTTCTTTGTCCTCAGAATTTCTTTCATTAAAATCATGTTCGTACTGCTTCTCTAGTAGCAGCTCAAGCGACTCAACAGATACTTTATTTACAGTGGCAACATGACAGTCATCATCAAGGTTGCCTTTCCAATCTTCACATGAGCCATTGACAACCCACCCCAGTAGGGTTTTAATGACAAAGGGTCCATCTCCCTGGCTGTTAACAACTTCCCATGGGTCCAGCAACTTTGAAGCGTTAGTACCAATTAACAACTCCACTTCAGCCTGGATTTCAGGGATGTCGATCTGATCAAGGTAAGACCAATTTGTGAGGGTTTCTTTTTTGATTATGTTTGTTGTATTCACCGGCATCGTTTTTTGTGTATAAACATTTGGAAGACTGTGGTACCTTTTTTCCATTAAGGCTAGATATTTCAAGCTCCTTCACAATGTATGTTGACACAGATGTTTTTGGGCTCATTGTTAACTGTTCATTTTTTTCCCAGTCAGGTTTAGCTTTCGCATCAAAGCTTCTGTGCAAAACGTAGAAGTTGATCCATTGTCTAAAAAGGCATAGGTCTGAATTACTTTGTTGCCCCTTCTTGCTTTTACCTGAACTGGAAGGATTGGTAGTATTCCATTACTACCGGCCCCAGTTTGGCTTCCAAAGGTTTGAGCTACAGTTGAGTTTCCAGTTGGTTCAGGTTTACAGGAGTTTAGGCCATCAGTGCTCACTGACTTGTCCAACTTTCTTTTGACGTGAATATGTAAAGCTGTTGGATGACTCAGTTTGCATTTTTCACAGGTTATGCGCTTTTCACAACTTTTGCTTAAATGCCCAGTGTTGAGACACCCAAAGCAAACTCCTTTTTCCTTTAAGAAGTTGATTTTTTCACGATGGCTGTTTTTGGCAAATCGATGACATTCATCCAGAAAGTGACCTTGTAAGCAGAATAAACAAGTGATACTGCTCTGTATGTAATTCTGTTTGGTTACTTTTTTCTCCTCATGTTGTAGTTTATTGGTAGCATAGACAATTTTGAAAAGGTTGTCACGTTTTCTTTTGGGTTTTTCTGTATCCACATCCTTTTTTATGTGCATTCCTCTTTCTGTGGTTTGAAGATCCCCAAAAACTGGGTCAGACAAAGTCTTGACTTGATGTTCGACAAATTGCACAACGTCCCTGAAGTTTGGTTTGCGCTTTTCCTTTTCACGAATATCACATGCAATGCTTCGGAATTGTTCTTTAAGTTTATAAGGAAGTTTTGAAATGACAACTTTGAGGTTTGCAGACATGTCAAGTTCTCTCATTTCCTGCAAATCGGACATTGTATTGTTGCATCCACGCAGAAATAAGGCGTACTCCTGGAGTAAAGACACATTTTCAGCTTTAACAACAGGCCAGTTGAGCACCTTTTCGATATAAGCCGCCGTAATCTTTGTTTCATCGCCAAAGTGTTCTTGTAGGAGAGCTTTGGCTGCTTCTAAACCTCTTTCAGGACTCATGTGTAAACAGCTTTGCACAAGGTTCCGTGGGCGCCCTCTAGTGTATCTCTCCAAAAAATACATGCAGTCCCCTTTAGAAGCACTTTTCTCTTCCACACAGTGTTTAAAGGCTTGCATGAAAACTTTGAACTTTAATGGATCACCTTCAAACACTGGGATCTCTCTTGGTGGTAGTTGACTTGCCCTTTGTTGTTGTATAAACAACTCAGATATTTCATTTTGTCTTTGTAGAATTTGTATTGTGGAATTTTGATTAATTGCATGGTCTACATTTTCAATCCTTGCTCTTGTGACAGGTAAGGTTTTATTTTCCATCCTGGACTCTGAGCTTTGAACCCGAAATGACAGTTTGTTTTGCCACGTGTTTCTCAAAATGGGATTCCATTCCATCCTGATCTGAAAAGGCCTGCAAAACTGCAATTTCTGCACCTGAGGCTTCAATCTGAGCATCCATTTCCAATTGCTCCATTTGTTTGCGCAATGACTCCGCCTCCTTCTCCAGTGCATGTTTCCGTTTCATAGCTGCTGCGCGCGCCAGAAGCGCGGCTCTCTTGGCTTTGGCTTGTGCACGTGCAGTTACAATAGAGGATTTGTTTGATCGACTCGAAACTCTTGATCCAACATTTGACACACTGTCCATTGGTTTTATTTCATTGTCATCAACATCCTCTTTTCCAGTGGCTAACTCATTTGCATTTGTCAAACGTTGTGTCACATTTTGGGAAAATTCATTGACACTCAAAAGTTTTGCTTTGAACCAAGTGTCCTGTTTTCCCTTTTCTTCCACAGGTAACAACTCTAAAAGAGTATTTTGTGCATCTTTTGCGTCCTTGATCAACATTTGATATTTGTTGAAGTTTTGGCTTATTTCCATATAACCAGATTCACAGGGTTAGGGTTAGGGTTGACATCCCTAACCCAATGACATCATTTTACACAACACAAGAAAACCCTGTCAGGTCATCGTTTAGAAATAAAAGTAATGGCATGTTTCTGTTATGATGTTTCGCTTCCTTTAGTGTTGATAGTTCCCTTCGTTCCTCATCATAGATACATTATGGTAGTTCATGTTTAACAGTTTCTGGTTGATTACAGTATGTCCATGAAATCCTATATGGGGAAAAAAATCAATGCTGCACTAAACTCTATGGGGTTTATTTCCTAAATCTGTCACAAATAGAAGGAACATGCAGAAACCACTAGATGGCAGAGCAAGCAGTTGTTAGAGAATGCAGTTTCTCTGTTAACACACCTCTATCAGAAGAGCTGTAGTGCCGTGTTGAAGTATGACGTATTGACTGATAATATCTTTATCAATGGATGTATGTAATGTTTTATGGGGTGGGGGTTATGTATTATTTGTTAAGTGTTCATTTCTTATTATGTGTCTAAATTGGTATGCTGGAATTGTCTACTGTTCTGCCAACAACTATATTGTATGACAAAGTATTGAATTGAAGTCCATGTGAGCACACACAAACAATGTTTTATCGAGTGAACAAAAATCTGCACTTGTTAAATAATTACGTCAGTTTTTTGGCAAAATGGAGAGTCATAAGAGAGAGCAAACTGATAATAAGGAATTACAATAGTACAGCTACAACAATAACAATGGATTAGTTTTTCAGAATACAGCGTGGGAAATCTGCTTAGAAAGATAGAAAATATTGGATATAGAATAGAACAACACAATGTTATTCAGCTAAACAAAACCTCACATTCATAATTAGTTTCACTTGATTTCATTTGAAAGAAAATTAATATCCAAATACAATACACATTTTCTATAGGCTCAGTCGGCTCAATGGATTGGGGGGGGGTGTGCACCAGGAGGCCAATCATATGTAAGGGGGGGCCGGTGCCACCCCGTGCCCCCCACCAAGCCCCGCCCCTGGCCATCAGAGGAGCACGTGAATGCACCGTTGGCCTTGGCGGAGGTCTTTGCTCTCCAGGTGGCGTTCTGATTATGACAGAGTCACATGACTTGAGCAAAACAAAGTCTGACAACATCTGTGAGGTCAGGCCTCCAGAGTTTGGTCAAGTTGTTTACGTGTTAGCAGCTTTTTCCTTTGGAGAGGTTAATGAGATCCGGTGGATTTAGTTGTTGTTGAAACTCCCACATAACTTTAAATCTTTTGACACAGCTGCAGTATTTCAAAGTTCAAAAGGCTCACTACAGTCCAGTTCAGCTTCATATTATCCCCGTGGGCAACTGGAAGCATTCAGATACACAATAAACTAAGTTAAAATCAAAGTTGATATAATATAATTAGGGCTGTCAGCATTAACGCGTTAATCGCGATGCGATTCATTTTTTTTAATAGCATTAATCGCATGCCTGCATTTATTAATTTATTTCACACTTCTCTAGGCTTGGCGTGGTCCTAACAGGCAACTATTTTGACCCTTTTCAGCACCGTTACTTATCATCAAGCTGCCACTTCCTTCAACACATCCTGCTGCTGCAGGCTGCAGCGCGATGGAGAAAGACAGCAGCTCCTGAATGGAGCTTTTTATTTTCCAAAACTCCCGGACGGCTCGGAGACAAGTCGAAAGCCATATGCACGTTGTGTAACGCCGAATTAAAATATCACCGAAGCACGTCAAGCTGGAGCTACCAGCTACGAGCTAAGCATAGAGTTCAGTTAACGTGATACTACCGCTAGCATGCTACCCACTCAGGCAAAGCAGTACTTTGGAGAGTACTACTTGCCGACCTGTGGATGAAACCAAATCCCAAAACGGGTGGCAACTACCTGCAGACCTGTCAGCATGGTAGAGGACTCAGGTCTTAAAGACGTACTACGGTTGGCATGTTCTGACCCATCTTTTACACTACCGTCGAGGGGAACAGTAGTTTCACGGATACACAGCCTGTACGACACGGAGAAAGCAGCCACACTGGAACTGCTGCAAGGTGCTGCAAACGCTGTCTCTTTTTAACCGGTGATCACTGGACGTCAGTGAGGAATCAACATTATTTAGGAGTTACTGAACACTAGATTGACTCCGGTAAGGAGAGGGATTTTTAGTTTTTTAGTTAGGTACTTGCAGGAATTGTGCAATAATGACAGATTCACACATTTTTCTTTTGTTTACAGTCAATAAATAATTACAAATCTTAAAATCAAGTTCATAAAGTAACTTTCTTTGCATTCATTTGATTCCCAATCAGGATACACTGGTAAGAATTGCTTTCGATTGTTAATATGGACTTAAAAACTGAAATGCAAAATAATATAATTTGAATCATGTGATATAATATGCGATTAATCGCGATTACTATAGAAATTCAGCGATTAATCGCAATTAAAAAAATGAATCGTTTGACTGCCCTAAATATAATAGACAATAACTATTTGTTCCAGAAGAAAGCAATCATTAAGCCAAACATGTATTGTTATTAAGCAGCACATCATATGCTTTATTTCTCATGAGAGATGTGTGTTATTACATACAGAATATGACTGGTGACAAATGGACACAGAGAAGATCATATACAGAAATAACATTCAAGCTTGGTCACAAAATCTAATTCAATATGAGTACTTCAGAGTACTATATTCTAGATTATGTGAATAACAGAATTAAAGCTTCATTAGTTTCTCTCTGTGCTTGTTGTGTTTAAAATAATGAAGCAGGAATCATTTTCTGTATCTTTAAAAAAAGCTAAAAATCACTCGTCTGATTTGAGGCAGACTCAGGCCATAAACTAGAGGGTTATTAATGGGGGGAATGATCAAAAACTCCAGGGATAAAACAACAATAACAAACGGATTAATTTCATTAATGCTATATCGAGTTAGAAAAGTCTCACAGAACACTGAGATGCAATAGTTTACAAATGTCACGATGTGAGGCAGGCTCGTCTGTAACGCCTTTCCTCTGAATTCAGACAAGCTTCTCCTGCAAACAAGCAGAAGACGTAGATAGGTGTACAGGACAAAGAACAGGGGGATGAAGAAGGTTGTTGTCGTGATAAACTGAGCCACTATGTTGTTCAGAGTTGTGTCTACACAGGAGAGCTGAACCACAGGCCAGTTGGAACAGAAAATCCTGTTCAATTTATTGCCACACAACGGTAATCGGACAGTAAGATAGAGAAATAAGCCTATAGCAAATGCAGGGGAGAGCACGGCAAAAATCACAAGATATGTTACCATCTTAAATGTAAATTTATTGTGATAGTGTAAAGGCTGGCAAATAGCAACAAATCTATCGTAGGCCATGATGCTCAGAATAGTCATCTCACATGATGCATAGGTGTAAATAACATATATCTGAATGAAACATAATGGACGTGAGATTAAATGAGTGTCAGACAGAATGTCGGTCAGAAACCTGGGGAAGAAGCCGGCTGAGCCGTACAGAGAGTTAAAAGACAGACAGCAGATAAAAATATACATGGGCTGATGCAGAGACTTCTCCAGGCAGACTGTCAGAATAATGACAATGTTAGCAGAGACAATAGTCATGTAGAGCAACAGACACAGACTGAAGAACAGATATCTGAGGGGCCCAAAGTCTGCAAACAGAGTGAACTGAAAATACAAAGGATTCAGGCTGTTGTTGCTGTTCATGTCTGACCAACAGCAGAGCTGGAAGAAGAGAAGTGAGTGATGAAGGGAAAGGAGGGTTAAACAGATCAATGTACACTAAATTAGATTAAAATGTTCTTAGCAAAATGTCCTATTTTAACAGTTTAACAAGACACAAAACATACAATAAGCCTGCATGCATGTACTGTATGTTTCATAAACTGCACATCTCTAACAAAGAAAAAGGTCAGTGTCACATGAACTAAATCAACAAGCAACTTAACATTTGTCATTGAACAACATTTCAGTTGAATGAAGAAGATACGCAGGTTAACAAGACCCACAGAGGACAGAGAATCAAATGCCCTTTTCCAAAAGTGAAAACTTTGCAATTGCAATACACCTGTCTCAAAAGCGTTCACAATTTATGGAAGTTGTTTACTTGTGACCTATAATAGCTGCAATAGCTATAATAGTGCTGGGCGCTAAACACCTCCGAACTTCATTATCCAAAGATATAATTACTCTGGACGGCATTGTCATGGCTTCCAGCACTACTGTCAGAAATCTAGGAGTTATTTTTAATCAGGATTTATCCTTTAACGGCCACTTAAAACAAACCTCAAGAAAACAGCTTTTTTTCCACCTTCGTAATATTGCCAAAATTAGGAACATCCTGTCTCAAAACGATGCTGAAAAACTAGTCCATGCATTCCTTACTTCCAGGCTGGACTACTGTAATTCCCTATTATCAGGTTGCTCAAATAAAACTCTTAAGACTCTCCAGCTGATCCAGAATGCTGCAGCGCGTGTTCTGACAAGAACTAAGAAAAGAGATCATATTTCTCCTGTATTAGCTTCTCTGCATTGGCTTCCAGTAAAATCCAGGATTGAATTTAAAATCCTTCTCCTGACCTACAAAGCTCTAAATGTCAAGCACCATAATATCTTGAACAGCTCATAGTACCTTATTGTTCCACTAGAGCACTGCGCTCCCAGAATGCAGAGTTACTTGTGGTTCCCAGAGTCTCTAAAAGTAGAATGGGAGCCAGAGCCTTCAGCTACCAGGCTCCTCTCCTGTGGAACCAGCTCCCAGTCTGGGTTCGGGAGGCAGACACCGTCACCACTTTTAAGAGTAAACTTAAAACTCTCCTCTTCGATAAAGCTTATAGTTAGGAAGTTAGGAGTTGCAGCATTCGCCTGGACCGGCGGGGGAAGGTGTGTAGCCACAGTCATGGCGCACACCCATCCTATCACTGCTTCTCCCCATAGAAAGCTTACGCATACTTAGGGAGTAAGGTGTCGCAGCGTTAGCCTAGACCGACGGGGGAGCCTGGGTCTGTCCCGTCAGACACCGCCTACCAAGAGCCTGGGTCTGTCCCGTCAGACACCGCCTACCAAGAGCCAGGGTCTGTCCCGTCAGACACCGCCTACCAAGAGCCTGGGTCTGTCCCGTCAGACACCGCCTACCAAGAGCCTGGGTCTGTCCGAGGTTTCTTCCTAAAAGGGAGTTTTTCCTTGCCACTGTCGCACTTACACATTCATGCATGCTCTTGGGGGAATCACTGGAATTGTTTGGTCCTTGGAAATTACAGAGTGTGGTCTAGACCTACACTCTATCTGTAAAGTGTCCTGAGATAATTCCTGTTATGATTTGACACTATAAATAAAATAAAATTGAATTGAATTAATAGCTGAGAAAATCAGTGCATATATCAGCCAACAGAATAAACAGTGCTATATAGTGTGACTGTAAGTCCTGTTGTCTGTCTAGTTAATACAATCATAAAAATATTCACAAAACAGTCTTTGCATCAGTGTATGTAAACATAGATTTTAGAATAATACACAGCACCCCCCCCCCCTGACCTACAGCAGACTGAGGCAGCAGCTGAACTTTTATCCTCTTTTGCTGTCACACTGAGAGCAGCAACCTGTACACGCAGAGTCCAAAGGGAGCTACGCTGTGTCACACACTGACTACGTGTGTGTGTGTGTGAGCGTTACATCGATATACCCGAGCCCAGAGTTCCCAGGCCCGACATGTACTTGCTTTTTAACCCCACAATCACATAGACAACATGCTGCATCGTGAATGGAACTGTTCACATACTTGACCATGTACTACACTTGTTACTAAAGGATTCCACTAGAGGGCACACCAGAGAACTCAGACCAGATTTGCATGATGTAAATAAAAAACAGGGTGGTAAATTCAACTTGGCCACTATATATAAAAAAAAGTCTCAGAAGTGAATTTAGTGATGAACTAGCTGACAAAAATTGTAAAAAGTTTCCAGCTGTTGGCCACAACAGCAAGCCAGGGTTATTGTGATTGTTCCGGTGCTTTGCATTGTTGGATACAGTAGGCGAGATGGACTGGTCCGAGGCATACTGGAGATTTTCTATGAATCAATAGGACATATTTTTGGCATACTGCAGATTTTGCTTTTGTTTGCATACTGCATACTACATGCTACATATTAGCCAAATCAGTACTCACTGCTAGTATAGTATGCATTTTCGAAAACGGCATAGGTTGAGGCCTACACAGGTGTCAGCCTATTACCTGATTGACCCTCCCAGACTACCAGCTCCTGCAGGAGGAGGCCAATGAAGCCACAGCAGACAGAAAGGGAGGGGTCGTAATAATTGCTGTTCTGAAAATCCCGTGGCTACGGGAAACGAACAACAATTTTTCGAGCTAGCAAGCTACACGCTGAAAATGGTAGGTTTTTAAGAAAATGTGGATGGTGCAATAAGGCAGGCCTGCCTGGTTATTTCAAGGAATGATTGTTAGGATTTACAAAGAACATGTAAACGATATTTTCTATCTAACTGGGACGTTATGGGACTGATTGGCGGGAATTGCTTTGGACGAAATACACACAACGATACACTGGTAAGAGCCAATGAGGTTCAACCATGTATCAGCTAATTTAAATAGCTCACGTTACTGTTTTGTGTCAACAGTTAACTTCATTTAATATTGTATGTGGCCTTTTCTTTCATGGTGTCTAAATGTTCCACTAAAACAAGTTCCTTCTCAAGACTATTTAGCAGAGCCACCGTCGCTGCGTCCAGAGCTTAGGGCCGCCCAAGACGATTGTCATTTGTTTAAAGAAAAATGCAAACAACTGTAGAATAATGTTCTTACTATTTGCAGATAAATATAATAAGAATGTAAAAGGTTTCCATAAGAGACCAAGTGTGTTTTGTTGTATGCTTATTACACAGAGTTGTGTGCTGTCATAGAGCGGTGTTGGGTACAAGTTCTCCAGGCGAGACAAATCTCCATTCCCCGAACAAAGGAAACTCTGACGCACAGAAGGTTTAGCTTAAGCCATAATATAGAGTAGTTAAAAGGTCATGAGTCTTGAGCAAAGTACATTGAGTAATAATAACAAGTGAAACAGGAACAGAATATACTGCTTCGCGTGAGAGCAAGTGAGGACGAGACTTAAGTGGCCCCCACCCTGGTGTGTGTTGTGTGAAAATAACAGTCCCTGTGCTGTTGACGAAGAGGGGGCCCAAAAAAGAAAGTATAAGCGATGAGGGGAAGAATAGATCGGGGCTCACAAGGTCTGACAGTCTAGACATACGTGGACCGGCTCTGGCTTTTTGTCTTTTGCTAGGGAAACTTAGTCTCTGCGTGCTTTGTGATCCCACAGATCTGTGTAGGGATGTAACTGTATGAAAATTTTACCTCACGGTTATAGTGACCAGAATTATCATGGTTTTTGGTATTATCGCGGCATTTTTAAAAGTATGTTCAATATGTTCAGAAAGCACTGATAGGCCTACACAAGCTGAAATAGTTTCAAAAAGTTTTTGCCTATTTTTATTATTACAAAAATATAGGCAAAACCTTATCAAAAGTGCAACTTAACATCAAAGGAACAAGGGTTCAGCATGTAAACAGTTTATTTGTTAGGAACATTTCCAGTAGTGCAAGAACAATTTGTAAACACTATACACATCAACACTTTAAAGTAAACATTAAATGAATGAGACAAAAGTGCATTATGCATTAAAAATATATAGCCACTGTAAAAAAATTACAAAAATAACTAAAATTATATGTAATCAAATTGGTCTTCTCTCATTACCTGTTTCATCTGCTTGGTCAGGGCTGGATCCTCATAATTTTCCTCCAGGACAATACCTGTGATGTGGTCAAGGACTGGCTTAATGGCTGAGAAAGTTACTCGTGTCTCTGAGGCAAGTGCATCTGTAAACTTGCTCAGAGGTTCAAGGAGCTGGCAGAGTTGCTCCATAAAAACGATGTCAGCATCCTTGGGCATCAGATTACAAACTCCCCTTTCTGCAGCCAGTGTTGCACAGACTGCCTGCTGCTGGCTGAGGAAACGCTCAAGCATGTTGTATGTAGATCCCCATTGGGTCACTATATCATGGATGAGAGCCTTCTGTGGCAAGTTGAGGGCAGCTTGCTTTTCTGTCAGTCCTCTCTTTCTCTTCCAGCTCCGTGAGAAGCCTCGGACCAGATGACCACAGGCCCTGACTGCTGTTTCAACTCTCTAATTAAATTAATTATCTTACAGGGCAAATAATGTTTCGTGTTTTCAAAGACACGTGGTTCAGACTGTCACTGTGTGACTAAGTCATTTAAAGTTATCCAACTTCACTAGAATTAAACAATTTACAGAACTTTGGACAAATATAAATTATGCATTCTTATAGAAATCAAGAAATGCATGCAATGAAATACTGTAGTCTACTACTGTTTAATAAACGCAACTCAAATGGGCATCCATCTAGCTCTGAGGCTAAGGTTAAGAAAAAGTGTCCCGATTAGCTCCACACTCCACCACTGAACGAAAATGTGCATTTTAGGTAGATACTGGTTCTGGCAAGGCTTCTGTTTACATTATTGACAAGTTATTAATAAGTTAGACAGACGGATCATTGCATTCTCCCTCAACCCGAAGTCCCCACACCATGGATTTGAGCTAAAACGTTAACTTACCTTGCATTGGCTGTAAAGTTGTGGGTGATGGTCACAGAGATGAGTCAAGAGATTTGACGTATTGCTGCCTTTAGCAGCAACTTTTTTCCCGCACGTTCTGCAGACAGGATAATTGTCTTCAATCAACTGTCCTTCGGCATTCTTATAAAAACCAAAATATGCCCATACTTCAGACTTAGTCCTCTTAGAGGGCTGATGAATGTCCTGATTCCGAGCACTGTCATCTCCTCCCTCCGTCATCTCCTCCCTCCGTCATCTCCTCCCTCCGTCATCTCCTCCCTCCGTCATCTCCTCCCTCCGTCATCTCCTCCCTCCGTCATCTCCTCCCTCCGTCATTTCCTCCCGCCGTCATTTCCATCTTCAAGCACATTGTAGGCTAGGCACTGCGCATGCGCGTCAACTTCAGGAGACTCGGATGAAACTGGTAAAGATTAAACACACGGCTTCCACACCGTGGTAATCCACCGAGATAATAAGGATATTTTAAATGAAAACAGTAATTGTTACTGGTAACATTTTTACCGTGGTTTACCGTTACACCGGTAATCGTTACATCCCTAGATCTGTGTATGGAAACTCCGATGCTTGACTGATTAATGTATTTTGACTTTATCTTATTGTCTTATTTGGCTCTTGCTTAGGATCAATGTAATACCAATTTAACAAATGCATGGGGATATATGTCTTTTATTGGAGTCAGACACATTGTCCCAAAAGGGGAGACACAGAGGAGGAAATCCCCAACACAACCCAGAGTATTTAGAGGAGGATGTATCTGTGGTGTAACCAGACCTTATTTTGCAGAACTGTGGAGATATGTCTGGCAATACGCTTACACAACAAAAGCATGTTGGTTAAGGTTAGGTAAAGATTGTGGTTGTGGGTTGGCAGACACAACCTTCAGTTAGTGGCTGTAGCAACTTGATTTAAAGGTGCTCTAAGCGATGTTGGGTGAAAAACAAGGCTAGCTCGCCCCTCCCTCCTCCTCATCCTGTCTCCTCCCCCTCCCTTCAGTGCTTCCGCGCACTAACCCCCCAACCCCCACCCCAAAATCCTTCTTGTCGGTTATTGGCTGGAACGCTGGAACTCTGTTATGTTTGGTGGTGCAGGTTGGCCCAGTTTGTTTTTGTAGCCGTTTGTGGAGCCTGGGCTGTCCACAGAGACCGAGGTTTTTTTACTGTGTTCAGGGGACAGGCAGCTAGCAGAAAGTGAGGACATCTTTGCTGTATATTACAAAAAATGTAGCCTAAAAACTCGTGACATCGCTTAGAGCAACTTTAAGCCAGAGCAATCCCCAGTACTGTAGGAGCCACATACTTCAGGTTGTTTATTGTCTCATTTATGTTATTTATTGATTATTATTGGGGGTGTCAGTAGGGAGTTGGGTTGGGAACCGGAGGGTTGCTGGTTCAAGTCCCCATACGGATCAAAGTATGGTGGTCGACTGGTAGCTGGAGAGGTGGCATTTCACCTCCTGAGCACTGCCAAGGTACTCTTGAGCAAAGCACCGAACTCCCAACTGCTTGGGGCGCCTTTCCATGGGCAGCCCCATTAGTGCATGTAGAGGTACTGAGCATGCATTTGTGTGTGTGTGTAAGTCAGGCCTGTGTGTATTGTGTATAATGATAACAACAGAGTGAAATATTGTAATTTCCCTTGCAGGATTAATAAATTATTAATTATTATTATAATTATTATTATTATTTGATTATTATGTTGTGCACTTATATTGTAGGTGGTGGGTGTGTTCATTGCGGCTTGAGGGGAAGTGATAACATTATATTTGTTTGCTTCACCTGTTAAACTGTTGGTTTTTGGTGCTTTGACAGAGAGGGGTGAGCCTGGAAGCAAACACTTTCTGTTGACCGCCGCACTAACGCACTTATTTCGACTCACACAGTAACTTTAAATTTGGTAACTGCAGTACTAGTTGTATTTTACATGTGGAGGAATAAATCACTGTGTGTTTAGTCCCTCGCGGCAGCACTTTGTTGGACTGCTTACAGACGCAACACTGTACTTTCTCTTTACTTTGAGATTAATTTTTTTTTTGCTTGAGTTTGTTTTATTTTTCTCAAATATGTTTTTTTTGTTTAATATTTAAAATGTTTTGATTGATTATATTGACACAAATGGGATTCCACACTCATAGCTGTAGACTGTCTTGTTTATTCCAAATCCTACATCATTATAATATTGTGTAAAGACAGTGTACGTATAATTACAAAGGGCAACTTGTTCACCACAAACCAGAAATATTAAAACAGAATAAACACAGTGGAACATACAGAGCTAAAACACTGCGAGACCAAATTCCCACCAAACACACCTGACCACCTATCAATTCTAATTTGTTCTACATCAGTGGTCATTATTTCCACTATACTTCGATTCATAAGTAACACAATAACATAATGTATGACTATTTGTTACCAAGGGTTTTCTACACTTTCTGTAGTAAAACATCCAAAAGGAAACGTCCTGTCAGGTGGGTGGTCCTGGGACAAATCTTGTCAACTGGGGGTCCCTGGCCTAATTTGTGTCAGTGTAGGTGTCCTTGATGTGAAACATTTGGGAACATGATATCAAAGGCGTCAATCTGCCTGGAAAAGCAGCACGTGATATATATTTCTAACATGTCATTTTACATGTATTATGTGAGAAATGGATGAAGAAAAATCAATTAACATTTGAGACTAATTCAAATCCACAATGTGAGTTTAAAAGATTTATTTTAGTTAGTTGAACCATGCATTTGCAATGTTAATATCATTCTTTTGGTTCAGGTTGAACACATCTTTCTTTTCATAGACCACCTTAAAATTAATGTAATAACAAACCAGATCTATGGACAAATACATTTAACATATTGTAGAAGCATATTTTGTGGCTTAGAGATATATAGTTTTCTAAATGTGCATGTTAAGTTTTACATTCTTGCAGCAGGAATCTTCAAAAATCTAACTATCACTACTTTGATTTGAGGGAGACTCAGGCCGTAAACTAGAGGGTTATTAATGGGGGGGATGATCAAATACTCTAAAGATAAAACAACTGTGATGATAGGATTCATTTTATCAGCCTCAAATCGAGTCAATGACAGCTCACAGAAGAGAGAGAAAGAATAGGTCATGAAGGTCACGATGTGAGGCAGGCAGGTCTTTAACGCCTTTCCTCTGAATTCAGACGAGCTTCTCCTGCAAACAAGCAGCATACGTAGATAGGTGTACAGGACAAAGAACAGGGGGATGAAGATGGTTGTCATCGTGATAAACTGACCCACTATGTTGTTCAGAGTTGTGTCTACACAGGAGAGCTGAACCACAGGCCAGTTGGAACAGAAAAGTCTGTGCAGTTTATCGCCACACAACGGTAATCGGACAGTAAGATAGAGACTGCAACCCATAGCAAATGCAGGGTAGAGCACGGCAAAAATCACAAGATGTTTTACCATCTTAAATGTCATTTTACTGTGATAGTGTAAAGGCTGGCAAATAGCAACAAATCTATCGTAGGCCATGATGCTCAGAATGGTCAGCTCACATGATGCATAGGTGTAAATAACATATATCTGAATGAAACATAATGGACGTGAGATCAAATGAGTGTCAGACAGAATGTCGGTCAGAAACCTGGGGAAGAAGCCGGCTGAGCCGTACAGAGAGTTAAAAGACAGACAGCAGATAAAAATATACATGGGCTGATGCAGAGACTTCTCCAGGCAGACTGTCAGAATAATGACAATGTTAGCAGAGACAATAGTCATGTAGAGCAACAGACACAGACTGAAGAACAGATATCTGAGGGGCCCAAAGTCTGCAAACAGAGTGAACTGAAAATACAAAGGATTCAGGCTGTTGTTGTTCTTCATGTCTGACCAACAGCAGAGCTGGAAGAAGAGAAGTGAAAACAGAATGAGGTACAGTAAATGAGATTAAAATGTGTGCATCAAAATGTCCTACTTTGACAGTAGACACAAAACATACAATAAGCCTGCATGCATGAAAGTTGCATAAACTTCACATTTCTATCAATTGGGCCTGATAATATTCAGCATAATTAACCCATCTCAAATAGTTAAAAAAGACGTTCAAAAGTACACATGGGTGGAAGAAGGTCAGTGTTACATAAACTAAATGCACAAACAACTTTACATTTGTCAATGAAGAATATTTCAGTTCAATAAGAAGAGATGTATCCAGGTTATCGAGGCTCACAGATGACAGATTCAAAACGTCATTTTCCACAAGTGAATTACAATCTAAAAACCTTTTACTTCCAGTAACTCACAGTTTCCTGGAAGTTTGGTGTCCTCTAATAGCTGAGAAATCAGTAGTTAAAATATACTGTATATAATGTTTGTTATTCATGTGGTCTTTTCAGTTAATACATTCATGAAGATATTCAGAAGACAGTCCTTGCATGCAGTGAATGTAAACTTATAGAATAATACACAGCACCCCCCCCCTGACCTACAGCAGACTGAGGCAGCAGCTGAACTTTTATCCTCTTTTGCTGTCACACTGAGAGCAGCAACCTGTACACGCAGAGTCCAAAGGGAGCTACGCTGTGCCACACACTGACTACTCCTGGGTGTTTGTGTGTATTGATATAAACTTTTGTTATTGACCAAATACTTATTTTCCACCATAATTTACCAATAAATTCATAAAAAATCCTACAATGTGATTTTCTGGATTTTTTTTCTCATTTTGTCTCTCATCGTTGAAGTGTTCCTATGATGAAGATTACAGGCCTCTCTCATCTCTTTAAGTGGGAGAACTTGCACAATTGGTGGCTGACTAAATACTTTTTTTGCCCCATTGTATAAATCCTGTTACACAGGGATACCCCGGTTACTGAAGGGGTTCTCTAGGTCTGTTACCCGGCTTATGAGAACTCGGGGTAAGGTTATGACATGATGTTGGAGAAATCAGGGTATTGCCTTAACAGGAATATAATCCATTTTTTAAACTGCCACAAGTGTCAGCTTATTATCTGATTGAGCCTGCCAGACTACCAGTTCCTGCAGGAGGAGGCAAATGACGCCACAGCAGGCAGAAAGGGAGGGGTTATAACAGTTGCGGTTTCAAAATCGGTATGGGAAACAACACACCTTCAAGCTAGCAAGCTACACGCTGAAAATGGCAAGTTTTGAAGAACATTTTAACGATGAAATAAGCAGGCCTGCTTGGTTGTTTCGGTGAATGATTCTAAACATTTTCAAATAATACGTTCCCAGCATTAACTCTCTGGAAACTGGGATAATTTGGGACCGATTGGTGGGATTGATGTGGACGAAGTACACATGCCAATACACTTGTAAGAGCAAATTACTGTTCCGGACTACTACTGCTGGTGAGTGGAGTAGCTCCGTCAAGTTATATGTTTTGAAATTGTGTTTAACGTTGAGTTAACTTGCTGTATTAACGGTTGCGGCCTAGTGTGCCACTGGAACCCTGCTCGTGGTCTGTTAGCGGCCTGTTGAGACACTAATACTAGTGAATGATAATGAGGTCTGACTTTCATACATTTCATTCATTCATTTAGGGCTATTAAGCATATTTGTAATGTATTTCTGTGTAATTGTGTTACATCTATGTATTGTTGTTATGCACCTTAGTGATAACTATGTATTATGGTTATGCGCTTTATTTCAAAATGATAGTTATGATATATTGAAAAATGTAATATGTTGTACAACTGAACTAGAAACATGATACTGTGATTAGCGATATTGAGTTCATTGATACCAGCCTTAGCCTATGACAGCAATACAGTGTAAGCTCTAAGGTAACTGTATGTTGACCTATCCCATATAGGTCAGGTTTTTTAGGGAGATTCAGAGTTTGAGAGATCACAGTCTGGTGGAGTCTAGACAGGCGTTGGAAATCCTCAGAGAAACTGTTCCAGACTGGATGGCGAGCCAAGCCCCACTTGATAAAGAGCCCGGTTGTAGCCAGGAGGTTGCAACCTAGAGACCTCAAGCCGGAGAAACTTGATCTATTACCCCCTTGGCCAAGGGGTCAGGTAGAGGTTTGTGCACACTGACACTTGCTTTCCTTGGAGGAGACAATTACCCTGTGCGTTGATCCACTATCGATGACATTATTTTAATAGACCCGGGTCGAAATTTATTTTGAGTGCACTCGCAATTGAACTGAACATTTATTATTTTGATACTTTGTAATTTTGTACTTTTGTACATGGGATCCCACTTTTCCACTTCACTACATTTGTGATACATAATTGCTACTGTATTGATGTTATTTACCTTGTTACACATCACATTCAATACATGCAGTTAAACCTTCTTCTGTGCCTTGTGTTCTTTCACTGTGGTAATTCAATCTTTTGGCTTCAGCGAGCAAACCTATGTTGTGGAAGTTTCCTTTGCAGCAGGGGGGAGATGTTGATTTCAAAGTTTAGTAAAATGAAACAAATAAGACAGAACTGAGACTAAAACCAAGTTGGGTTTTTGTATTTTATTAAAAGATATATTTTGCAAAATAGGAGGAATACAGTTTCACAAGAAGCACGTAGCTCAGTGTGTAAAGGATTCGTCAAATGAGTAGAAGGAAAGAGTGAGCTTAAATGCACATTGGGAAAAGGGGAGTGACATTTGAGCACATTCTTACAAACAATAAAGATAGTAACCTACTGGACCTATATCTTTCTTTCTGACGCCAGATAAGATATAGGTCCAGTACTGGCATTTATCAAAGGAACACAGGCATGCGTCATAATATTCACTTCATCTAATCCTCTGTTCCTTTCTGCCCCAGCTGGGGTCACGCTCCCCGTACCTCTAAACAGACAAGAGGGGAACGGAAAGGGAGAGGAGGATATTAAAGTTTGTGGCCTTGTGGGTTATCAGTTCACACAAAGTGCATACACCTTCTTCTTAGACTCTCAGTCTCTGAAGCATAAACAACCCCCAATCCACATGCAGGAATGCACATGAACTGTCATTTAGATTGGTGTATGAAAATGCAATGTGCTGAATAAAAACACAAGGATTATAAAGAATAAAGGCTTACATGTGATTTTGCCATTTCACCTATAATCTTCTGACCTGGCCCAATTCCAAACATCTAGATACCTTGAATATTTATTACTATGAGGCAAATTTGGTGGTTATCCATATTGAAGTGGCCAGCCATTGAGTAGCTGATTACATACGTCATTATAATCTTGTGTTATTAAAATTACAGAGGAAATCTGGTTCACAACACAAACACAAATAATCAAACCGAAGAAATACAGTGTAACATACAAAACTAAAATTACTGTGAGACCAAATTCCCACCAAATACACCAGACATCCTATCAATTTCAATTGGTTATAGGTTATGATATCAAAGGCCCAGTGTTAATTGACCTTCATTCTGCGCAGAAAAGCAGCATATAATATGTTAGTGAGGACTAGTGTAGGACTGTATTTAAAGCTGATTCTGGTTTCCAACTTCGCCCAGGTGTGTCTGTTAAAACACGGAAGGAGACAACTTCTCTCTTTTGACGCTTTATTACATAAAGCAACAGTACAAACATGGGCGTGGAGCAGGAATGGTGGGCCTTGCCTCCACCTATTTGGTTCCGCAAGATCTCTCAACGTCTTTCCTCTTGTGATGTCATCTGCAGGATTCCTCGCTGAATCCACGTAGCGCCATGCACAGAGGTCAGTGAGCTCTTGGATCTCAGCCACCCTTGTGCCAACAAAGACTTTAAAGCGGCAGGACTCAGACTGTAGCCACATCAACACAGTTGTGGAATCAGTCCACAGGGTGATCTGACTGATCTTCAATGTGAGCTCCTTTTGTAACACTGTGGCGATCTGGGCTCCTACCACAGCTGCACACAACTCCAGTCTCGGCATAGACAGGAGACGTTTGGGTGCTACTCTGGATCTTGCCAAAAGGAATGCTAGGTAAGTCTTGCCCTGATTGTCCTCTATTCGTAAGTAGGCTACAGCCCCATATGCTCTTTCAGAAGCGTCGCAGAATACGTGGACCTCACGTGTGACGCTGGCACTGTCCACTTCTTCAGGGGTGTAGCACCTAGGCAGATGGATAGATGGTAGGACCTGTAGTTCCCCTGTCCACTCGTTCCAGGCGTCTAGAAGCACTTGTGGGAGGAGGGGGTCATCCCATTCCCTGTTCTTGTCCCAGAGGCGCTGGACTAAAATCTTGGCTCTGGTTGTGAATGCTAGAATGAACCCAAGAGGGTCGTACTGGCTTGCCAGCAGCTTGTACACGTTCCGCATAGTGGGCACTCCGTAGTCCACAGGCCTGTGCTTGTATCCTAAGGTGTCGGACTGGAAGTGCCAACTGAGCCCGAGGGTAGATTCTGGAGCATCTGCTCCCTCTTGAGTAAGCCAGAGCTCAAGGCTGTCTGATCTGGCCTCCTTTGGCAGGTGGTTGACCATGCCGGAAACATTACTTGCCCACTGGCGCAGCTTGAACCCTCCGGAGGTTAGGAGGGCCCGTTGCTTGTCCAATAGCTGTCTGGCATCCCTTGATGTTGGCAGGCTCTGGAGGCAGTTGTCCATATAGAAACATCTTTCCACTGATGACCGGACACTATCTCCAGGCTCGCAGTGATCCGAGACGTGCTTCTGTAAGGCATAGCTAGCACAGCATGGACTGCAAGTGGTGCCAAATGGTAGCACCTGCCACTCGAAGACATCTGGGGGATCTTCGCTCCTCATGTCGCGCCACACAAACCGCAGTAGGGGCTTGTCTTCAGGTAAAAGGCGGACCTGATGAAACATCCCCTTGATGTCTCCGCTGATAGCGACAGGATGCTCCCTGAAATGTAGAAGCACTCCCAGGAGTGCACCTAGGGTCGGTCCAGGCAGGAGGGACGCATTTAGGTTCAGGCCTTTGAACTGGAATGAGCAATTAAACACAACACGGTTCTTCCCATTGTGGGTCACCATGTGGTGCGGGATGTACCACGATTCTCTGTCTTGGGTGAGCATACTGGAGTCTAGCTTGATAACAGAGCCTGCCTGAACTAACTTCTGTATCTCTGCATTATAGGCCGTAGCTCGATCAGGATCTTTGGCCAACCGTCTCTCTGTACTTCGAAGGCTCGGCATTACTGCCTCTTTAGGAGCATTGAAGTGGGGCATGTCCTTCTTACGGAGTAGTGGCGTGACGTAGCGGAGTACTCCTTCCACTTCCACACGTGTAGTCTTCTCTTCAAGCAGATTGACTGCCTCTTGGTCTTGTCTTGACCGGGTCACCACTTTTTCCTTTCTGTATGGCAGCACATCAAGCTGCCAGAGCTTCTCAACATTCTGGAAGAGCTCTATGTTGGAAGGAACAGTGGCTGTCAAAAGGCACTGTTGCTGGCGTAACTGTTGCTCTACTAATCGTGCCGGGCCCTGTAGCGTCCACGCCAGTCTGGTTCGGATGGCGACTGGTCCACCTGGAGGACCAAGCTTCACTGGCTCTATGGGGGTGATGAGATGTGAATGATCTGCACCAATAAGAAGGAGTGGGCTGGCGTTCTCGAACTGCTGAAGGGAGAGTCCTGCCAGGTGCTTATACCTTTTCTGGAGACTGGCTACTGGATAGGATTGATCCACCAATCCTAGGCGCGCTGCTGTGAAGGCTCTGTTAATGCGGAAACTCTTCTTGGGCTGAGAGGCAGGGGACACACGGAATGATACAGAGGCTCCATGGAGAGTTTGGACATCCTGCCTGATAGTTCTGAGGGCGAGATCTTCGACTACTCCCGTCAGTCCAAGCTTCTCTGCTGCTGCTGGAAGGAGCATTGTGCGCTCGGACCCGTCATCTAGTATGGCGTAGGTGTCCAGGGTGCGCTTACCGTTATGCAGGATCACTCGGATGACCTTCAGTAGCACCCGGTTGCAGTCGATCGGTCGATCCAGATAGAGTACTTCAGTAGCTGTGTTTATGAGGCAACTCTTTTCTGTTGGCTCCTCCTTTGGTGCTCTACTGTTGACCTCATGAAGGACTTGCAAATGTTTTCCTTGACAAAGACCACAGAGCTTCTTGAGCGTACACTGTGCTGCCTGATGGGACCTTCCACAGCGACAGCACTTGTTTTTGGACCGTATCCACTCAGTGATTTGGGCCTTTGTGAGGGTCTGGATCGCTGAACACTGGTTGAGGTAATGCGCGTTGTTTTCGCAGTAAGGACAATACGCCTTGGCTTCAGTGTCCCTCTTTTCCGAAGAAGGAGAGGGTGCAGCTCCCTTTTCGTGGTCATCTCTAGCGCCATGGAAAACAGACGTAGTACGCCTTTCATGCCGTCCCTCTGACTTCTGTCCCTGGTTTTCTTTCTGCCCCTTGCAAGGCGAGTGGCTGTCAAAGTCTTGACAACGAGACTCGTACTGAAGCCAATCGGTGAAGTCCTGGAGTGTGTACGTGGCACCTGGGTTGCGGAACATACAGCGCCAAAAGTCCGACCTCATCTCCAGGGGCAGCTTACTGAGTAGGCGTGCTACATGAGACCCACATTTCAGCTCACTCTCACCTTCTGGACCCAGGGTCTTCAACATTCCCACCAATGACTGGACCTGCAGAGCAAACCTCTCAAAGGCGAGCGCGTCACCACGTCGGACGTCAGGTGAATCCATGACACTGGCTATCCTCTTCAGTGCAACCTGGTATGGCTGCCCAAACTTCTCATTCAGAGCTGCCATGGTGTCTGAATATGGAGTGTTGGAGTTGAGGTATGAATCTGCTACCAGGCATGCCTCTTCTAGCTTTAGGTGGTCAGTGAGGACCTGGTACTTGAAGAGCTCTGTTGCATCAGGTGGCAACAGGTTTTCTAGAGCAATCTTTAATCGGGCAAACTGACTTGGGTCTCGCTGGCTAAAGTCTGGCAAAGTAGGCCTGGGTCCCCTATAGGCTAACTCTACTTGAGGGGGTTCCCTGTGGGCCTGCCCATAGGATGGCTCTCCTGGCCTAAGCATCGGTGCAGGTGAAGCTCTGGGAGCGGCCAGTTGCAAGGGAGCCCAATGTGCTATAGGCATGAGAGTCTGCGGACCTGGATAGCGCGGAATTGGTGTGGAGCTGGACTGTGGCGGGTGATGTTGAGGCTGCACATAGCCTGGCGCCTTATGGGGTAGGCCTAACTGTGGTGGAGGGTCCCTATAAGGAGACAGGGCACTCTTGGTATCTGGTCTGCTCTGGGTTGCTGCACCAAATGTGGTATCGAGCCTGATGTCCTGGATCTCGTGTGTTACTCTGTTCAAGTGGTCAAGTGGACAAGATGTATTTTAGCCTGTGGAGTTGTGAGTTGAACCATGCATATACAATTTGTGCAATGTTAATTTTATTGTTGTGGTTCAGGTTGATTACAACTACTCTTTTCATGAATCTCATCAAAATGAATGTAATAGCAAACAAGATATATAGACAAATAAATTTAACATATTTCATTTAATATTTAATGCAGCGACTTCTCCAGGCAGATGTTAGCCGAGACGATAACCATATAGTCTGTCTGAGGTCTGGTAGATATCAACTAGGTAAAGGCCTAGATTGAGGCCTACACAGGTGTCAGCCTATTTCCTGATTGACCCTCCCAGACTATCAGCTCCTGCAGGAGGAGGCCAATGAAACCACAGCGGGCAGAAAGGGAGGGGTCATAATAGTTTCTGTCAACCTTTGAGCTAGCAAGCTACATGCTTAAAATGGCAGGTTTTAAAGAACATATCGTGCAATAAGGCAGGCCTGCCTGGATATTTCGGGGAATGAGTGATAAAGAATATGTAAACCATTTTTACTATCTTACCGGAATGTTATGGATATGATTGGCGGGGATTGTTATGCACAAAGTACACATGGCAATACACTGGTAAGAGCAAATAAGGTTTAACCATGTATCCAGCTAATTTAAATAACTAACGTTACAGTATATTAAATGAATATTAAATTGATTTAATATTTTATGCAGCGTTTTCTTCCTCCAAAACAAGTTCCTTCCCGAGACTATTTAGCAGAGCCACCATTGCTGTGTCTGGAGATCAGCGCTGCCTTAGACAATTGTGATTGGTTTAAAGAAAAATGGGTAACTTTCCTTGAAGGTGTCAAGGAAACTGGACACTGTCATGAATACATGACACTTTTATGTCTCTTATGTAATGACACATGAACCCTAACCCTAACCATAACTTGTCATAACAAAAGCCGAATGACACTTACTAAAAGAAGCATTATCTTATAAACGTTTATGACTTGTTTATAAGGTTTATAAGGACACGTTCATGACAGTGTCATGTCACTCTTATGTTGATACCTTCAAGTAAAGTGTAACTGAAAAATGCAAACAACCCAGATTGTTTTTTTTCTCCTATCCAAGAATGTATCGTGGTGTAGCCAGACCTTATTTTGCAGTGCTGTGGAGATATGTCAAGCAATGTGAGACTAGGTTTATGCAACAAAAGCATGTTGGTTAAGGTTAGGGAAAATATTGTGGTTGTGGGTTGGCAGACACAACCTTCAGTTAGTGGCTGTAGCAACTTGATGTAAGCCAGAGCAATCCCCAGCTCTGTTCTTTCCCTTTGAGATGACATTTTTTACTTATTTTCGTATTTTTGTTAATTTGTTTTTAATTCTTTCTAAAAATTGTTATTTTTATGATTTTTAAGATGTTGTGTTTGATTATATTGACACAAAACTGATTCCATACTCATGGCTGAAGACTTTTTTATTCAATATCCTATGTCAATATAATATTGCGTTATTATAATAACAAAGGGCAAATGATTCACAACAAACCACTAAATAATATTAAAACAATAAACAGTGTAACATACAATGTTAAAATAGTGGGACCAAATTCTCACCAAAGACACCTGTAATCCTATCAATTCTAGTTTGTTCTAGATCAATCTTTCCCTAAGTGGGGGTTCCATGGGATCCCCAGAAAACAATTATCGTCAGTATAATTCCATCCATAAGTAACACAAAAACAAATGTAGGACTATCTAGATCATGGATTTCATACACTTTCTATAATAAAACACCCAAAAGGAAACAACCTGTCAGGTGGGCGGCCCTGGAACCAAATCTTTTCAATGGGGGTCTTTGGCCTAACTTGTGTTTGTGGAGGAGTCCTTGAAGTAAAAAAAAAAAAAAAATCGGGAACCACTTTTCTAGGTTATGATATCAAAGGCACAGTATTTATTGACAGTTCAATCTGTGTGAAAAAGCAGCACAGAGTATATTTTATAACATGTGCTTTAACATGAATTTGTGAGAAATAGAGAAAAGAATATTCTAATAACATTGTAAAAACACTAGGGATGTGAGTTTCAAACATGTAATTTAACCTGTGAGTTGAACCATGCATATACAACTTGTGCAATGTTAATATCAATATTGTAGTTCAGATTGATGACATCTTTTCATTGATTCCCTTAAAAAAATTGATCGCAAACAAAATTGATGGACAGATATATTAAATAAAATAAATAATATATATAAATAAATAAAAATACCAAAACCCTGACAAATAGACATTGTTCTACAGAATATAAGTGTAAGAAGTGGTTAAAACGTATAGGCTATGCTAAGCCTTCTACCACTTTTCCACATTCTGTTTATGATCCAAACAGCGCTGTAAAGCTGCTGCATTCGGCCCAGTGTTTGGTGGCCTGGGTCGGGTTCACTTAAATACACATCATCCACAGGATCAATTATGCATTACATGAGTTTGCCCACCCGACACTGGATTTCTTAATGGAGAGATGGATCCGTGCGTCCTGTGCCCCATCGATGTCTGAGCCTCAGCAACTACAGACTCACAGAAACAAGTGCATTTTTCCGTGCCAATCTTTTTGTTGCACAGTGAGTAATCTGTGGCAAATATAGATGACTGAAAGTAGCCTATTTTCTAAGTGGATTTTTCATTCATTTCACGCCCTCATGTTTAACAGAAGTTAAGTAGCCTGCGAATTAAACAGTTAATAGTATGAAAGATGTGAAACATTATCCACATAAATTAAACTTTTATGGAGTATCAGCGGATATAATCATGTTTTTTCATAGCCAACGTAATAGACATTTGACAGTAACTGAAGAATTTGCTACGTTACAGAGTCAGACAAGACTTTGCGGACAGCCTGCACATTTTCACGTCTGCTCAAAAGTTTGTGTGATGGCCCGCACATTATCACGTCAAGTTAATTTTTATACATCACACCCTGTGCATGAAAACTGCAAGCTTTTCGTGCGTATGCAACGTTTATTCCTTGTGTTGTCTTCGTTTCAACCTTGAAAACACATTTTTTTCCGACATTTGTGACGCCTTTTTTCACAATTTGTTTTTGCTTTCTCCAACATTTTAATTTTTTTTTATTTTTCTTCTACGCATTTTCAGCGCTTATTTCTACGTCTGATATTTTCTGATATAAAACAAAAATTTAAAACGGGCCAATGTGAAGTCAACACAAGGGTTATACATGAGGCCCCTGGACTTTTCTGGGGAAAAAATCTAAATAGTTTTTAATGTGTTATTTACAGTGTTTATTTTTGTTTCCTCTGATTGACAAGACTTGGTAGAACAATTTAAAATAATGCTCATCATTGTTGTCTTGTCTGTGTGATTAAAATGCATTTCCATTTAATCTTTTCGTTTGTCTTTAACAATATATACATTTAGTTGACATATCTGCAGCATACATATCCTGACAGTCCTGGTTGTCCTCAAAAAAATGTCTATAACTTGATTGTGCATCACAGGGTTGAGGTTAACCCAAGGATTTTCAAACAAGTAAATCAGACCAAACCAAAGATTGAGAAAAAAGGCTTAGACCTCAGAGGGCATATGGTATTAATATGAATGGCATTGTGATGAGAGCTAGTCTCTGTTTTTGACCACATCAATTTGACCTATAATTGCATGAACTTAACATGATTTCTGTATACAAACAATCAAAACCATCATACATCATTTAGATTTAGTAGCAGTGAAATTGACCTTTAAAAATTTAAAGGAAACCTGATCGCTTGATAAAACAAAAAGGTGTTTTGAATAATGTCAGTACATTGATCAGTAATTTCATTGTTCATGTTTACAATATTCTTTACTTTCCATTCATCGTAAAAATATTTCAAAAATACAGTTAAAATATCCTTAATTATCAAATTATTAAAGACATGTCTGTACATTTGTTTTAAGTGTTAATACATCAAATACATTTGGGTTGACAGAACAACTTTTTGAGGTGTTTGGAAATTTCTTTCATATTTAGTCCATACATGATTGGATTAAAGAGAGGGTGATACATTACTATTTGTAAAGACATTATTAAATTTACAGTTTTTGTAAAGTCAGATTCCAGCTGAACTATAATCACGTCATAGGCACACAAACAGGAAAAGTTTATCAAAACTATCAGATGAGGTAAACAAGTCTGAGCAGCTTTCTTTCTGACTTCTCTACTACTTCGATATGTTATTATAAATATCCTGGTGTATGTAAAAAGAATGAAAAGCACAGGGACAAGTGCAACATTAAGCAAAATTACCATATCATGTATGATTTGTGCTTTTGAGATCACACACTGAAGTTTATAAACTGTATTGTTGCAAAAAACTCCTTTTAAAATAAATTTACAAAGTTTTTTATCAGCACTCAAACCAGCTGGTACTGCCACCTGAGAGGCCGGTAGAATCCAAGCCAAACCCAAGAAAATACTGACAGTTGTTTTTCTCATGATAGTGTGATATTGCAAAGGTTTACATATAGACACATATCTGTCATAAGACATGGCTGCCAACAGTAAAAACTCTGAACCCCCTAAAGAGTAAAACGTATGAAATTGAAAGAGACATGCTGAATAAGATATGATCTGTTTTTCAGATAAAAAGTCAATCAAAAGCTTTGGATAGATAGCAGTGCTGAAAAGAACAGAGTTGATTAACAAAGCTGCAATGAAAATGTACATTGGCTCGTGGAGGTTTTGGTGAACCCATATAATGTACACAATGGTAGAATTACTGCATATTATTAGCAAATATACTATGAACATAATAAAGAAATAAACATATCTGTATTTGTCCACTTCGACATGACCACCAAGAGTTATATATGTTACATTTAATTCATCATCCATTAAGATTGTTAAAAAACTGAATAAAAGAAGTAGATATTATACAAGGAAATAACAGTCACAGAATAAACATGACCTTAAAACACACTTACATTGAGAGTGTGTTCATCTCCAGAATTGAACTTAAGTAAACTGCTTGAGTCTGTGAAATGTTTGTTATCAGTTTGTTTCACCCTCCATGGATCTCATTAAAACTCTTCACCAAGAATGACTAACTTATAAGTCAACTTCATCAAACTCTAGAGGCCTGAACTAATGGGCAGAGTATCTCAGTGGTGGTTAACTCTCAATGTTTAACAAGACCTAAAGGCCAGAAGTCGAAGATATAATTTCAAAGTTAGTAGGTTGAAAGTTTGGAGGAGGCCATGTTTATGTACTTCAGGACCAAATCAATAATTATTTGAATAAGGCCTGAGGGCCTAAACATTGTCAGAATAGAGAAATGTATATGGAGTTAAGATTTGAAAAAGGATTGTGGTTTGGGTTAAAAAACACCGGTCCCCTTAAGTAGTACTCACGGGAGACGAATACCCATTTCCTGGGTGAAAGTCTCATGTTTTTTACCTAACCATTTTGCATGGCAGCCTAGACACTCACACATCTTATCAACAGATCCTAGGCTCCCCAGTACAATCAATGAAATCACTATACAACACAGTGCATAATCATAATCACTATATGTTTCAGCCTTAGCCTTCTGGAAGGTGCTACAGGTGGCTGTCCAACAAAACAATGGGTTTAACAGCTTTTTCCTGATGATATATGGACACATAATTCTGCCTTTGTTAGGTCCGACGAACCCAGAACAATGGTATTATTTTTTTAGGATGGCAAAAGCATGTCTGGCCTTACTTTTAGACGGGGAGCGATTGACATGCCTAGTAATACGTTTTCAATGAGAGGAGAACGGAGAGTGTGCTCCAGTTATCAGGGTATTACACAACTCAGCCTCTTGGTGATAGACTCTGCTGGCTGCTGGAAATTGAGGCTGTGCTTATTGTCGAACCTCAGATTTAGGAGAAACAATTCAGATTCAATCCTAGCCGTGGAACAGTGGAACAGCGCTTCAACCTCGCGAGACTACTAGAGGGGGCTTGGTTTTGAGATTGCCCATCCAGTCTACATGTGCTTTGTTGACTTGCAAAAGGCTTACAATCGAATCCCTTGGGTGGTCTTGTTGAGGGGTCTTGCGAGAATATGGGGTACCGCGGCCCTTAGTGCGTTCCATTCGGTTCATATATGACCACAGTGAGAGTTGTTTCTGTATCCTCAGCAGTAGTTTAAGCATGTTTTCAGTGGGCATTGGCATCCACCAGGGCTGTCCCTCCTCATCTATCTTGTTTGTGATTTTCATGGACAGGATTTTAAGGCATTGCGGGGGGAGGAGAGTGTCAGGTTTGGGGACCTGAGAATTGCTTTTCAGCCGAGTGTAAAGTGGTTGGGATGAGGGCCAGCACCTCCAAATCTGAGGCCATTGTTTTTTGCCGGAAAATAGTGGATTGCCCCCTTCAGGTTGAAACAGATTCTCTCGTCTGCCTGTCCATTCACATGAGGAGAGCAGTGGGACCCCACGGATCCAAGCGGGTACGCAGGCAAAGTGTCGCTTATCGCCTGAAAAGACCTTTACTCTGCCTCTGATTGGGTTACCCTGACATTCTTACCCTAACCCTAACCATCCAACTCCTCTTGCTTAAACCTAACCAACTTAGTCAACGAGTACTAGCCAATGCTTTTGATATGCCTTCAGCATCCTCTGAAAAAAAAAATTGGCACATGGTATCAGGTTTATAGAAGATATGATTGTTTTACTACTTTACTACTTGTTTTAGTACAAAATATGAGGGCTTCAGCTTTCAGAATCAGTACACCAATTGTATGTTTTCCATACTATGTCTGCATTACGATGTATTTTAACAAAGTCATACAAATGTAAATGTGTCAACATAAGAGCAAGTTGTGATCAAAAGATACAGGGTCATTTTTTCATCAGTGTACTACATGTGTGGTATCACCTGAAACTAGTGACGACCCTTCCAAAGACACTAAACCCACTCTGATTAGAAAAACACAAGTCAACGCTATTTCCATGTAAACCGAGATGTCAAAATTCCCTTTTGAAGTCACAGTCACATAATAAATATTTCAACAGCAGATGTAGTTACTTACATGTCTGCAGCCAATATAACCACCAATTCAATTTTAATCACTTATAAAATGTATTATAAATGTTGTATTTAAGTGTATTTTTAATCACATTTACAGTTGCAGTTGTAGTTGTTCTCCTACTCTGTTCTCATTGTCCACTCGATATTGGTTATAATGGTGATATTGCCTTTGAAATTTAGATTTTATATTAGGCAGGATAACAATCTTTTTTTCCCTTCATTGCATCTCCATTTACTCACTGGTAATAGAGATAGGGTTGTATGCATGTAGGCATTATGGTTGAGGAGCTATTCTTGATTCATTTTGTTTATTTTAGGAGTTTTTGTCTGAAGGATAAGCTAATTTCTAAGACATTTCATTGACATCAGAGTTTTCCCTACCATTATAAGGCTTTGGGGCAGCACCCAAGCCAATTTGGGTACCACCTAAGCCAAACAAAGTAACTAAATGACCTAAATGTTCCTAGGTCTAATAATTTAGTTTTAGAGTGCTCTAGCTTTTCCTACATTTTTGACAGACTCAAAATTTTTATTGGAAAAACTTAACATTTCCTTGAGGTAGGACCCCTAAACCCCCCACCAAATGCATGCACATACAGTGCCTTGCGAAAGTATTCGGCCCCCTTGAACTTTTCGACCTTTTGCCACATTTCAGGCTTCAAACATAAAGATATAAAACTGTAATTTTTTGTGAAGAATCAACAAGTGGGACACAATCATGAAGTGGAACGAAATTTATTGGATATTTCAAACTGTTTTAACAGATAAAAAACTGAAAAATTGGGGTATGTCTCTATCAGTTTTGCACATCGAGAGACTGAAATTTTTGCCCATTCCTCCTTGCAAAACAGCTCAAGCTCAGTGAGGTTGGATGGAGAGCGTTTGTGAACAGCAGTTTTCAGTTCTTTCCACAGATTCTCGATTGGATTCAGGTCTGGACTTTGACTTGGCCATTCTAACACCTGGATATGTTTATTTGTGAACCATTCAATTGTAGATTTTCCTTTATGTTTTGGATCATTGTCTTGTTGGAAGACAAATCTCCGTCCCAGTCTCAGGTCTTTTGCAGACTCCATCAGGTTTTCTTCCAGAATGGTCCTGTATTTGGCTCCATCCATCTTCCCATCAATTTGAACCATCTTCCCTGTCCCTGCTGAAGAAAAGCAGGCCCAAACCATGATGCTGCCACCACCATGTTTGACAGTGGGGATGGTGTGTTCAGGGTGATGAGCTGTGTTGCTTAAACGCCAAACATAATGTTTTGCATTGTTGGCAAAAAGTTCGATTTTGGTTTCATGTGACCAGAGCACCTTCTTCCACGTGTTTGGTGTGTCTCCCAGGTGGCTTGTGGCAAACTTTAAACGACAATTTATTTGGATATCTTTGAGAAATGGCTTTCTTCTTGCCACTCTTCCATAAAGGCCAGATTTGTGCAGTATACGACTGATTGTTGTCCTATGGACAGACTCTCCCACCTCAGCTGTAGATCTCTGCAGTTCATCCAGAGTGATCATGGGCCTCTTGGCTGCATCTCTGATCAGTCTTCTCCTTGTATGAGCTGAAAGTTTAGAGGGACGGCCGGGTCTTCGTAGATTTGCAGTGGTCTGATACTCCTTCCATTTCAATATTATCGCTTGCACAGTGCTCCTTGGGATGTTTAAAGCTTGGGAAATCTTTTTGTATCCAAATCCGGCTTTAAACTTCTCCACAACAGTATCTCGGACCTGCCTGGTGTGTTCCTTGTTCTTCATGATGCTCTCTGCTCTTTAAACGGACCTCTGAGACTATCACAGAGCAGGTGCATTTATACGGAGACTTGATTACACACAGGTGGATTCTATTTTTCATCATTAGTCATTTAGGTCAACATTGGATCATTCAGAGATCCTCACTGAACTTCTGGAGAGAGTTTGCTGCACTGAAAGTAAAGGGGCTGAATAATTTTGCACGCCCAATTTTTCAGTTTTTTATCTGTTAAAAAAGTTTGAAATATCCAATAAATTTCGTTCCACTTCATGATTGTGTCCCACAAAAAATTACAGTTGTATATCTTTATGTTTGAAGCCTGAAATGTGGCAAAAGGTCGAAAAGTTCAAGGGGGCCGAATACTTTCGCAAGGCACTGTAAGTCTTCCACTAACCTAGGGAAAACACTGGTTATAGCATTCAGCTCTTTATTGTCTTAGTAATATTCCATTCATCTTTGTCCGCTTATCCGGTATCGGGTCGCGGGGGTAGCAGCTCCAGCAGGGGACCCCAAACTTCCCTTTCCCGAGCCACATTAACCAGCTCCGACTGGGGGATCCCGAGGCGTTGCCAGGCCAGGTTGGAGATATAATCCCTCCACCAAGTCCTGGGTCTTCCCTGAGGTCTCCTCTCACCTGGACGTGCCTGGAACACCTCCCTAGGGAGGCACCCAGCGGGCATCCTTACGAGATGCCCGAACCACCTCAACTGGCTGCTTTCGACGCGAAGGAGCAGTGTCTCTACTCTGAGCTCCTCACGGATGACTGAGCTTCTCACCCTATCTCTAAGGGAGAAGCCAGCCACCCTCCTGAGGAAACCCATTTCGGCCGCTTGTACCCTGGATCTTGTCATAACCCAGCCTTCATGACCATAGGTGAGGGTAGGAACGAAAACTGACTGGTAGATTGAGAGCTTTGCCTTCTGGCTCAGCTCTGTTTTCGTCACAACGGTACGATAAATTGAATGTAATACCGCACCCGCTGCGCAGATTCTCCGACCAATCTCCCGCTCCATTGTCCCCTCACTCGCGAACAAGACCCCAAGGTACTTGAACTCCTTCACTTGGGGTAAGGACTCATTCCCTAAGCGGAGAAGGCACTCCATCGGTTTCCTGCTGAAAACCATGGCCTCCGATTTAGAGGTGCTGATCCTCATCCCAGCCGCTTCAGACTCAGTGTTCACTCACCAGTGAGTGCTGAAGGTCACAGGCCAATGATGCCATCAGGACCACATCATCTGCAAAAAGCAGCAATGAGATCCCCAGCCCACCAAACTGCAACCCCTCTCCACCCCGACTACGCCTCGATATCCTGTCCATAAATACTACAAACAGGATTGGTGACAAAGCGCAGCCCTGGCGGAGGCCAACTCTCACCTGAAACGAGTCCGACTTACTGCCAAGAACCCGGACACAGCTCTCGCTTTGGTCGTACAGAGATTGGATGGCCCACACCCCATACTCCCGCAGCACCTCCCACGGTATCTCCCAGGGGACCCGGTCATACGCCTTCTCCAGATCTACAAAGCACATTTAGTCCGGTTGGGCATACTCCCAGGCTCCCTCCAGGATCCTTACGAGAGTATAGATCTGGTCCGTTGTTCCACGACCAGGACGGAATCCGCATTGTTCCTCTTCAACCTGAGGTTCGACTATCGACCGAACCCTCCTTTCCAGCACCTTGGAGTAGACTTTACCGGGGAGGCTGAGAAGTGTGATACCCCCATAATTGGCACACACCCTCTGGTCCCCCTTTTTGAAAAGGGGAACCACCACCTCGGTCTGCCACTCCTTAGGCACCGTCCCAGACTTCCACGCAATGTTGAAGAGGCGTGTCAACCAAGACAACCCCTCCACACCCAGAGCTTTAAGCATTTCTGGACGGCTCTCATCAATCTTTGGGGCTTTGCCACTGTGGAGTTGTTTAACTACCTCAGCAACTTCCACCAGGGAAATTGATGACAATCCCCCATCATCCTCCAGCTCTGCCTCTACCATAGAGCGCGTATTAGTCGGATTTAGGAGTTCCTCAAAGTGCTCCTTCCACCGCCCTATTACCTCCTCAGTTGAGGTCAACAGAGTCCCATCCTTACTGTACACAGCTTGGATGGTTCCCCACTTCCCCCTCCTGAGGTGGCGAACGGTTTTCCAGAAGCACCTTGGTGCCGACCGAAAGTCCTTCTCCATGTCTTCTCCGAACTTTTCACACACTGCTTTGCCTCTTTCACGGCAGAGGCTGCAGCCCTTCGGGCCCTTCGGTACCTTGCAACTGCCTCCGGAGTCCTCCGGGATAACATATCCCGGAAAGACTCCTTTTTCAGTCGGACGGCTTCCCTGACCACCGGTGTCCACCACGGTGTTCGTGGGTTACCGCCCCTTGAGGCACCTAAGACCCTAAGACCACAGCTCCTCGCCGCCTCTTCAGCAATGGAAACTTTGAACATTGTCCACTCGGGTTCAATGCCCCCAGCCTCCACAGGGATGCACGAAAAGCTCCGCCGGAGGTGTGAGTTGAAAGTCTGTCGGACAGGGGCCTCCTCCAGATGTTCCCAATTTACCCGCACTACCCGTTTGGGCTTACCAGGTCTGTCCAGAGTCTTCCCCCACCCCCTGACCCAACTCACCACCAGATGGTGATCGGTTGACAGCTCCGCCCCTCTCTTCACCGGAGTGTCCAAAAACACACGGCCTCAGATCAGATGAAACGATTATAAAATCGGTCATTGACCTTTGGCCTAGGTACCAAGTACACTTATGAGCATCCCTATGTTCGAACATGGTGTTCGTTATAGACAATCCATGACTAGCACAGAAGTCCAACAACAAACAACCACTCTGCTTTAGATCAGGAAGGCCGTTCCTCCCAATCACGCCTCTCCATGTGTCTCCATCATTGCCCACGTGCGCATTGAAGTCCCCCAGCAGAACTATGGAGTCTCCCACTGGAGCCCCATACAGGACTCCACTCAAGGTCTCCAAGAAGGCAGAATACTCCGAACTCCTGTTTGATGCATATGCACAAACAAGAGTCAGAGTTTTCCCCTCCACAACCCGTAGGCGTAGGGAGGCGACCCTCTCGTCCACCAGGTTAAACTCCAACGTAGCGACACTCAGCCGGGGGCTTGTGAGTATCCCCCCACCCACCGGCGCCTAACAAGCTGGGCAACTCCGGAGAAGAAAAGAGTCCAACCCCTATCCAGGAGTATGATTTCAGAAGCGAGACTGTGCGTAGAGGTAAGCCCCACCAGATCTAACCGGTAGCGCTCCACCTCCCGCACCAGTTCCGGCTCCTTCCCCCACAGAGAGGTGAGATTCCATGTCCCCAGAGCCAGCGTCTGCTGCCCGGGTCTGATCCGTCGAGGCCCCTGACCTTCACCGCCACCCGTGTAGCAGCGCACCCGACCCCAGCGGTAAAGTTACAATGCACAATGCTTATAGGAGTTGCGTAACATTACTGCTAATGAATCCCCAACATTTCTGGATTTTGCTGCTTCATAATAAAAACATTCAAATACCAAAATAATGGAGGACTTTTATTGCGCTTGACTGCACTACTAGGAAAAATCATGCCATAATTGAATTCAAGAAATAGAAATAGGAAAACTGAAAAAGCAAAGTTGAAATGTAAAATTATTTATCTTTTGAATTTTCAATTTCGATTTAACATTTGGCTTTTCGATTTAACATTTGGCTTTTCCCATTTTGATTTAACATTTGACTTTTCGATTTAACATTTGGCTTATCCCATTTTGATTTAACATTTTGCTTTTCCACTGACATATGTCAAAAGTGAAGGCATGGCCCAAAGGCTGATGGGAGGGTCTGAAAAAAAGGGGTGCAGAGGCACCTTATGGACAGCAGGGGGAGCTGATTGCTGGGAAGCACTGTTGAGGAGCATCTGGCTGCAGCTTCACTACCAGGCTGGCTTGGCCTCTTGTTTTACATTAGATGATAGAAACTGGTGCTGTAGGCTAAACTCAAACGGCATTTCATGCAACAGTTAAGTTTTCATGTAGTTACTGTAATTGGGCCCCTGTTATTGAGAACTAGATTAGGACTGTATTTAAAGCAGATTCTGGTTTCCAACTTAGCCCCAGGTGTGTCTTTTTAAAACACGGACAGAGACAACGTCTCTCTTTTGATGTTTTATTTAATTAAGCAACAGTACAAACATGGGCTTGGGTAGCTCTGCTATGGCTGTGTGTTTGTGTGTGGTTAGATCTCGAGGACGCACACACACAATCTCAACCGTGTAGTCATCCTCCGAACTGCGACCGTCTCCTTTTTCTTTCTCTTATTTTTTTCTCCGGGTGGCATGCGCAGTGTGAGGCGCATGTCCGCGCCTCACACCTCACACAGGTGGAGTCATTTTAAACCTTGTTAATATTGAGGACAATGTGTTCAAGCGGAAAACAAGCCATATTTCAGGAAATAAACTTGTCCACGATTCTATTAAGAGACTTCCAGCTGACAGCGGTGTGTGTGAGCAATCACTGGCCGGCCGGCAGGGAGGTGATCCCGGCCTCCGCCAGCTGGCTGTCCCGTCAGACTGGAGCTTCTGACAACATCGGAGAAAATGTGCAATTGGCCATCATTTTTTGTAAAACTGCCCATATTCAAACTCTACATAGTTAATTTATCGCATAAAAAAGTCTCAAAAGTGAATTTAGTGGTGAAATAGCAGACGGAAATTGTAAAAAAAGCAATTGACTATATAATCTAGATCGGGAGTTTGCCGTAGCAGCAGCAGCAGCAAACAACTGGAAACTTTTTACAATTTCTGTCTGCTATTTCACCACTAAATTCACTTCTGAGACTTTTTTATGCAAAAAATGAAATGTGTAGAGTTTGAATATGGTCAAAAATTGATGGCCAATGATGTTGACTCAAGAAGCTCCAGTCTGACGTGACAGCCAGCTGGTGGCGGCCGGGATTGCTTGCTCGCCGGCCAGTCAGTGATGCTCACACACCCCGCTGTCAGGTGGAAGTCTCTCAATAGAATCATGGACACGTTTATTTCCTGAAATATGGCTCATTTTCCGTTTGAACACATTGTCATCAATATTAATAAGGTTTAAAATCGGAAATCAAATGAACGAAAAAGTACATGGGGCCAATTACAGTAACCACATGAAAACTTAACTGTTGCATGAAATGCCGTTTGAGTTTAGCCTACAGCACCAGTTTCTATCATCTAATGTAAAACAAGAGGCCAAGCCAGCCTGGTAGTGAAGCTGCAGCCAGATGCTCCTCAACAGTGCTTCCCAGCAATCAGCTCCCCCTGCTGTGCATAAGGTGCCTCTGCACCCCTTTCGTTTCAGACCCTCCCATCAGCCTTTGGGCCATGCCTTCACTTTTGACATGTGTCAGCGGAAAAGCCAAATGTTAAATCAAAATGGGAAAAGCTAAATGTTAAATTGAAAAGCCAAATGTTAAATCGAAACGCCAAATGTTAAATCGAAATTTTACATTTTAACTTTGCTTTTTCAGTTTCCTATTTCTTTTTAAAATTCAATTATGGCATGATTTTTCCTAGTAGCGTAGTCAAATAATAATATTTTTTATTTGATCTTGCTTCATTTTCTCTTTGGACTTTCATTTTGGATTATGAATAAATATATCCTCCATACTCTGCTGTCAAGTTCTCCGAGCGACTGATGCGCGTGCGTTCACGCAAACACACACACTCACACACGGTGGATGCAGGAAAAACCGGAGATGAGACGTACAGGATGACCTAAATTGAGGACAGCTATGCTCGTTATTGTAAGTGCAATGATAAATAAGTTAAAGTCCTTTATCAAACCGTATGAATGTGTGTCCCAGGCCAGGTTAGGAAATTAACTAACAATGTAAAGATCAACAAGCCACTGACACATATGTTCACATTTAATTCATTCATGAATAAATTATTATTTTTTGTCTTAAATCCAATAGCCATTTTCATATTATACCAACATTTGCAGCATCCTGAGCCTTTTTGGAAAGGTTACTAGGAAAACTCAGCCCAGAGTAATTTTATTCTCCGCAAAATAAGTTTCCTTTTTATTTTTAAAGAACTATACAAAAAAGCAACTTTCACTGTCTCTTGCAACTTCATTGCAACAAAAATACAAAAGACATTGCAACTTTTATTGCAATTCTTTACAAAAGCTCCCGCAAAATCAGGCATTTTCAACAATATCAAAAAAAGGCTGCAAAATCCTGTAGGGACTGTTTAATGCTATGTTACTGAGAGATGAGTCAATATTTTCTTTTGTTCAATAAACATGTAGGCCTACAATTACTGTAGAATATGACCAAACTGACCAAACACAATTTTACCATGGTCTCGCAGGCTTTTTTTCACATCACTTTTTATTTGCCTATACCACTGTGGCTGGTGGGCAAAAAAGTTAATTTCCCACCCTAATCTGGACCCATGAAAGAGCTACTGCTAGCTAGACCCCTTTCTAAAATGCAGGAGGTGCTAAAATAGTGGAAATCTCTGCCAATGTTAGCATGGCTGTTTGTTTGATAACAGGTTTATAATGAAGCCAAAAAATATCCAATATCTGCCTTGATTTGACATAACCAGAATTTCATGTGTTCACATCAAGAGTGGAGTGTCTTAATTTTTCTCGGCTAATACCTAACATACACTAGAGGACTCTAAAAAGACTTTGAAAAGATTAAAGTCTGACCCCATCTCACATCTGAAGTAATCTGTCATAATGTCATCGAGTTTTTAGTCACAAAGAAGATTTTATGACCAAGACTTAAAACTTGCGATAATATTAAACATGATTGATTTTGTCGGAACGTCAAGACAGGAAAAAGACTGCTTGGGACTGAGTTGTATGACCACCTTACACCAATTCTAGCTCCAACTCTAGCAAGGCTCTCATGATTTCATTCTGATATTGGAAATTTGTGGAATCTTTTGAAAAGTCATTGGTGTTAGGTCGGCATTAGAAATAGTAAATTGAGCACATAAGAAACTGGATCCAGACTAGTTTGATAATAGTCAGACAGATTATTTTAAGAGGATGGGAGAATGGAGGGGTGCTGTCAATCCAGGATTGGCCTTGTGAGATGGCTAGGATGGGGGCGTTTGAAAAAATGTCATATAAACGGTTTGCCAGATTGGATGTCTATACTATAAAATGGTAAAAGTACCTGAGCTTTCTGGAAGGCTCCTGAGAAGCTTTGTTCTGGGGAGAGACATGTACGATGGGCTTAAGGTGTTGTCATTTATACATATGCTTATTTGGTTTATTGTCTATTTTTTTTCACTATTTTGTTAAATGGTCTTGAATATTGTAGTTACTGTTTAATCTTTTCTTGATTTTTGTCTGAATGGGTGGTGATGATGAGTGGGGGGGATGTTGTTAAAAATAAAAATTGTTAATCACAAAAAAGAAATAGTGAAATGTATCGTTCTAGTTTCTTCTTTAAATATATGTGTATGTCTGTCTGCCAGTAAACATTTGTGAGTGGTATAAAAATCCAATAAAACATTTCTCTCAACTAAAACAGACACATTTTAAAGACATTCTAGGATATTTAAAAAGGCATGTGTAACTGGTATAGAAGGTAACTGCACTTTAGTGGATTCAAACACATCTTTAGTAAAAAAAATGCTATGACAAGTTACGGCCCTGTGGTGGTTGGGTAAACAGTTAATTTGCAAAAACAGATGAAAGCCATTCTCAAACAGTGTAAACCAACACCGTTTGGTTGCTATTTCTTTAAGTGCACACATAAAGCCATGATTTAGGAAAATAAATAAAAACAGATATCTGTTTTTGCAAATAAACCTTTCACTGGTATTGTGTGTGTAATATTGAATGACTTATTTTAGAGCAACAGATTCAGAATAAAACAGAATTAAAAATACTCTGTGAGAAAATTAACTGATCAGTTGTTACATAATAGATGCTGAGGTTACTCTTTACTGTTTATCAGTCATAGAAACAAACTCTTACATTGTATGCCATAAGATCATGAAATGACACTTATCCTCAGTATTGTTACAGAAGAAAGGAAAAACTGATCAGTGTTGATACATCAATTAATTTTGGCTGTGCAGAACAACCTCTTCAGGTGTTTAGAAATTTCTTTCATTTTTAGTCCGTACATGATTGGATTAAACAGAGGATGATACAAAATAACTTGTAAAGTCATTATTAAATGCACAGTTTTCGGAAACTGTGGTTCCAGTCCAACTACAATGACGTCGTATGCACACAAACAGGAAAAGTTTATCAAAATTATCAGATGAGGTAAGCAGGTCTGTGCAGCTTTTTTTCTGACTTCTCTACTACTTCGATATGTTATTATAAATATCCTGGTGTATGTAAAAAGTATGAAAAGCACAGGGACAAGTGCAACATTAAGCAGTATGATCATATCTCGTACAACACGTGCTCCTGAGATCACACACTGAAGTTTATAAACTGTATTGTTACAAAAAATTCCTTTTAAAATAAAGCTACAGAGTTTTTCATTGGCACTCAAACCAGTTGGTACAGCGATCTGAGAAGCAGGCACAATCCAAGCCAAACCCAAGAAGATACTGACAGTTGTTTTTCTCATGATAGTTGGATATTGCAAAGGTTTACATATAGACACATATCTGTCATAAGACATGGCTGCCAACAGTAAGAACTCTGAACCACCTAAAGAGTAAAATATATAAAATTGAAAGAGACAGGCTGAATAAGATATGATCTGTTTTTCAGATAAAATGTCAATCAAAAGCTTTGGATAGATAGCAGTGCTGTAAAGAAGAGAGTTGATTAACAAAGCTGCAATGAAAATGTACATTGGCTCGTGGAGGTTTTGGTGAACCCAGATAAGGTACACAATGGTAGAATTACTGCATATTATTAGCAAATATACTATGAACATAATAAAGAAATAAACATATCTGTATTTGTCCACTTCGACATACCCACCAAGAGTTATATATGTTACATTTAATTCATCATCCATTAAGATTGTTAAAAAACTGAATAAAAGAAGTAGATATTATACAAGGAAATAACAGTCACAGAATAAACATGACCTTAAAACACACTTACATTGAGAGTGTGTTCATCTCCAGAATTGAACTTAAGTAAACTGCTTGAGTCTGTGAAATGTTTGTTATCAGTTTGTTTCACCCTCCATGGATCTCATTAAAACTCTTCACCAAGAATGACTAACTTATAAGTCAACTTCATCAAACTCTAGAGGCCTGAACTAATGGGCAGAGTATCTCAGTGGTGGTTAACTCTCAACAAGACCTAAAGGCCAGAAGTCGAAGATATAATTGCAAAGTTAGTAGGTTGAAAGTTTGGAGGAAGCCATGTTTACGTCCTTCAGGATCAAATCAACAATTATTTGAGTAAGGCCTGAGGGCCTAAACATTGTCAGAATAAATAGAGAAATGTACATGGAGTTAAGAACTTAAAAAGTTAATTAAAGAAACAGATTGTATACAAGGAAATAACTAAGGAAAGAACAGTCACAAAATACATGTAACCTGTACTGCGTCTTATTCATTTACCTGACCTTAAAACACAGTTTGTTTGTCTCCACAATCCACAAAGTGAACTGTTTAAGTCTGTGGACTCTTTTTTTATCAATTTGGTTCACCCTCCATAGATCTCATTAAAACTCCTCAACTAGAATGACTAACTTGTCAAGAACTGTATCAAACTATATAGGCCTGAAATTGTAAGCAGAGTTGCTCTGTTGTTGGGGACGAGACCCAAAAGCTGGAGGTGGAAATTGTTATTGCAAAGCCTTTGGCTAGTTTGTCGAAGGTTTGGAGGAGGATGTTTTTATGTTTCAGGAGACCCAGAGTGGAAAGGGGACTTTGAACTCATCAAAAAGTTACAACAAAAAGGAACATAAAGAAAAGTCTATAGACCCAATCACAATGTTTGTTTAGAATAACTTCTGGGTAGAAAACTCCCGCATCTGTACATACAGTAATAACAGCGCCGAGCAAACATTTACGAGAAACAACTGGACATACTCTCATCTTATTCATCTAAAATGCATGTTTGATGCTTTTACATGTCAACACTTTGACTAGCTTGGAGAGCTAATTTACCTGTTGGGCCACAGACTAAAGAAAATGACACCACCTAAACAAGCAGTCATTCAGACCAGTGGTGAGATGTCATTGTTCGTAAAGCTAGATTTGGTTCAAGATCAAGATCAAGATCAACATGCCCTGGATTTCTTTCAGTTACCAGGCTTCACCTAACCTAACAACCGCGGTCCCGCATAAGCTGTATCACCACGGTGGTTAACAACTAGTTCAACCAACCCAGGGTTTCCCAATCCAGCGATGCGCGCATTTACATAGAAGAGGCGGGGTTTGCACAACATGACCAATCACAAACATCTACCAGAACCGCATATTTTACCTAAGAAGAGCAAACTATAATTCTACATAAATATAAAGAACACAGACATGGTTTTACAGGCAAAACGCAATACAGTTGCTGCTTCCTATATGTCCAATATCACTTCCCACAAGATCTGACCATAATTACAATCGTGCTTTCCATAAACTGCCGTTGCTTTAGCCTATTATTTCAGTTGCACCCCTGGCAGTTGTAAGCGATCACGAGAGAAAATAAAAACTATAAAAACGTAATTCAAACCAATGTGTGCATTAGCAACGCACAGTTCAAGAAGCTGACAAATAGCCTATACGTAAGGTCTTGTCTGACCGGAGGAGGCAGAGACGACAATGGAGCAGTGTTTTGCAAGCGCGAGAAGTGTAGCGCAGGTTATGAAAATGGCCTTGGCTCTCACGCAACTCTCTAAGTCTGCAGAAGATTAAGAACACACAGGTATTCAGTGATATGAACATCGTAAAACATTTTGTAACCAATGTATACTTTTGGTAAATGGCATGCAACGTAGCAAATCCCAACACTAACAGCTTGTCTCTTTTGACCTGGGAGTGGGAGAAGCCGAGGTAACATTTTCATACATTGTGCTACATAGTGTTAGGAGCCGGCTGAAGCCGAGAAGATCTGGACTGTATCCAAACTGATGACAGCATCACCAGAAGATGGGACAGAAATGGATACAAAGACAGGGTTTAACTTAGCGAGCATCAGATGCTGGACGGGACTCTGTCTGTTTGCTAGGAGAGGAATAGACTTGTCTTGAAGGTATTTTGATCCTTGTGCACAAGTTTGTATTTTGCAATATCATTCACTAAAGCTTGTTATAATTTAAGACTTTTGAGTTTTATTTCTGATCTACCAGTAAATGACCACTTTTCAGGGTGTAGTGACCATAGAATTGGAGTCAGAATTATGTCTGGCCTTTTTAGGGCTAGACCGGTCATCGGTCACATTTTTAACACCAATCCTTACATCGGTAGGCGGAACGTTAACACCGGTTGATCTCTAATCGCCAACATAACCTGCTCCCAAGCAGCTTAGGTGTTCAGCATAAGTTACCACGCCGATTTAACCTGGTAACAAGTGATCCACCGTCGTGATAAACAGAACCATGGGTTGATCCTGAAGTTACCTCATTAACGCCAAATCTTGCATCATAGTACAGGCCTCTGCTCAGGACCCAAGGACGCACAGTGTCAAAAGGGAAGTTGTTTGGATGAGAGGGTCTCAAGAAATCCTAAAGCAGCAATACCGGAGGCCAAGCAATCCGCACATTCTGAACTTGATGCAAAGAGCTACTGGAGAAACTAGCAGTAGTGGATGCCAGCCATCAATTACAACACCACTTGTGTGAGGTTAACTTCATCATCCACACTGCAGCTTTGAAATGGCTGTTGTCTTTTAAGAGCCTGAAGGGCAGTTAGCTTGATGGAATGATAATGATAAAATAATAATTTGACAGAGAGAACAGTTGCTTAAGTAGTTTGATTTTACAATACAATTAAAAACTGCTTTGTCTCTCAGGGCACAAAACTACAATTTAACATACAATGCTAAATCAGAAATGTGCACATGCTCTTGTTTTAAAGGCTGTTAATTTAAAATATTGACAAAATATTTGTAGCATAACGACACTCACGCCCCTCCATAACATATCAACCACTGCCTTATCATATCTTACTGAAGCCACACCTGCACCTTTCATGCCTCTGTCATGTCGCTATGCAGCCGTGGTAGAACAAGCAGTCATTGGCTATCAACACCACAATCATGATGAAAGTTATCAATCATATTCCCTTTCCAAAAGTGTATAGCATGGGTTCAGTGTTGTATGGAAGATGAGGCAGATGAACGCAAAACACAGCACAGCCAGCTATCAAATAATTGAAAGTTTTATGAGAAAATGGTGATCAACAACATTTGACTGAGTATAAAAAGTTGTATAGTCATCTAAAGGATTCAGTATGTTTTTTCCCCAAGAGTCAAAGAAGTGAGTAACAGCATTTAGCACAATTTTGCCACTTGGAGAGGTCTAGTGACACCACAAACTTAACACTCCCTAGCTCCCATAAGGTTAGAGCCAGAGGTTTGAAACTGTATACAGGTGTTGTGGCATAAAGCATGTCTTAGTTATTATTAGAATATGACTTGTTATGGACAACGACTTAAAACACGTTTTTGAGTTAAGTTGGAACTGTAGTAGGTTAGCTTGTGTTTTAACTAGATGTTTTAAGGTGCAATCGCAGCCGTTCAAGTCAATGATTGATATTCCACAAGCTGAGCCGCGTCCCAGAAGCACTTGTGAAGCGGCTCTACGCTGTGCTGAAGATACACGCCAGGTCTATTTTCAAGCGAGCCCCGGGGCGTTCGGACAGCAGGACAGAATTTGAAACTGCAAGAGTATTCAGTCAATTTACCGAACACCACCCTCCCTAATATTCTATATGTATATACAGCTCGTCTACAACCACGTGGACAACAAGAGTTTAAAAACAAAGTGGAGTTTAACATGATTTAAACTGTTTTATTCCATTCTATACAATACTGTACTAATGTATTTTTTATTTCTCTATTTCTCTGTACTTATTTCTGTCTTTGTGCTGCTACAACACCTGAATCCCCTGTGGTGAACAATAAAGACTTATCATTTCTTATCCTATGTATGTTTAAGTGCCATTACAACTTAACCAATACACTTAGAGACTGTTGTGTATTAAGTTACGGGTTTAACCACTAGATGTCGCTGTAGACCACAAGACATTGTACTGCGTGGTTGTAAGACATTGTGTGAGGACGAAGAAGAACAGTAAAACTCGAAGTTAAGTTGATGCTAAGGTCTCGCTCTTGTCTGTTCTGCTGTGGGTTACTTGCAATATAACAAATTGCCGACGAGGATGGCGACTGCTGGTGTGCCTCTCCCTGCATTGTTCCTGTCATCCACGGGACAACCTACCATTCCGTTCGATATGTGGATAAAAATGTTCAAGAATTACCTGCTTTCTATTCACGCAGAATGGGAAGACTGACCCGACACGAGGAAACGTGCACTTCTCCTACACTGCCTGGGCACCGAAGGGCAATGTATATTTTATACACTCAAGGATGTAGGTACAACTTATGATTCAGCAGTAGCTGAATCATAAGTGCACATTTCAGCCCAGCAATAAATGTTGTGGTGGTACGACACAAGTTCAGACTAAGAGTGCAGAGACCGCCTGAGACTATAGCCGTGTGTGGGTGCGCTAGTCACTATGCTAGTCACAATGTGCAGATTTGCTGGAAACACAAATGAAATGATACAGGACCAACTTATTGAGCATGCTAGCTGTGTAAAAATACAAGAGAGACTGTTAGTGCAAACAGATACAGCAGTAAAGTTGGCGTGTCAAGTGGAAGCAGCCATCATGCATGCACAGACTATCGTTGGAGCCTCATGCTCCAGTGCACGTGGTAAAGGTGAGACCAAAACGTCCATTCAGAACCAGAGCTTACTGCCATCAGAGCACAGATGAAAAAGGGGTGGCCTAAAACAGCAAAGTCTTTACCTGCAGTGCTCAAATCCTACTTTGCTACTGGAGATGAACTCTCAGATCAATATGTGACAATATACAGGGGCCCTCACCGATGGCTAGTGCCTGTGGCCCTGAGAAAACAGTTTGTGGACCTGGCACATGCGACTTATACAGGGGGGCCGGCTTGGACATGTGGGTGCAGGAGAGCATTAGTGCATGTGTCATCTGCCAGATGAATGATAAAAGTGCTGAGACGCATACTGACCCACTTCAGCCAGTTACCATGTAACTCCACACAATACAACAGGAGTTGCCATATGAACTGATGTTCAACAGGAATATGCGCACAAAGGTGAACATCTGTCCAGCAAGCAAATCTACCCTGCTGCCACCATCGAAAGCCTACAGAGATGTGAGGAGAGGTGCACAAGTACCAAGGATCAAAGAGGGAAGCCTAGTAAGAGTATGGCAATAAAGGACTGTCAAAGTTCCATAGTCCTGCCAGGGTGGTGCAGATGCGTATGTGCTGGAAGATGGACGTACATGGAATGCTACTCATCTCTCTTTGGTTCCTGACAGTGTAACAGACACCACTGAAAGTCCTGTTCCTGTACCTGAGCTGGGACCTGCACAACTGCTGGATGGTGACGTTCTGAAACCCGCAAGGGTCAGAAAAAAGCCTGCATGGCTTGGCGATTATGTACATTATTCCTTCTCATCGCCTTTGGAGAGGGGAACTATTGAAGAAGGAATAAAAATGTGAAATGAGAAAAAAAATACAAGGACATTGAAAACGTGACTGGAAGCGAACTATAATTTGAATGTTGTTTTTGTTTGTGAAATTGTTTGCTTAATTCAGCTTAAGTTAAAAGCTACTGTTAGTAAAGTAGTGTTATATACATTAGGTATACATTTACTTTGTTCATGCTATGTAAGATAAGGAAGACATTTAAGTTTGTATTAGTCTACAGCCGAGGTCTAAGTGATTTAAGAGACGGCGTATTAATCTTTATTTTACCTGGTAAGCTTCCTAAACAAGAGGGGAAATATGTTGTGTATTGAGTTACGGGTTTAACCACTACATGTTGCTGTAGACCAAGAGACATTGCACTTCATGTTTTGTAAGACCTTGTGTGATGAAGAAGAACAGTAAAACTTGAAGTTAAGTTGATGCTAAGGTCTTACTCTCGTCTGTTCTGCTGTGGATTACTTGCAATATAACTCAGACAATGATCATGCCATTACTGCTATTATCATGCTATTAGTTTGCTTTATAATTAAAAACAAACTGGAAAATTAATAATTAAAATTGTGATAACAGAAACTGTATAACCAAAATTTTAGCTTTTTTTTAACTGAAGTGATTTTTTCAGTACTTACCATTTTTGACTGAAAGATACTGTGTTAGTGAGTGCTAGAATAGGATGCATTGGTGTTTTACCAACACGTCTCTAAATGTTATTAATTTACTACATATACTAAACGTTTCACTTTCATTCCTATCTACATTCTGAAGCTTTTTCAGGGCTTTGTTCACGTCATTCACAGCCTAAATTATACAATATTGTATACCTAAAAACATGACAAAATTTATTTTTTTATGGCATAACAGTTTATATTGATTTCTTGAGTGATAAAAAGAGATATCCTTAATTCCCTCTGTAAAAATGTATGACTCTAACATGTCAACAAAATGAAAAAATAATCTTGAACCTGGCTTTATCCAATGCTCACATTTCTTTTCTGGACGTTTATGCAAATGAGCACACATTTGCATATTTAAACATTTGCGTAGGTTATTTCTGAAATCTTACACAAAAATATTGTCTTATTGTAAGTTATCAACTGGGGAAGTTTCATGATGATATCTATGAGTTAAAATATTTTGCCCATTCACCTGTAGTGACCTACTTTACCAGTATTCACATAGGTCTTCTTTAACAGCATTTCATCATTTAAAAACAACAAAACGTACATGCAGATTCAAACACGTTGCTTTTATAACAACAAACAACTTTTTACTTTTTAACAACGTTTTAGTTTCCTTAGGTTTAAGATCGCATCACTTTTAATATGATATTGGCAGTTTGTGTAGTTTTTGGAAATTATGCAAAGGAACTATTAGGGGAAAATAACAAAATGTCCAAAAAATATAAAAAGCTGCTCCTGTGGAAAGTCTATCATATATTAATTTACTTAGATTGACCCTATAAACAATTTAGTATATGTAAAGTTGTGCCCGCTCAGATGGTACCGATAATTGGGATGGCCCATCTTTGATCAGGATATATCCTTTAATGCCCACGTAAAACAAACTTCAAGGACCTCCTTTTTCACCTGTTACATTGCAAAAAGACACATCCTGTCTCAAAAAGATGCAGAAAAACTAGTCTATTTACTTCAAAGTTGGACTATTGAAATTCCTTATTATCAGATTGCTATAATAAATGCTTTAAGACTCTCCAACAATGAAGGCAAGCAAAGCTAATCACTCGCCCTAACCCTTCTGAGGAAGCTGTTTACTGATAGGCATTTAATAAATCAAGACAATTGACACCCACACACCAATATTCAGCACCACAGCCACTAGAAATGCTTGAACACACACTTGGTTTAAAAGGTCCAATATGTAATATATTTACTGTAATAAATCCAAAAATGACACCAATGCGTCATCAGATATTAAGGAAACTAAGTTGCTAAGTTGAAATTCTATATTTTCTGACAACAATGCTAATGCCAGTATTTTCTCCTTTTGAAATTTCCGTTCCGTGACGGAATTTCTGATTGTGTTTTGGCCTGTTTGTTGTTATCAACTGCCCAGTTTGACAGCCAGGCCGGGTTGCCAGATATACCTGTTAAAACGTAAACCCAGCACGCTACAGCTGTAACATTAGTACAGCCATGAAAGCAGCAAATAAACAAACAGGATCAACGGAGATAGATTCTACCCGACCTAAAAAAAAACCGTCATGTTTCTAACAGTTGTGTGACCAGAGACGTAACAAACCCTGGGTAAATATTGGAGATGTATTTGAAAGATGGAGACAGCTTAGACCCCAAAAGGACGCCAAGTTGGCTAATTGCCTCCTGAACAGGTAGCTAAGCATTAACTGCAATGTGTACTCACATTGAATTATATAGCTAGAGTACCTGATTTGGTTACTCGCAAAAACAACTGAGACATAGCCAGTAAAGTGATCCCGACTGGTCTGCTAATGCCACCATGCTAACCCTGCCAACTGCTAATGTTGCTGGAGGGCCAAGCTAGTGGGCCACGGCTGTTTACAATGTGTAGCCTGTTCAGCGTCCGTAGCCGACAATGGTGAGTGATTTTAAGCCAAGGGATGGGGGCTGTAAATTGGGAAGACGACTCTCTCCAGTATTTTGAATTTGTACTGCAGTGACTATTTTAAACACTAACTGTCAGTATTACATATTGCACCTTTAACAAAAAATCTCCTAACTAGTTTTGGAACATAAATGGTGGATGAATTTCATCATTATAATATGGTAATTACCACTGTCCACTCACCTAATAACCTTGTGGAGGAAGGCGTAGCAGCTACTGTCTTTTCACAGACTACCACAAGTTTAGTGCAGGATAAGATCAATGCAGTTGATTTAGCAGCACTCACTCAGGAAGAGCAGTGTCAAGTTGGGGTACTACTGCAGAAATACAGTGGGATATTTTCAGCCTATGAGGGAGATTTAGGTTGCACTAACCTTATTTCTCATGATATCCCATTACTAGATGACGTGCCAGTGCGCCAGCAATATCGTTGTATTCCACCTTTGGAGTACGAGGCGGCAAAGGCCCACATTCACCAACTTCTGGATACACAAGTCATCAGAGAAAGTAGTAGCCTCTTTGCCTCTCCCATTGCGCTTGTGAAAAAGAAAGATGGCAGCCTTCGGTTGTGTGTGGACTACAGACTTTTGAACAGTAAGACTCGCAAGGATGCTTTTCCCTTGCCCCATATTGAAGAATCCCTTGATGCTTTATCCGGGGCTCACTGGTTCTCCACTTTGGACCTGACTGCTGGATACAACCAAATGCCTGTCATAGAGAAAGTCAAGGCAAAGACGGCCTTCTGCACCCCTTTCGGGTTGTTCAATTGGAATCGGATGCCTTTTGGTTTGTACAACGCCCCCAGCACTTTCCAGAGATTGATGGAAAGGATCTTTGGGGACCTGCTTGGTCAATCATTATTGTTGTATTTGGATGATGTCGTTTTTTCTGCTTCTGTGACAGAGCATATTCAATGCCTGGATGCTGTGCTGGGTCGCCTGCAACAGGAAGGACTGAAGGTGCTCGTTCTTCAGGCCAGAAGTGAACTACCTGGGTCATGTCATTTCCAGCGAAGGTGTAGCCACTGATCCCGGCAAAATCAAAGCCGTGGCAGGGTGGCCAAAGCCTAACCATGTGTCAGAGCTGCGCTCTTTTTTAGGATTCGCCAGCTATTACAGACACTTTGTAGAGGGGTTTGCCAAGCTGGCAGCCCCTTTGCATCGCCTGGTTTCTCAACTCACTGGCACCAAAGCGCGGAAGCCATCAAAAGCAAGCCTGCATGCTGTATGGACGGAGGAGTGTGAGCAGGGCTTCGAGGGCCTAAAAAGAAGGTTGGTTTCTGCTCCAGTCCTGGCCTACGCCAACTTCTCATTAACCTTCATCTTGGAGGTGGATGCCAGCTACAGCGGACCGAGTGCTGTACTCTCCCAAGAAAAAGAGGGTAAGGTCAGACCCATTGCATATGCTAGTCGTGGCCTTAAGCCAACAGAACGCAACATGATGAATTACAGCTCCATGAAACTGAAATTTCTCGCCCTTAAATGGGCTATGACAGAACAATTCAGGGACTACCTATTGGGACAGTGTGGTATATACAGACAACAATCCTCTCAGTCACCTATCCACAGCAAAGCTGGGTGCTACAGAGCATTGTTGGGCTGCACAGTTGGCTTCTTTTGATTTTTCCATCAAGGACAAGTCTGGTCGAAGCAACAAGAATGCAGATGCACTTTCCAGGCAGCATCCCCCAAGCATCCACACATCAAAACATGTAGCTCCAGGCACGTCAGTCCCAGAATTGCTACAACAGGTGGCTGAGGAGAACCCGGTGACCCAAGCCACTGTCACAGCTTTTCCTTGCCACTCTACCCCTGACTTGCATGTTTTACAGGAAGCAGATCCAATCATCAAAGAGTTCTTGACCTTTTGAACCAGAAATAGGGCCCCTGATGCAGCTGAGCAACGCCAGGCTTCCAAGGACCTCCTAGTGCTGGCCCAAGTATACCCAAGCTGTCCCAACCCACGACCAGCGGGCATCTACAGTGGCCAGAGTGTTGGTTCTGCAGGTTTGGTGTGCCCGGTCGCCTCCATTCTGACCAGGGCAGGAACTTTGACAGTAATCTCGTCCAGCAGCTCTGCCATATGTATGGCATTGAGAAAAACCACACCACCCCTTACCATCCAGCTGGAAATGGCCAATGTGAGAGGTTTAACCGAACATTACATAACCTCCTCCGCACTCTGCCCGTCACCAAGAAGAGGGACTGGTCTAGTTACCTGCCTCAAGTGACTTTTGCCTACAATACCACTGCACACCAGTCCACTGGTGAGTCTCCATTTTTTCTGACATTTGGCCAAGACCCACAATTACCCATTAACTTTCTTTTGGACAGAGTACAGGAACCTGTAGCTGGCCAACCCCATGATTGGATTGTGGAACACCAGACTTGGCTACGCCCTGCTTTCGAGAGTGCAACCAGGCATCTGGAAGCTGCAGCTGCCCGGCGGAAGGAGCACTATGACAAGCACTTTTGAGATATCCCCTGCAAGAAGGTCAGCTGGTCCTCCTTAGAGACATTGGAGTAAGGGGCCAGTCACCACCACCCTTTCACTAAACCGAAATAAGGCCGCTGCAACACCTCAGCCAGGTGAAGGTCCAGTGAATACAACATCAAGTACCAGTGAGGCCTCCCTGAGAAGGACCACCCATCCAAATGCAGGCAGACATCCAAACCTTTACCACCTCCCACAGGCTGCTGGGAGTAGCGCTATTGGGGCTACAAACTCTCTGGGGCCTGCGCTTAGTGGCTCAGTGAGTGCCAATCGTCAGGCCGACGATTCAAAACCTGGGGGTAGTTGGTAGTGAACCACAGTGAGGTTTTGTGAATACAACTCCAGTAGTTCAGCAAAACTCCTCTCTTAGCTCCTCCCCCTGCCCATGTGCAGTATAAAAGCCCTCAGCTGGCTCAGTTTAGCCTTTTGCTGGTCCCTGGTGGTGGTTGCCTGCTGAAGGTGGTGAGTAGGGTCCCCATTTTTAGTCTTTCTTGGTGATGTAAAGTTTTCCCCCCAACTAACATGTGCCTTTTTATGTTTTAGGTTCACCTATTGCTGCTCTGCTTTACTTTGTTTTTTGTTAGGTTTGCCTTTTCTTTAGTTTATTTATTAAGGTTGTTTACTTTGAATATATTTCTGTTATTTCGCTTGAGTATATGTTCTGAGATTGTTTAGTTACCAATGGGTTTGTTGGTTTTTGGTTAATTTTTTATTCTTTGTTTCAGGAGTGTTTCTTTTTATTCTCTTGCTGTTTTGGTGTGGCCTGGGTTAAGGCTGAGCAATTTTATCGATTCTGCGATGGAAATCAATTTTTTTTTTCCCAAGAAAGTATACATTTTTAAGCCGCGAGTATCGATACATAAGTCCCATTCAAATCCCCCATGTTTACCCCGTTCGAGTTGCAGGAAGAGCAATTTGGTCAGCCAGCCGTTAGTGTCGCTGTAGAGCAAGTTACCCGTATTAACTTTACACAGACGCTGACATCTACCTCTTCCTATTTACGGAGTCAGAGCGAGGAGATTCAAGAAAATGCCGGCGAATATAAATCAAGCACCTTCATGCTTAAAAGCAGATGTGTGGGAGCACTTTGGGTTTAAAAAGAAGAAGGAAAGCGACGACTTAGACAAAAGCATCGCAGTTTGCAAGCTGTGTGACACAAACGTGAAATACTCTGGAAATACCAAAAACCTACGAGCCCACCTAAAGCATCACCACCCGGACAAGGTAATGCTATCGGAGGACCCCAAGAAGCTGCGGCCGCGTGACCTAAAACAAACCATGCTGGACATCGATGGCGGTTGTTCCCACAAGTTTCCATCTGCTTCACCAAGGTCGCAGAAAATTACAGAGTCCATTGCCTACTTTATTTGTCAGGATTTGAGACCGAATTCAATGGTGGAAAACGCTGGCTTTAGGCGCATGGTGAACGCGATGGAGCCCCGCTATCCAATTCAATTCAATTTTATTTATAGTATCAAATCATAACAAGAGTAATCTCGAGACACTTTACAGATAGAGTAGGTCTAGACCACACTCTATAATTTTCAAGGACCCAACAATTCCAGTAATTCCCCCAAGTGCAAGCATTAGCAGTGGTTAATGTGACAGTGGCGAGGAAAAACTCCCTTTTAGGAAGAAACCTCGGACAGACCCAGACTCTTGGTAGGCGGTGTCTGACGGTGCCGGTTGGGGATGTGCTGAACAGTGGAGCATGGGTCGGTGTAGCAAGACGCAGACACTTGGAAGGACGCATCCGGACACTGTAGAGCCTCGCCAGACACTGCAGGGCATTGCAGAGCATTGGACCAAAGTGACAGCTCCAACCAAGATCGTGGTGCCACCCTATTCCAAGGGTGGCAAGAAACATAAGGACTCCGCGGAGTAAACTCCCCAGAGCTAGGTTAGTAACAAGCATTTCAGGGGCATGGATGCATACAAATGGAAACAAATGGAAAGAGATGGGAGAGAGCAGCTCGGTGTGTCACAGGAAGGAAGGAACTTCCCCCGTAGTCTTAGAACTATAGAGAAGGATTTTAAATTCAATCCTGGATTTTACTGGAAGCCAATGCAGAGAAGCTAATACAGGAGAAATATGATCTCTTTTCTTAGTTCTTGTCAGAACACCATCCATCCATCTTCGTCCGCTTATCCGGTATCGGGTCGCGGGGGTTGCAGCTCCAGCAGGGGACCCCAAACTTCCCTTTCCCGAGCAACATTAACCAGCTCTGACTGGGGGATCCCGAGGCGTTCCCAGGCCAGGTTAGAGGTATATTCCCTCCACCTTGTCCTGGGTCTTCCCCGAGGCCTCCTCCCAGCTGGACGTGCCTGGAACACCTCCCTAGGGAGGCGCCCAGGGGGCATCCTTACGAGATGCCCGAACCACCTCAACTGGCTCCTTTCAACGCGAAGGAGCAGCGGCTCTACTCTGAGCTCCTCACGGATGACTGAGCTTCTCACCCTATCTCTAAGGGAGACGCCAGCCACCCTCCTGAGGAAACCCATTTCGGCCGCTTGTACCCTGGATCTTGTTCTTTCGGTCATGACACAGCCTTCATGACAATAGGTGAGGGTAGGAAGGAAAACTGACTGGTAGATTGAGAGCTTTGCCTTCTGGCTCAGCTCTCTTTTCGTCACAACGGTGCGATAAATTGACTGTAATACCGCACCCGCTACGCCGATTCTCCGGCCAATCTCCCGCTCCATTGTCCCCTCACTCGCGAACAAGACCCCAAGGTACTTGAACTCCTTCACTTGGGGTAAGGACTCATTCCCTACCCGGAGAAGGCACTCCATCGGTTTCCTGCTGAGAACCATCGCCTCCGATTTAGAGGTGCTGATCCTCATCCCAGCCGCTTCACACTCGGCCGCGAACCGATCCAGTGAGTGGTGAAGGTCACAGGCCGATGATGCCATCAGGACCACATCATCTGCAAAAAGCAGCGATGAGATCCCCAGCCCACCGAACTGCAACCCCTCTCCACCCCGACTACGCCTCGATATCCTGTCCATAAATACTACAAACAGGATTGGTGACAAAGCGCAGCCCTGGCGGAGGCCAACTCTCACCTGAAACGAGTCCGACTTACTGCCGAGAACCCGGACACAGCTCTCGCTTTGGTCGTACAGAGATTGGATGGCCCTGAGAAGGGACCCCCTCACCCCATAATCCCGCAGCACCTCCCACAGTATCTCCCGGGGTACCCGGTCATACGCCTTCTCCAGATCCACAAAGCACATGTAGACCGGTTGGGCATACTCCCAGGCTCCCTCCAGGATCCTTGCGAGAGTAAAGAGCTGGTCCCTTGTTCCACGACCAGGACGGAATCCGCATTGTTCCTCTTCAACCTGAGGTTCGACTATCGACCGAGCCCTCTTTTCCGGTCTGCCACTCCTTAGGCACCGTCCCAGACTTCCACGCAATGTTGAAGAGGCGTGTCAACCAAGACAACCCCTCCACACCCAGAGCTTTAAGCATTTCCGGACGGATCTCATCAATCCTTGGGGCTTTGCCACTGTGGAGTTGTTTAACTACCTCAGCAACTTCCACCAGGGAAATTGACGACAATCCCCCATCATCCTCCAGTTCTGCCTCTACCATAGAGGGCGTATTAGTCAGATTTAGGAGTTCCTCAAAGTGCTCCTTCCACCGCCCTATTACCTCCTCAGTTGAAGACAACAGCGTCCCATTCTTACTGTACACAGCTTGGATGGTTCCCCGCTTCCCCCTCCTGAGGTGGCGAATGGTTTTCCAGAAGCACCTTGGTGCCGACCGAAAGTACTCCATGTCTTCTCCGAACTTCTCCCACACCCGCTGCTTTGCCTCTTTCACGGCAGAGGCTGCAGCCCTTCAGGCCCTTCGGTACCTTGCAACTGCCTCCGGAGTCCTCCGGGATAACATATCCCGGAAAGACTCCTTCTTCAGTCGGACAGCTTCCCTGACCACCGGTGTCCACCACGGTGTTCATGGGTTACCGCCCCTTGAGGCACCTAAGACCCTAAGACCACAGCTCTTCACCGCAGCTTCAGCAATGGAATCTTTGAACATTGTCCACTCGGGTTCAATGCCCCCAGCCTCCACAGGGATGCACGAAAAGCTCCGCCGGAGGTGTGAGTTGAAAGTCTGTCGGACAGGGGCCTCCTCCAGACGTTCCCAATTTACCCGCACTACCCGTTTGGGCTTACCAGGTCTATCCAGAGTCTTCCCCCACCCCCTGACCCAACTCACCACCAGATGGTGATGAGGTTGACAGCTCCGCCCCTCTCTTCACCCGAGTGTCCAAAACATATGGCCTCAGATCAGATGAAACGATTATAAAATCGATCATTGACCTTTGGCCTAGGGTGCTCTGGTACCAGGTACACTTATGAGCATCCCTATGTTCGAACATGGTGTTCGTTATAGACAATCCATGACTAGCACAGAAGTCCAACAACAAACAACCACTCTGGTTTAGATCAGGGAGGCCGTTCCTCCCAATCACGCCTCTCCATGTGTCTCCATCATTGCCCACGTGCGCGTTGAAGTCCCCCAGCAGAACGATGGAGTCTCCCACTGGAGCCCCATACAGGACTCCACTCAAGGTCTCCAAGATGGCCGAATACTCCGAACTCTTGTTTGGTGCATATGCACAAACAAGAGTCAGAGTTTTCCCCCCCACCAGCCGCAGGCGTAGGGAGGCGACCGTCTCGTCCACCGGGGCAAACTCCAACGTAGCAGCGCTCAACCGGGGACTTGTGAGTATCCCCACACCCGCCCGGCGCCTCACACCCTGGCCAACTCTGGAGAAGAAAAGAGTCCAACCCCTATCCAGGAGTACGGTTCCAGAACCGAGACTGTGCGTAGAGGTAAGCCCCACCAGATCTAACCGGTAGCGCTCCACCTCCCGCACCAGTTCCGGCTCCTTCCCCCACAGAGAGGTGACATTCCATGTCCTCAGAGCCAGCGTCTGCTGCCCGGGTCTGGTCCGTCGAGGCCCCTGACCTTCACTGCCACCCGTGTGACAACGCACCCGACCCCAGCGGTTCCTCCCACAGGTGGTGGGCCCATGGGCTGGAGAGATGGATGGCGCGTAGCTTTTTCGGGCTGTGCCCGACCGGGCTCCGTGGCAAACCCGGCCACCAGACGCTCGCCAACGAGCCCTCCGTCTGGGCCTGGCTCCAGACGGGGGCCCCGGGCTTCTTCCGGGCAGGGTCACTCCATGTCTACCTCGGTTATTCATAGAGTTTGTGAACCATTCTTTGTCTGGCCCCTCACCTGAGACCACTTTGCCTTGGGAGACCCTACCAGGAGCACAAAGCTCCAGACAACACAGCCCTCAGGTTCATAGGGACACACAAACCTCTCCACCACGATAAGGTGATGGTTCCCGGAGAGGTTGTCAGAACACGTGCTGCAGCATTCTGGATCAGCTGGAGAGTTCTAAGGAACTTATTTGAACATCCTGATAGTAAGGAATTACAATAGTCCAGTCTAGAAGTAACGATCGTTTTGTGACAGGATATTTCTGATTTTAGCAATGTTACGAAGATGAAAAAAGGCTGTTCTTGAGGTTTGTTTTAGATGGGTATTGATGGATAAATCCTGATCAAAAATCACTCCTAGATGTCTAACAGTAGTGCTGGATGCCAGGGCAATACCATCCAGGGTAGCTATATCTTTAGCTAATGAAGTTTGGAGCCCAACACAATCACTTCAGTTTTGTTTGAGTTTAACATCAGGAAATTGTAGGTCATCCAAGTTTTTATATCATTAACGCACACATGAAGTTTAGCTAACTGACTGGTTTCGTCTGGCTTGATTGACAAGTATAATTGGGTGTCATCTGCATAGCAGTAAAATTTAATTGAATGTTTCCTAATAACATTACCTAGAGGAAGCATATACAAGGAGAATAGAATTGGTCCAAGCACTGAGCCTTGAGGAACGCCGTGGCTGACGCTGGCGTAATTGGAGGATTTACCGTTGATATTAACAAATTGAGACCGATCAGAGAAATAGGACTGAAACAAGCTTAGTGCGATTCCTTTAATGCCGACTAAATGTTCCAGTCTCTGTAAAAGGATGGTATGGTCAATAGTGTCGAACGCAGCACTAAGATCTAATAAGACAAGTACGGAGACAAGTCCTTTGTCAGCAGCCATTAGTAGGTTGTTAGTAATTTTCACCAGTGCCGTCTCTGTGCTATGATGCTTTCTAAATCCTGACTGAAAGTCCTTAAAAAGACTATTCCTATGTAAAAAGTCACATAACTGATTAGCGACTACTTTCTTCAGGATCTTGGAGAGAAAGGGAAGGTTAGATATAGGTCTATAGTTGGCTAAGACCTCAGGATCGAGGGTGGGTTTTTTCAGAAGAGGTTTTCACAGCTACTTTAAATGACTGCGGTACATAACCTGTTAATAAAGACATATTGATCATATCTAGTAATGAAGTGTTAACCACGGGTAACGCTTCTTTAAGTAGCCTCGTTGGGATGGGGTCTAAGAGACAGGTAGAAGGCTATGCTGAAGAGACCTTTAGCATTAATTGTCGAAGGTCTATAGGAAAAATGCAGTTTAAGTATATGTCAGGTCCTGACGTTCTTTCTAGCAATCCTGCATTCAACGGTGAACCGTTAGAAGTTGAGGGCAAAAAGTGATGAATTCCATCCCTAATTGTTGTGATTTTATCATTAAAGAAACTCATGAAGTCGTCACTACTAAGAGCTAGGGGAATAGATGGCTCAGTAGAGCTGTGGCTCTCTGTCAGCCTGGCTACAGTGCTGAAAAGAAACCTCGGGTTGTTCTTATTTTCTTCTATTAATGATGAGTAATAGTCTGATCTGGCATTTCTGAGGGCACTCATATAGGTTTTTAAACTGTCTTGCCAATCTAAAGGACATTCTTCCAGTTTGGAGGAACGCCATTTAGTTTCAAGTTTTCGTGAAATTTGCGAGTTTGGGAGTTATACCAAGGTGCTAGTTTCCTTTGCTTCATTGTCTTCTTTTTGAGAGGAGCAACGGAGTCTAAAGTCGTCCGTAGGCAGGTCGTAGCACTGTCTACAAAATTATCAATTCAGGAAGGACTAAAATTAGCATAAAGGTCCTCCGTTATATTAAAGCACGACATTGAGTTAATTGCTGTTGGAATATCTTCCTTAAATTTAGCTATAGCACTATCAGATAGGCATCTAGCGTAGAAGCTTTTATTTAATTTCGTGTAGTCGGGTAGTAAAAGTCCGAAAGTTATTAAAAAATGGTCTGATAATAAAGAATTCTGTGGATATACTATTAAATCTTCAATTTTGAGGCCATATGACAGCACAAGGTCGAGGGTATGGTTAAAACAGTGCGTGGCCTTATGCACACTGACTGAAACCAATTGAATCTAGTAGTGAGTTGAAGGCAGTACTAAGGCTATTGCTATCAACATCCATATGGATATTAAAATCGCCTACAATAATTATTTTATCTGATTTTAGGACAATACATGACAAAAACTCAGAGAATTCAGATAAAAATTCAGAATATGGGCCTGGCGCTCGGTAAACAACAACAAATGTAATTGGCTGTAATGTTTTCCATATTGGATGTTGAAGATTAAGAGCAAGACTTTCAAACGAGTTATAATTTAGTTTAGGTTTAGGATTAATTAACAGATTTGAGTCAAATATGGCTGCAACTCCTCCTCCTCGGCCTGAGCCTCTAGGAATTTGAGTATTAATATGACTGGGAGGAGTGGCTTCATTTAGACTAACATGTTCTTCATGGCCCAGCCAGGTTTCAGTAAGACAGAATAAATCAATTTGATTACCTGATATCAAATTGTTTACCAGTAATGCTTTAGAAGACAGAGATCTGATATTTAATAGTCCACATTTGATTCTCCTATTCTGTTCTGTCGTTGCAGTGGTTGTTTTAATTCCAATTAGGTTGTTAAGTATAGCACCTCGCTGGTGCACAGAGGAGCGTTTAGCGCTGTACCTTTGAGTAATGTTATTATTGATTCTTACTGGAATGATACAACTGGTCTGTGGGTTAGTAGAGTTATTTGTTAAGGAGTGAGAGCTTATGGGAGAGTGTGATTGGGAGGTGCGCCTGTGCGTGTGTTTACGGGGTGTAAACAGTCAATCTAAGGTCCCAGTCTGCACCCAGGTCTGGGTCTGCACGGCGTGTCGCAAGTTCTCACATAGCACCTGGCTGCCGCGTCTACTGGGATGAATCCCATCCCTGCTGAACAGAGAGTCACGTTTCCAAAACAGATTAAAATTGTTAATAAAACTTGTGAATGCTGAATGCATGCTGGAGCCAGGTGTTGAGGATGCGTAGTCTGCTAAAGAGGCATATTCCGCGACCTTGAGATGGAAGTGGGCCCGAAATAAAAACTATTCCAACCTGCGAACACTTCACCAAGGTTTGCATACCCAGGCTGTATGCTCAGACAAGGGCACACGTCAAAGTCTCCCTGGCCAGCGCGGAGAGAGTTGCCCTGATGTGCGACGGCTGGACCTCGCGCACAACTGAAGCATATGTCACCATCATGGCCCACTTTATCAACGAGGAATGACAGCTGGTTACAAATGTTTTACAAACCAGGGACATGCCCGAGAGCCACACCGGACACAACCTGGCAGAACATCTGAGAAAGGCCCTCGCCCTCGGGAATCACAGAAAAAAATTCAGTAATCGTCATTGAGAATGCGTCAAATATGACAATCGCAGCTGACAAGGCAGCATTCACACTTCATGTCAAATGCTATGCTCACACACTAAATCTGGCTGCACAACTTGCCCTCAAAATCACAGCAGTCGCACGCCTGCTGGGAAGGGTGAGACGCATTGTGAATTTCTTCAGACGGAGCACCACAGCCAACCACATGCTGAAAGAGAAACAGAGGCTTCTACGACTACCAGAGCACAAGCTGATGACGGATGTGGTTACCAGGTTAGTGTGTGGTTACTTTTCAATAGTTTATTTTGTTTTTTATTACTAATTTGTTTTGTCATTTATGTAAAGCAGCATTCTGTGCACCCATGCTGTGAAGTGTGAAGGGCGCTATAGGTCTATAAATAAAGTATATTTCTTTTATTTAACTACAGGTGGAATATTGCGCATGACATGTTGGAAAGATTCCTGGAGCAACAACCGGCCATCTGCACAGCCCTGCTCTCGAGTGAAGTCAGGAAGACCAAGAAGGATCTGTGCACACTGACTGAGTCAGACGTGACAACAGCTGAAGAAGTAGTCAGCGCGCTGAAGCCCATGAAGGAGGCTACACAGTACATGTCCAAGAAGAAGACCCCCACACTGTCAGTCGTCGCACCCCTCCAGGACACACTGATCAACGGACTGAAACCGATCAAAGGTGAACCTACAGTCATAAAAGAGATGAAGGCTGCCATGGCTGGGGATCTTCAGAAGAGGTACATTGACCTCAAGGCAACTCTCCATGCATGTTCAGCGATGGATCCATGATTCAAAAGTCTTCCCTTCCTGACTGAAAATGAAAGACAGGACGTTTATGATGGACTGATTGTAGAGGCTGCAAGACTGAGCATGCAGCCATCAGAGGTAAGGCAGTGATGGTACTGCTAGGTTTAACCTTTGGCCTTGTCTATCCGCCATCTCCTGGCGAGAGTAACCATACGCCTAAATAATGCATTGTTCAAAGTTTAAAAGGCAAGTCCTACAACGTTAACAGTTTAAAATAGATAAATATTAAATAGTTTAAAAAACATAAATACCATAATGTTAACAGGCTTAAAGGCATATAATAAATATAGTAATTAAAACATTTATACAATAAAGCTCTTGAATTTCATTTCATGTTGACTTATTTAATTTAGTCACTTTGGAGTGTGGATGAAGAGGGGACAGCAAATGCTTGTGCTGATGATGAGGGGATGGCATCTAAAGAAGACAAAGACGCTGTAGATGAAGGAGAGCAATTCATGGAAGGAGAGAGCAGTGAAGGTCAGTATCACCCATTGTTATCCAGTGAAGCGCACTGTGTTGTCTGAACCTCTGTGTAGGAATTATAGAATGTGCTTAACTATAAGTAATGCGTTTTTGTTTTTATTGTTTATTTATTTGAAAGTCAGCGTCCTCCACCCAGGAATCCAAGGCCGTCTTGTCCAATGGCTGCCCTTCTTGGTGAACGATATGGTGGTGGTGCAGCACGACATAAGACAAATACCCAAGAGGACGAGGCCAAGGAGCAGATGACCCGCTACAAGGAGGCAGATCTCCTGGAAGTGAAAGAAGATCCACTGGTCTGGTGGAAGGAGCACCAGTATCAGTATACACTCTTGTCACAACTTGCTGAAAGGTACCTCTGTGTCCCTGGCACTAGTGTTTCCTCAGAGAGGGTCTTTTCCACCACCGGAGATATCATCACTGCTCAGAGAAGTGCACTTTTCCCAGAGCACGTTGATCAGATTCTATTCCTGAACAAAAATCCACTTGGTCTGCAGTTATGTGGAGAGGAGAGTTTCTGTTTAGTGTTCACTTAAGGCCTTAAGCTACTTTGCTAAGTTGGGTACAATTTTACGTTGGCTTAAATGTTGCTCCTATGGACTTGAATTATTGGCTGGCTGCCATGGTTTATTTTTCTTTTCTGCTGGCTATACTGGCTACCTCACATACTTGTAGGCCTACAGGCCTTAAACTACTCGGCTAAGATGGGTACATTTTAAGTTAAATGTTTAAATGTTCTTCTTAGTGACGTGAATTATTGGATGTTTTGAAGAAGCCATGGTACTATGTTTATTTACCTGGTGGCTAGACTGGCTACCTCATATGTTTAGTGTCAAGTTAAAAAAGCTGTCAAATAAACTGTTCAGAACAGGCCACTTGCTGCACTTTTTAACTCTCCATTGTTAATTGCAATACTGCACTTTATTTACTTTTCAAAGGCTTGTAAGCTACAGTTTGCACTGTTTCAATAAATGGAACTAATTTTCTCAACACATCTTTGATTCATTTTGTCCAGCATTTGCAAGCTGTAGACTCTGTCCAGTCAGTGACATATATTGTGTACTTGATGTTTTTAGTTTTCAGTTCAATTAATTAAATCCAAGTAAATGGAACACTTTAAATCTTTCAGAAAATGATATAAGTGTATCTAATTATATCAAATTGTATCGTTGGCTGAATATCGTGATATACTGTATGTCATAAAGCATGACAATATCTAAAAACATCTCATTAAAGTTTGGTTGTCAGGTGACTGTCATGAAGGTTGTGGAGAGGAATAAAACCCGTCTCTCCAGGCAAGCACAGAGAATTTATACAGTGGGGCAAAAAAGTATTTAGTCAGTCACCAATTGTGCAAGTTCTTCCACTTAAAAAGATGAGAGAGGCCTGTAATTTTCATCATAGGTACACTTCAACTATGAGAGACAAAATGAGACAAAAAATCCAGAAAATCACATTTTAGGATTTTTAATGAATTTATTGGTAAATTCCTCGGTAAAATGAGTATTTGGTCACCTACAAACAAGCAAGATTTCTGGCTCTCACAGACCTGTAACTTCTTCTTTAAGAGGCTCCTCTGTCCTCCACTCGTTACCTGTATTAATGGCACCTGTTTGAACTTGTTATCAGTATAAAAGACACCTGTCCACAACCTCAAACAGTCACACTCCAAACTCCACTATGGCCAAGACCAAAGAGCTGTCAAAGGACACCAGAAACAAAATTGTGCAACAGGCTGTGAAGACTGAATCTGCAATAGGTAAGCAGCTTGGTGTGAAGAAATCAATTGTGGGAGCAATTATAAGAAAATGGAAGACATACAAGACCACTGATAATACAAGACCACTGATAATCTCCCTCGATGCAAGATCTCACCCCGTGGGGTCAAAATGATCACAAGAACGGTGAGCAAAAATCCCAGAACCACACGGGAGGAACTAGTGAATGACCTGCAGAGAACTAGGACCAAAGTAACAAAGGCTACCATCAGTAACACACTACACCGCCAGGGACTCAAATCCTGCAGTGCCAGACTTGTCCCCCTGCTTAAGCCAGTACATGTCCAGGCCCATCTGAGGTTTGCTAGAGAGCATTTGGATGATCCAGAAGAGGATTGGGAGAATGTCATATGGTCAGATGAAACCAAAATAGAACTTTTTGGTAAAAACTCAACTTGTCGTGTTTGGAGGAGAAAGAATGCTGAGTTGCATCCAAAGAACACCATACCTACTGTGAAGCATGGGGGTGGAAACATCATGCTTTGGGGCTGTTTTTCTGCAAAGGGACCAAGACGACTGATCCGTGTAAAGGAAAGAATGAATGGGGCCATGTATCGTGAGATTTTGAGAGAAAACCTCCTTCCATCAGCAAGGGCATTGAAGATGAAACGTGGCTGGGTCTTTCAGCATGACAATGATCCCAAACACACCGCCCGGGCAACAAAGGAGTGGCTTCGTAAGAAGCATTTCAAGGTCCTGGAGTGGCCTAGCCAGTCTCCAGATCTCAACCCCATAGAAAATCTTTGGAGGGAGTTGAAAGTCTGTGTTGCCCAGCGACAGCCCCAAAACATCACTGCTCTAGAGGAGATCTGCATGGAGGAATGGGCCAAAATACCAGCAACAGTGTGTGAAAACCTTGTGAAGAAACGTTTGACCACTGTCATTGCCAACAAAGGGTATATAACAAAGTATTGAGATGAACTTTTGTTATTGACCAAATACTTATTTTCCACCATAATTTACCAATACATTCATTAAAAATCCTAAAATGTGATTTTCTGGATTTTTTGTCTCATTTTGTCTCTCATAGTTGAAGTGTTCCTATGATGAAGATTACAGGCCTCTCTCATCTTTTTAAGTGGGAGAACTTGCACAATTGGTGGCTGACTAAATACTTTTTTGCCCCACTGTATCTTAGATATATAAAGTTGTTTTTTAAATGTTGGACTTGCACTTGAGCCACTTTGTAAATTTGTGAACAGGCTGGAATCCTCCAGATCCACAAGAGCTGCTGTATGTGGAGACTGTAAAGTTCCATTTTGTAAAACATCTTTTGCCCAAAATGTTTTTTCTGTGAAAGGAGCCAATCTGTGGAACTGGCTTCCTACAAACATAAAGACTCTAACTGAAATGTCCACCTTTAAAAAAAACTATCAAAAGTATGGTACATACAGCAGCAGCAGTGTGATCATGTCATATGAAATGTACAGCTGTGTGTAAGTGAGGTGTGCATCTGAATGAGTTCGAGTGAATGTGTTTATTTACTACACTTATTTTTATTGCTGCTAACTGGTTTCTGGATATTTTATTGTATTCATTGCAAACATCTGACTCCTTTATTATTTTAACTGTTAAAAGCTCTTCTAGGGACAGGTGTTGTGAATTAGCCATGGCTATAAAACTGTGATACAAGCATCGGATTGTTCTTTATGTAATTATCTATGTTTTTTGTATCTGTCCCTATTCAAATAAACAACAAATAAATGGTCTGATCTTTATTCTCCATGCCAAGTAGCTGCTGCTGGCACCCCAATGTAAACTAAATATTTCTAAGGTATAGGCCTAATTTGGACCTAACTAGGGCTGAAACGATTACTCGAATAACTCGAATAATTTGATTACAAAAAATCCTCGATGCAAAATGACTTGCCTGGATGCTCGGTTACATCAGTGTTACTAACGTTGTATCGCTGACGGACGGCGTTCCCGCTACCGTCGCTCACCAGACGGCTCCGTCTGCTGCTGGAGACACATGCCAGAGGTAACTAGTGATTGGCTGAGAGAAGAGACCGGCTGGAGGAGACCACAGGAAGGGTCCAAAGGTTGGAGTCAGTTCAGACACATGCCAGAGGTAACTAGTGATTGGCTGAGAGGAGAGACCGGCTGGAGGAGACCACAGGAAGGGTCCAAAGTTTGGAATCAGTTCAAACGTAATTAAAACTAAAACTCTGGACAGTGTGTCTACTGCAACATCAAACTAGCTTAGCACAATAATAGCACGACGTCAGAGCTTTAGCATCTCAACAGGAAACATGGAGTCTAACTTCATCATCCGTTCCACGAAGAGGACCGACAACAGCCAATCACAGAGTCGTATGGACGATGACATCACATCAGAGACAACAACTACCAGAATCAGAGACAAGGAAATACGTAGTGGTGACCACGATCTGAGCTGACGCTGACCATCCTTCAGAACAACAGCTGATTGTTCTCTCTCTCTCTCTCTCTCTCTCTCTCTCTCTCTCTCTCTCTCTCTCTCTCTCTCTCGCTCTCTCTCTCTCTCTCGCTCTCTCTTTCTCTCTCTTTCTCTCTCTTTCTCTCACACTCTCTCTCTCTCTCTCTCTCTTGCTCTCTCTCTCTCTCTCTCTCTCTCTCTCTCTCTCTCTCTCTCTCTCTCGCTCTCTCTTTCTCTCTCTTTCTCTCTCTTTCTCTCACACTCTCTCTCTCTCTCTCTCTCTTGCTCTCTCTCTCTCTATCTCTCTCTCTCTCTCTCTCTCTCTCTCCCATGGGTGGTTAGAGCACCTCTGTAGGCCCACCATTCGTCACTTAGGGTGGTGTTTCTTGGCTGCACGTGGCGCAAAATGAGTGGGAGAAGATGACGTCTGGACCTCCGATCATTCAGTTTCAAAATAGGTCTGTTACACCTTCGGCCAACACCGAGAATCCCGAAAACCCATTTTCTTCTCAGCCAGGTGGTGGCGAACCGTCCTCGTCCATACTTAAAAACAAAAGATTTTACATTGCAGGGAATATCAGGCACAGATCTTAAGTACTGCTTGCTTCCATTTAGTTCAATTTCAATCCCCCCTTTTCTGTTATTGTTTACCCCTAAAGTTGTTTACCCCTAAAGTTGCTTCCTGATCAAACATGATGGATTGAAAGGGGGTTAAAGCAAAAGTACGTGTGTCTGTATGTGGTAGGCTGAGGTAGAAGTGTGCCAAAAATGCCAAAACACATTTTGTATATGTACACATACCTATAGAAAGCTATATACATCTTACTCTGTGGACAAAAACCTCGGCAACAATCTGCTTATCCTTTTAATTTCCTGAAAATGCTTCCTAAAACTAGTCCCTTCTTAATTTTGTAAAGGTAGTCTCTCAGTAAAGGCTACAAAGGTTAGGATGGCTACAAGCTGTAACCACGGTGATTGATATGAGGATGATCTTCTAAATAGAATATTTAATATGTTAAATCAAACTAAGTCTCACACATTAATATGCTCATGTTTTTATCACTTTAGTCTTTTGCTATTAACATTCATCAACCGCAAAATTAGAAAATTGCTTTTTTAAATAACGATGAATGGAAAATAAAATAAAAAATTCTTCTCTTTGTAAATAGTTTATTTTTTTGTTTTTCACAACAAATGCAAATTAGTTAAACCAGACATTAGGCTGTATTTCTAAACACTCAACTGTAGTTTTTTTTATATAGTCCTAGTATTTTTCTGTGACAAGGCAAATCAAAGTGCTTAGCATAAAACTGTATTTTTTTCATTATTGGTATTTTTATTGTATATATTCTCACATACAACGTGAAGCAATCTTTCACAGACGCCGAGCGGTAATTACTACATCACTTCCGGAGTATTCAGCTGATTTTTTTTAAACGTTATTACGGTGCAGAACTTACTGGAACAAAACTGAGCAACATGTTGTTGCCGGTGACAAAACCCCTGATTAAATATGTACATTGAAGCGATACTGGCGCTACACATCGCTGATCACTGTCTGATTCTCTGAAATGAATGCCTGCACTGCATTGTGCTTTATCGTCGTTCTGTCTTGTTACTTTTTACTGTAATATTTCACCGCTAATAAGACCAAAATAATATTATTAAAATAAAGAAATGAATACCATGACGACAGCTAAATAAATGTTGATAGATGTAGTGTTATAGTTTTAAAATATCAATAAACAACAAAGCAATCCAGCTTTCCTGAAAATAAGTCAAAAATAATAACATTAAAAGAAATACATGTAAACCATGATAAGATCTGGTGAATAAATGTTGATTAAAACAGCGGTTATTGGGCTAAAAATACCAATAATAGCAAAGCCATACAGCTTCTCTGCTGCAGCCGACTGGCAGAAAGAAACGTGCTGTGATCACGAAAGATGCTTCCCATTGAAATATATTAGTTTAAAAAAGTGACCCCATCACGTAAATCTTCACAATATCGTGATGGTATCACAGTCTAATAGATTTCTTGTTGTGATGCCATGACAAACTGACATGAGACTGGGTTGGCTATAAGACCGAACAGAGCAGAGAGAAGGGGTGGATCAACTGGCTCCTTTAGTATTTCAGAAAGAGTATTGAAAACTGACTGCCGGGGGGGCGACCTGTAGATCACCCAGTAGGAGCGTGCTCTCCATGTAGGCTGAGACCTTCGTTTGAGTTTGACCTGCGGCCCTTTGCTGCACCCCCAATCTCTCTCCCACCTTTCCTGTCTATCCACTGTCACTACAAATGAAGGGAAAAGGCCCAAAAATAAGCTTAAAAAAAGAAGAAAAAGACTGACTGCCAGAAATGATGTAGTCTTGGACATGTCCAAAACATGTGGAATAGGTTTGCAGGGCTTTGTTTACATCGGTCACATGTGGGGTCTAACCCGAACTCTAGAAAGCCTGTAAATGTAGGTCTTTAATCTCGGAAGTTCTGGGGGTGTTCTCTTAATTTTACCCTCCTCCACCTTTTTGTAATTTCTTTTTAATTTAAAATGGTCTTAATAGACCTTCATAATGTTATAGGAGGTCAAAGAGGTTAAAGTATGGTAACAAAGTCCTCAGAAAGAGAATCTTCAAAGTAAAGTTGGGATTGTTTTTTAGTGTGTGTGTGTGTGTGTGTGTGTGTGTGTGTGTGGTATGATGCAATCTATTTCGATAACACCAATATGGCGTCCACATAAGCTGATGTAAGGAGACTGTAATGAGTGTCATTAGCGTGGATAGACAACATGCCAGGCCTCGGGGGGGGGGGGCGGCCTGACTTCAGCCAGATAATTACCACCCAGTGGTCACAGTGTGTCGGCCTCAGGGGACAACTGAGAAACAACAGTTATCACAGACACACATACTTCTTCTCTTACGAATGAAAAGTTTGATTTATGAGTTATTAAAGTGACATTACTGAGTCATTTTGCTGACTTTAATAATAAACTGTTAAACTACACCACACAAAAGTAGAGGTGGAAGAAGTACTCAGAACTTTTACTTTAATAAAAGTACCACAGTGTAGAAATACTCTGTAGAAAAAGTATAAAGGTGTCACAATAAAGTCCTGAAAGCCTATGAAAGAGTTTAGTGCAAAACGTAATGTGCAAAAAGTTTTTCTAGATAATTTTCTTTTTCTTTTAGTGATAGTTAGTAGCCGCAATCAAAATCACCATCAAAATTTGATTCATTGCACAGCCCTGATTTAAAATGTTACTCAAGTAAAAGTACAAAAGAATCAGCATCAAAATCAACTTAGGGCGCTTTCACACCTGCTTCATATAGTTCGGTTGAATCGAACTATAGTTCCCCAATCTCTCTCCCACCTTTCCTGTCTATCCACTGTCACTACAAAAAAAGCCCCAAAAATAATCTTAAGAACAATAAAGAAAAAAACTGACTGCCGGAATAGTGTTAATTTTGTCACCTATTTTTTATTTAGTCTTAGTCTTACTGCGCTTTTCCATCACATGGTACTTGCTCAACTCGCCTCGACTCTATTCGCTTTTTTTGGTTTTCCATTACGAAAAAAAGCCCCTGGTACCTGCTAACAGGTACTTCTTTTAGTACCACCTCAGTCGAGGTCCCAGCGAGCTGAGGCGATACCAAAAGGTGAGGTGAAAGCGACAGACGGGGGTCCTGAACTAACCCTATCTTTAACTAGTTCAGCCAGCTGTGTGTTTGCTGCCTCCAGCTTCATTAGAAACTAAATGTCTTCTGGCATCAACACACCTTCCACGTTCTGTGTGTGTGTCGTTAGGTCACGCCAGGTTACTGCGGCGCCGCTTGTTTCCAGTCCTGCGGAGGCTCCAGGCAGAGCTTTCTCCGTAGCCTACGTACACACACACACGGCCGGCTCCACGCACACACCAGCGCACAAGTATAACCATCAGGCCACTTCCATCGGCTACGGAGAAAGCTCTGCTGGAGCCTCCACAGAGCTGGAGAACAAGCTCAAGGGGCCTGATGGTTATACTCGTGCGCTGGTGTGTGCGTGGAGCCGGCGTATAAGACGACCAGCCACGCTGAGGCGGGACTACAATCTGCAACGGAGAACGGCCGCACAGCGTGGCGAGTAGAGGCGTGGCGAGTAGAGTCGAGCAGGTACCATGTAATGGAAAAACGCCATTAGTCTTGTGCCAAATGTCCTTGTTAGTTTTAGTCATATTTAGTCATTCATATATCTTTTTTTGTTAGTCAAGTTTTAGTTGACTAAAAGTCTTGTCATTTAGTCAAAATAGAACTCAAGGTATCTTAGTCAAGTTAGAGCCAAAACATTTTAGTCTTTTTTTAAATAACTTATTTCTGAGATTATTTCTGATAACCATTTCAATGAAATAGTGTTTCACACATCTCAAATATAGGTTACATGTCATAATTACCTGACAAAATACACTTGTTGAATGATTTTTGTTGAATGCAACTTTGTTAAACGCGTCTTATATCTGTTTTATATCGAGCCTCTTCCTTCATGCTTATACAATCGTACACAGACACATGTTAGATAAGCGCCAGGGCTCCTGGGCTCTATAGCACATTGTTATGTTGCCAGCAGTTGCATACATTACTCCGGCCGTTCTGCAAGCTGTTTAAGAGCAGCTTCACCAGCAGGCTAAAGCCTGTCTCCTTCCCTTGCCCAGGGCTGGGGCACATTGCTACGCGCTGTAGGGGCTTCTGCAGCAGGCTGAACCGGGCTTCCTCCCTCCCTCCCTCCCTCCCCTGCCTGGGCCACATCGCTACCTGGATGTGTGACGGCTAGACGAAAAAAAGGGGACACGCCAAACTTCTAGATGAGCCGCGCTTAGTTAGATAAAGATGTGGGGGAAAAAAAACAGGGAACCAAGTAGCAATTGGCCCGTTTGGAACAGGCACGCGCTCCAAACGGGCACTGCACTAGTTTGGATACTTCTATCCCATGATGAAAAAGTAGAGATGATTGTAGATGAAAATGAAGAGAGATTCATTCACTTAGTTTTTATTTTATGCAAAACATTTTAGTCTCGTCTTTTTTCGTCAACAATAATGCATGTTAATTTAGTCTTAGTCAGCGTTTTTGGACAATGGTGCAGTCTCGTCATCATCTCATCTTAGTTATGGAAAAAAAGTTTGGAAAAAAAATTATGACTTCAGCCAGATAATTACCACCCAGTGGTCACAGTGTGTCGGCCTCAGAGGACAACTGAGAAACAACAGTTATCACAGACACACATACTTCTTCTCTTACGAATGAAAAGTTTGATTTATGAGTTATTAAAGTGACATTACTGAGTCATTTTGCTGACTTTAATAATAAACTGTTAAACTACGCCACACAAAAGTAGAGGTGGAAGAAGTACTCAGAACTTTTACTTCAATAAAAGTACCACAGTGTAGAAATACGCTGTTACAAGGAAACGTCCTGCATTAAAAATAGGGCTGCTGGATTATGGAAAGAATTATTTTGGTCAATATTGAAATCATTATTATTAACCACGGTTACTCGTTGACTTTTGGAAAAGATGTTGCATTTATTGAAACAGTGAAACAAATCAACAGTGAAAACACCTTGAACTGTGAAATATCCCTTCATACTTTTCCTGTTTGAACTTTTTAATATAAATAAAGTATGGGGGGGGGGGGGGTGTCACAATAAAGGCCTGAATGACACAAGAAAAGAAGAAGCCTTCTGGAGGTCATTCAGACCAAATAAGAGTTTAGTGCAGAACGTAATGTGTAAAATAATAGTTTTTCTAGAGAACATTGTTTTCGTGATTAGCCGGAATCAAAATCACAATCAAAATTTGATTAATTGCACAGCCCTAATTTAAAATGTTCCTCAAGTAAAAGTACAAAAGAATCAGTATCAAAATGCACTTAATGTACGAAAAGTACTCATTCTGTAGAATAATATATATTTTTGTATTCTAATTATTGCTGTATTAATGTGTTGATGACTTTAATGTTGCAGCTGGTAAAGATAGAGCTAATTTAATGACTTGATATACTGCTGGATATCTATGAAAATACATCATGTTTAAGTTTTTTTTTTTCAGCATTTCCGCCTTTAATCACCGGGGGTCTCATTTATAAACGTGGCGTACGCACAAAACGGGGCTGAAAATGTGCGTACGCCACTTCGCACGCAAAGGTTGTGATTTATAAAAAGCAAACTTGACGGGAGAATGTGCGGCCCTCCACGCAAACTCTGACCCATGCGTACGCACATTTTGGAGACAAAATAGGAATTGGCGACGCAGATGGTGAGGTGGTGAACTGAAGTCAAACTGCAGAGAGTAAATGGGAATAAGATTACTCGTAATATTTTCTAGTATTAATGCCTCACGCACATTCTTTCACTCCACATCATCCACGTTACCATGAAGATTAAATCCAGCAGTTATTTGCACTTGTACTGAGTGATAACTGTTCCATAAACACCTTGTAAAATCCAACTCAAATCTTAAATAAAAATGTGTTCTTAATATTTAATCGGCGCTGTCTCGCCGTCACATTGTCCGCTACGGCCGCAGGAGGAGGAGCTGGCCCGACTGCATGGAATACAGGATGGCATCAAATACCCTAGCATTAGATAACGGCATAACACAGTGTATATATATCATCAAATGTCAAAGTCTGAAAATACAGCCGTTAAGCTCTCGCGTAATCGTTACCCTTAATGTCCTCGCTATCAGTCTGAACTTTAATACTGTTTGTGACAAAACCTGCATAAAGAAAAGTGTGTTTACCTATTACACTTTCTTTCGTCATCAGATTGTATCTCGGGGTGGGGGATACCACTAGTTGATGCTGTGTGTTAACAATCAGAAAATGTTGTGTGCGTAACGCTGCACGATGGCACTGCTGGCCCTACAGGAGGACTACGCTAATGGAAGAATCAGGAGAAAAAGAGACTTCAGGGACCATGACGATGACTGGCTAATATGCCGATTTAGATTTTCTAAAGCTGAGCTTGTGGATCTATGAACTGAATTGGGTCCAGTAGAGAGGGCAACGCGCCGGAACCGTGCCATATCCCGGTCCATATCCCGGTCCAAATACAGGTTCTCGCCATTCTGTGGGCCACTGGCTGTTTCCAGAGGGACATGTCAGTGTTTTTTTTTTAAATAAATATTATATATAATCTTCAACTTTATCAATAAGGCTTGTTTGGATATAATATATAGTTCTGTTAAATCTTATTATATACGTCTGGTGTATTGAAGCTGTCCCCGAGTTCCGTAACGCCTGCCGTTTTGGACGTATTATTAATATATGTAGTCCATAGACCAGGGTTCCTTACACTGTGCAAGAACAGGCCGAAATTATAATTCAATTTGCAGCAATTCACCAGCGTCTGAGAAGTTTTTTGCTTTTTCTCCGCCAGTTGTCATACCCCAGGACAGCTTAGACATGAAACGGGAGAATGAGGGGAAAGACATGCAGGAAACCTGCCGCAGGTCGGATTGGAACCCTGGGCCTCTGCGTCGAGGAATAAACTATAATATGGGCGTCCTCATACTTACTTTTCTGATATTTTGTATAAATATAATTAAATTCTGCAAAATACTATACACTGACTACAGATAAGTACCTCATACAAACTCACTTCAAAAAATCCAAACTATCTCTTTAACCCCAGCTGTGCCTGTTTTTTCGGGAATGCACTGACAAACTATCTTCCTGCTGATGGCGCCGTCAGATCAGAAAACACTTTGATGCATCCTTCTGGATCACAACTACAAACATATTGGGTTGTTTAATTTAGAGAAGAGGCCTTTAAACTAACTGAATGTGGGCGCAAAGGGAGAGACATGAAGCAAAGACACTATGAGGTTTTTGCAGGTGAAGCTACAACTACGTTTACATGCACATAATATTCCAGTTTGCAAAACAGGAATATTTCAAAGTCGGTGGAGGACTTGTTGGAGCATGTGAAAGGGGTCAACCATATGTTAGGGTTAGGGTTACATTCAATCTGTAGTCAATTGTCACTGGATAATAGGTCGGGTGTAATTGGCTACCAAATTGGGAGAAAGGGGGATCAAATCTGATACAAATTTATGAAAAAGGAAATGTGGGAACATAGGGCCTAATTTTGAAAAGAATAACGGAATATCCCACACGACCCCCCACATCTGAGTTTCACATGGTGCATTCGCATAGGATAAGCGAAGCCTGCTTTTACTCAAATTTACTGACTTATCTGTACCACAAGAGTTGGGTACCCAGGGTTAGGCCGCTGCACCGCACTCGGGTCGGGGTTCTGTATCTTTTTGGGCCAGGCCCAGTAGAGGTTACCAGAGGCTCATATCCTATCCCCGCCACGGCGGCACCCACACAGCATCACCGTCAGCCCTCAGACGGAGCTGCGGGGAGCTTGTGACGGAGATCTCCGGTTGACAGTGGTCCAGACTAGGTTGGCCATAAAAGGCGGCCTGCAATCCCATATCCGTCTTTGCGAGAGGGATAAAAAGGCGCACAGGAAACAAAAACCTTGAAAAAATGATATACGACCCTGCCATATCAGACGTGTTGATTCACATGGGACTAATGTTATCACAGGACCTCGGTGTTCGGCGACATTTTTACCATTTGTGGGGGAATTTTCTCTTAAAAAATTGCAGACATGGCCGATTCGCACGGGATTAAGATCACAGACAACCTCCGTAATTATTACAAATGACCAGATGTCTTCAGGTAATACTAATCCAGTACAAATAGGGCTATATTCAGAATAATAGTGGAATATTAGTGTGCATGTAAACATACCCAATGACAAACAGATAATGGAGTTGATTAAGACAGCCTTTCTTAAACTTTTTTTGTGCCAAGGCCCAGTAATGGGGCCCACTTAATTACTTTTTCCGGGGGAAAGAAAGACTATTTGTTCATTATATGAAACATTTAATCAATTATTTACAGTGACATTTACAGGAATTCTGTCTCTGTGACGTCTCATGTGTATTTGTCTGTCTGTGTATTGTCTCTGTCGTCATCCTCATTTGTCTGTCTCTTTATTGTTGTCATCCTGACTGTCTGTCCCTCTGTTTTCATTTTCATCGACTGGTCAGTCTGTCCTGTCATCATGGAACTCCTCTTTCACTGCTGTAAATGACAGAAACTAATCAGCTTCACTTCACACACTTCACTTTGAATACAATGCTGAACTTGCACTGATTTGTTAGCGTGGTTAGAGCAGCTTTATCTTGCTCTCTTCACATTTGTTTCTCTCCCACAGATCAGTCTGAACTTTCAACCATCTCAGTCAAAAAGTGTTGTTTTTGTGCAACCAGTCGGTCAAACTGAGGAAGAAAGGAGGAGTGTGCCTCCCTGTCATTGCTGCAGCCCCGTCGGTGCAGACTGCAATACAGCACAATACTTGACCAATTTCTAAGATTTTTGTTCACATTTAGACACACATTCATGGGAAAATATAGTCCAGGTTGTAAAATACCGAAATAACCCTTTAAGAATTCGGCAACAACAGTTTGAGCTCTACCAGACAGATTTAAACTAGCTGTAAGCAGAATGATCAAAACCCATGGTTATACAGTCCGGTTCTGCCTTAAAGGTCCAATATGTAATATATTTACTATAATATATCCAAAAATGACCCCAATGCGTCATCAGATATTAAGGAAACGTGCTAAGTTGAAATACTATCTTTTCTGACAACAATGCTAATGCCAGTATTTTCTCCTTTTGAAATTTCCGTTCCGTGACGGAATTTCTGTTTGTGTTTTGGCCTGTTTTTGCCCCGGCCTGGCTGTCAAACTGGGCAGTTGATAACACATCAACTGCCCAGTTTGACAGCCAGGCCGGGTTGCCAGATATACCTGTAAAAGCGTAAACCCAGCGTGCCACAGCTGTAACATTAGTACAGCCATGAAAGCAGCAAACAAACAAACAGGATCAACGGAGATAGAGTCTACCCGACCTAAAAAAAATGGCATGTTTCTAACAGTTGCGTGACCAGAGACGTAACAAACCCTGGGTAAAAATTGGAGATGTATTTGAAAGATGGAGACAGCTTAGAGCCCAAAAGGATGCTGAGTTGGCTAATTTACTCCTGAACAGGTAAGCATTAGCTTCAGCCTAATTTGTTACAGCTAACATTACAAGGGACGAGCATTTATGTCATTTCAACATTCGTGTACTCACATTGAATTATATAGCTAGAGTACCCGAGTTGCTTACTTGCAAAAACAATTGAGACATAGCCAATAAAGTGATCCTGACTGGTCTGCTAAAGCCGACCTGCTAACCCTGCCAACTGCTAACGTTACCAGAGGACCAGGCAAGCGGGCCACGGCTGTATATAACATGTAGCCTGTTCAGCGGCCGTAGCCAATAACGGTGAGTTATTTTAAGCCAAGAGAGGGGGGCTGTAAATCGGGAAGAGAGGACCGTGAGTTTGCAGTGTGTTTAGCGAGTGTTGCCGTAATTCTAGGCCAATAAAGTGTGTTCAGTCGGGTGGAGAGGACGGCAAGGTAGCTTTATTATTATTAGGACAGCGAGGTTGTTGTGTTTTTAGTTTTTCTTACTGTAATTCTAAGCCGAAAAAGTGTGTCTGTCAGTTGGGTACAGAGCTCCGCGTGAGCACAGGCTTTTATGTCAATATAGCCAGCGTCTAACGTTAGCTACTCCACTGTGCTATGAAGTATGTCTGGCTATGTGAGACAAGCGTCTAGCAACATAGTTGTGGATACTACGGTCTAAGCCTGGCAACCTCCGTGAACTTTGAGTCTGGGGAGGAGGGGGAGTGGGAAACGACTCTCCAGTATTTTGAATTTGTACTGCAGTAACAATTTTATACACTAGCTGTCAGTATTACATATTGCACCTTTAAGTCATCAGATCTCACAACAAAGTTCTGTATTCCTTTTTTATGAATTTGTGAACTGTGGCTCTCCGTGATTCATACTGAATATGTTACTATTCTAACTCTTTTGTCAGAGTTGTGTAAACATGATATTGAATGCACTGTTACCATCAGTGGTTTGGAAAATAAGACATCAGTGGAAAGCACTAATGTAAATAAAATATTTTAGTAATTTAAATTCCGGATGTTAACACATTACAAGAGAAAAATCAGTAAAACACAGTTGAGTGCTTCTGGGGTCAAGGCTTAATTTATTTTATTTATTTCAGGTTTATTTAACAGGGACAATGCACACTAATAATACATATAAAAATGTAAAATTTGCCAGAATTAGCCAAAAGGCTATTTTACATCTGCTGCCCCTGGACAGATTGTACAACGCCACACCTAAAAAGATAAAATGATTATAATAGTACATACAGGTTTAGCCCAATACAAGTAAAATTGACTATAAATGTAAAAATTAAAAATAAATGTCATAATCAACATAAACAAGAACAGACTGTCATTATCAACATCAATACCAACACACACACACACACACACACACACACACACACACACACACACACACACACACACAAACACACAGACACACACACACACACACACACACACACACACACACACACACACACACACACGCAAAAGCTAAACGTTCAATCCATGTAACCGACAACTTCGTAGGCATAGCACAAGTGGAACAAAAAGGCAGGACAGGAAAGACAAAGTAGCAGCAAGATTCAGTGTCTACATGTAATGTTGACAGTCCTGACTACCTGTTAGCCACTTCTTTAAGTTAAATTTAAAAGAAAATTATGTTTTAAATTTTCTAATGTGAGTTGGAATGAGGTTCCATTCACGAGCAGCGCTGACTGAAAAAGCTGTATGACCGAATGCACTTTTCCTCAACGGGACAATGCAGTCACCTCCTGCTGCACTCCTTGTAGATCTGTAGGCGTTTGGTACTGTGTTTACAAACTGTAAAGTTTTGACTTTTCAACATTTAAAATGTTTATCTTCCCTTTGAGGCCATTATGAATGTCATCAATACAACCAGAGATTGTTACTCATATTTATTATAATTATTAATTATAATAAGTCATTACTACACTGTAAAAAAACTAAACGGTAGAAAGACCAACATGTTCTCACTCCCATCGCATAAAATACGTACATTTGGTCAGGTGCCTTTGGCATTGTTATTGACGCTAGAAGTCTCCTATAGCATCATATTTAAACACACTTTAGCTAAAGATGCTTGGACTATTGGCATCACTTTTGACGCAGTTAGGTTAAGGAAAAGCTTGTGGGTGGGCTTACGTTTACGTGACACGCGGGACGACGTGTGGGTTCAGGAAAAGAAGAACAGGATGGTTAAGAAGAATGGGACAGTTGGGTTTAGGAAAAGAAGAACGGGACGGTTGGGTTTAGGAAAATAAGGACGGGACAGTTGGGTTTAGGAAAAGAAGAACAGGACAGTTGGGTTTAGGAAAAGAAGAACAGGACAGTTGGGTCTAGGTAAAGGAGAACGGGACAGTTGGGTTTAGGAAAAGAAGAACGGGACGGTTGGGTTTAGGAAAATAAGGACGGGACAGTTGGGTTTAGGAAAAGAAGAACAGGACAGTCAGGTTTAGGTAAAGAAGAACGGGACAGTTGGGTTTAGGAAAAGAAGAATGGGACGGTTGGGTTTAGGAAAAGAAGAACGGGACAGTTGGGTTTAGGAAACGTGACATGCAGGATACGATCCCTGGTCTCCTGGTTGAAAGTCCTGTGTTGTTGGTAAAGGAGAACGGGACAGTTGGGTTTAGGAAAAGAAGAACAGGACAGTTGGGTTTAGGTAAAGAAGAACGGGACATTTGAGTTCAGGAAAAGAAGAACGGGACGGTTGGGTTTAGGAAAAGAAGGATGGTTGGGTTTATAAAAAGAAGAACGGGACGGGTGGGTTTAGGAAAAGAAGGATGGGACAGTGGGGTTTAGGTAAAGAACGGGACAGTTGGGTTTAGGTAAAGAAGAACGGGACTGTTGGGTTTAGGTAAAGAGGAACGGGACGGTTGGGTTTAGGAAAAGAAGAACGGGACGGTTGGGTTCAGGAAAAGAAGCATGGTTGGGTTTAGGAAAAGAAGAACGGGACAGTTGGGTTTAGGAAACGTGACATGCAGGATACGATCCCTGGTCTCCTGAGTGAAAGTCCTGTGTTGTTGGTAAGGGAGAACGGGGCAGTTGGGTTTAGGAAAAGAAGAACGGGACGGTTGGGTTTAGGAAAAGAAGGATGGTTGGGTTTAGGAAAAGAAGAACGGGACAGTTGGGTTTAGGAAACGTGACATGCAGGATACGATCCCTGGTCTCCTGGGTGAAAGTCCTGTGTTGTTGGTAAAGGAGAACGGGACAGTTGGGTTTAGGAAAAGAAGAACGGAACGGTTGGTTTAAGGAAAAGAAGAACGGGACAGTTGGGTATAGGTAAAGAAGAACGGGACAGTTGGGTTTAGGTAAAGAAGAACGGGACAGTTGGGTTTAGGAAAAGAAGAATGGGACGGTTGGGTTTAGGAAAAGAAGAACGGGACAGTTGGGTTTAGGAAACGTGACATGCAGGATACGATCCCTGGTCTCCTGGGTGAAAGTCCTGTGTTGTTGGTAAAGGAGAACGGGACAGTTGGGTTTAGGAATAGAAGAACGGGACGGTTGGGTTTAGGAAAAGAAGGACGGGACAGTTGAGTTTAGGTAAAGAAGAACGGGACCGTTGGGTTTAGGAAACGTGACATGCAGGATACGATCCCTGGTCTCCTGGGTGAAAGTCCTGTTTTGGGGGTTAGGGTTAGGGTTAGGGGTTAGGGTTAGGGTTAGGGGGGTTAGGGTTAGCGTTAGGGTTAGGGGGTTAGGGTTAGTCATCAATACAACCAGAGATTGTTACTCATATTTATCATAATTATTAATTATAATAAGTCATTACTACACTGTAAAAAAAACTAAACGGTAGAAAGACCAACATGTTCTCACTCCCATCGCATATAATACGGACATTTGGTCAGGTGCCTTTGGCATTGTTATTGACTCTAAAAGTCTTCTATAGCATCATATTTAAACACACTTTAGCTAAAGATGCTTGGACTATTGGCATCACTTTTGACGCAGTTAGGTTAAGGAAAAGGTCGTGGGTGGGCTTACGTTTACGTGACACGCGGGACAACGTGTGGGTTTAGAACAGGACAGTTGGGTTCAGGAAAACAAGGATGGTTGGGTTTAGAAAAAGCAGAACGGGACAGTTGGGTGTAGGAAACGTGACATGCAGGATACGATCCCTGGTCTCCTGGGTGAAAGTCCTGTGTTGTTGGTAAAGGAGAAAGGGACAGTTAGGTTTAGGAAAAGAAGAACGGGACGGTTGGGTTTAGGAAAAGAAGAACAGGAGAGTTGGGTTTAGGTAAAGAAGAACGGTACAGTTGGGTTTAGGAAAAGAAGAACAGGACAGTTGGGTTTAGGTAAAGAAGAACGGGACAGTTGGGTTTAGGAAAAGAAGAACGGGACGGTTGGGTTTAGGAAACGTGACATGCAGGATTCGATCCCTGCTCTCCTGGGTGAAAGTCCTGTGTTGTTGGTAAAGGAAAACGGGACAGTTGGGTTTAGGTAAAGAAGAACGGGACATTTGGGTTTAGGTAAAGAAGGGGCAGTTGGGTTTAGGTAAAGAAGAACGGGACAGTTGGGTTTAGGAAAAGAAGAACGGGACGGTTGGGTTCAGGAAAAGAAGAACGGGACAGTTGGGTTTAGGAAACGTGACATGCAGGATACGATCCCTGGTCTCCTGGTTGAAAGTCCTGTGTTGTTTGACCCATCCACCACCCCAACCAACCTCCTTCGGCGGTTTTTGGGCTTTCATACTACTCACTGCTTAGTGCTACGTCATCTGCAAACGCTGTGATTCCTTAAAGTTTAAACGTAAAAATCTGTCCAGTCAGTGTAGCCTCAGTCTTCTGATAAATATTGTATTTTTTACACTCAAACAACATCACAAGACCAATTTAATGTAGTACCAGGTTCTGTTTTGTTACAGCTAACTGAAGGGGAAATTATATATTAATAATAAAACTTATGATTGAATAAAATACATAACATTGGTGAAGCTGATGTTGATCTTTACTGGGTTCAAAATAAATCCTTAAAATACTTTTCAAAGACCTGACAAATCATTTCAACACATGTTGAAAAGGTGTTTATACAACAGATCATTTTACTGACAATAACCTTTGCAGGTGTTCTTTCATTTTTAGTCCGTATATGATCGGATTAAAGAGAGGATGATACAAAACCAGCTGTAAATCATTATAAACCGTGCATTTTTTGGAAATTCAGAGTCCAGTCTAAGTATCATAATATCATATGTACAACAACGAAAAACCGATTAAAACCAACAGGTGGGGTAAACAGGTCTGTGCAGCTTTTGTCTGGACTTCTCTACTACTTCTATAGGTTATTGTAAGTATCCTGGTGTATGTAAAACCTATGAAAAGCATAGAAAAAACACAATATTGAGCAAAATAATCACACCATACACAGACAGTCCTCTTGAAATCACATAGTGAAGTTTCTGAACTGAATTGTTACAAAAGATTCCATTTAAAGTAAAGTTACAGAGCTTGTTTTTAGCACTCAATGCAGTTGACCCCGCGACCTGACAAGTAGGCACAAGCCCAGCCAACACCAAGAAAATACTAATAGTCATTTTCCTCATGATAGTTGGATATTGAAAAAAGTTTACATATAGACACATATCTGTAAGAACAGTAAGAATTCTGAACCCCATAAAGTGTAAAATAAGAAATATTGAAAGTGACAGATTGAATGTGATATGATTTGAATCAAAAGCTTTGGATAGATAGCAGTGCTGAAAAGAACAGAATTAACTAACAAAGCTGCAATGAAAAGGTACATGGGCTCGTGGAGGTTTTGGTAATTTACGATGATGCACACAATAGTGGAATTACAGAAGATTATTAGAATATATACTGCAAACATCCCAAAATAAAGGAATCTATAACTTCCACATGGCCACCAAGATATGTTAAATTTTTAAAGATTGTAGTTTGGGTTAAAATTATTTGTTACGTTACGTTACTTCTCTTCGTTATGCATGTGTAAAGTAAGAAATGACTATTATTATATTATTTTTAAACAAGACACAAACACTGGTCTCCTGGGTGAAAGTCTTGACAGGACTACAACAGCCAATATTTTGAATTAGAAAGATTACGTAATGGAGGACATGCTCAAGAAAAAGAGGTCAAACAATGCTGTGACTTCAGGCCTCCAGAGTTTGATGACGTTCTTCATATATTAGTAACTATTGGTGGAAAGGTTAATGAGATCCTTGGAGGGAAAAGCAATTTCATGAAAACTTTCCACAGACTCAAACAGTCCACTTTCTTAATTTTGGAAATTAACACACACCAGGTGACTTTCAAGGTTAGGTATCTATAAATGGGTAATACACTACAGTGCAATTTGGATGTCGGTTTTATCATGAAAGTGAGAGCTCTTTTTAGGAATTCATGCACGCTTGTTATAAAATGTTCATCAATGTTTGTTTTTTAATCACTGAACATCTAAACACTTTCAAAACATTTAGTTTAAGACAGCATTAATGGATGAGTTAAATGTAACATATATAACTATGGGTGGGCATGTGGAAGTTAACAAATACAGATATGTCTATTTTTTTATTATGTTCATAGTATATACTCTAATAATCTGCAGTAATTCTATTATTGTGTACCTTATCTGGGCTCACCAAAACCTCCATGAGCCTATGTACATTTTCATTGCAGCTTTGTTAATCAACTCTCTTCTTTACAGCACAAATATATATCCAAAACTTTTGATTGACTTTTTATCTGAAAAACAGATCACATCTTATTCAGCCTGTCTCTTTCAGTTTTATATATTTTATACTCTTGCCAGTTCTGAATTCTTATTGTTGTCAGCTATGGCCTATGACAGATATGTGTCCATTTGTAAACCTCTGCAATATCACACTATCATGAGAAAAACCACCGTGAGTGTTTTCCTGTTGTTTGCTTGGCTTGTGCCTGCGTGTCATATTGTACTCCCAACAACATTAAGTTCTGAAGCGAAACTGTGTGACTCTACTCTAAAAGGAATATTTTGTAACAATTCAATTTACAAACTTCAATGTGTGACATCAAGAGTAATTACTATATTTGGTATTGTTAGTTTAGTAAATCTCTCAATTCTGCCTATGCTTTTCATAATTTTTACATACACAAAGATATTTATAGTAACTTATCGAAGTTGTAGAGAAGTCAGGAAAAAAGCAGCAGAGACCTGTTTACCCCACTTGTTGGTTTTAATCAGTTACTCCATTTTGTGTTCATATGATATCACTATAGCTCGAGTAGAATCCAATTTTCCTAAAACTGCACACTTAATAATGACGTTACAAGCAATTTTGTATCATTCTTTGTTTAACCCACTCATATACGGGCTCAAAATGAAAGAAATTTCTAAACACCTCAAAAGATTGTTCTTTCCAGCCAAATTTATTTGATGTAATAACACTGATTACTAATGTACAGGCATTTCTTCTGAAATAATCATGCTGAAATGTGAATTGTTGAATGGTATTTAATGTACGTACTTATTTCCATAACGTTTGTAAATACGCTGTACTGTGTATTTACTATTAAAGAGACTCTTTACTGTTTGTTATTGGAGCAGCAAGCTGTCTTAATTTTGAACAACGTACTGGCTAATATCTCTATTTATACAAAAAAGATCATTATTCTACATTATCAAGTCATCATAAAGATGGCACCTGTGGGTTCAACATTATCTGCAGCACAGAAAAAATAATTGGTATATTTGAGTAGGGCGGTAGTTGTGGAGTGGTGATAGGATATTGTTGCCACTGAGATAATATGAAGTGCAGGTAATATGCAGGTATGTGTCCATATGTAAACATATGCAGTATCACACTATCATGTGGAAAACCGCAGTGAGTCTTTTCCTGTTTTTTGCTTGGCTTCTGCCTGCATGTCATATTTCACTCCCAACAACATTGAGTTCTAAAGCGAAACTGACTTAACTCTAAAAGGAATACTTTGTAACAATTCAATTTACAAAATTCAATGTGTGACATCAAGAGTAATAATAATACATGGTGTTGTTAGTTTAGTAGATCACTCAATTCTGCCTATGCTTTTCATAATTTTAACATACATCAAGATATTTATAGTAAGTCATCGAAGTTGTAGAGAAGTCAGGAAAAAAAGCAGCAGAAACCTGTTTACCTCACCTGTTGGTTTTAATCAGTTTCTCTATTTTGTGTACGTATGATATCAGTATAGCTTGAGTAGAATCCAATTTTTTGAAAACTGCACACTTAATAATGATGTTACAAACAAATTTGTATCATTCTTTGTTTAATCCACTCATATATGGGCTCAAAATGAAAGACATTTCTAAACACCTCAAGAGGTTGTTGTGTCCAGCCAAAATTATTTGATGTATTAACACCATTACTAATTTATTTATTATTGATTACTAATGTACAGGCATTTCTTCTGAAGGAATCATGCATGGATGTGAAAAAGTATTAATTGTGCACACTTATTTCCATAACAAACAGCAAAATGTCTCTTTACTGTTAAAGAGATTCACTGTTTGATATGGGAACAACAAAGCTTGAACAATGTAATGGCTAATTTCCGTATTTATACAAAATAACATTTTTATTTTACATTATCAATTCATCACAACTGGCATATAGACTTCTCTCAATATTTTACTTTACTATCAACTCTTTATTTGCAAACCTGAACCCTGAACCCAAGTGATGACATTCATACTTGTAACATTGGCTCTTGTTATATTGATCATGTTAAATATTAAAATTCTGCAATATTAATTGTATTTGTCATGGTGTATTATATGAAAATGCTATATCATTTAATACTAATTTATTATAAATGCAGTTGGCAGGTTTGTTGTACTTTGAATGAAAATAAGGTGCCAGAATGCATAAAAAGCATCAAAATAGACATTGTTTATCAAATCAAAAGTGCCAGGAAAGGATCACCCGGAGCCCCCGACAGAGGTACAGGTTAGTAAGTTTTGAATATCCTCGAATCTGAAAAATGCCCCTGCTTACAAGCGATCTGTAGAGGGGACCACTTGGGAGCCCGGAGGTCTGCAATGAGGCATTGTGGATTAGGATGACAGAATGGTTGTCTGGCTAGGTGCTAGCTGGGAGGGCCGACTGGGGGTGTTGCAGGATGTCGGACTGTTAAGTCTCTGTGGTGCTTGACAGCTGAGTGGGCCATGTCCTTGCTTCTAGGCATCAGGGCGACTTATGAAATTGTCCATAGATCGGCCATAGAATAAATGGGAGAGAGGCAGTCAGCCGGCTTGCTACATCAGGACAGGCTGGCGTCAAACTAGCAGGCCAGGGCTAGCAGACTGGTTGCACTAACGCTAACCTTAACCCATTACCCCAAAAAAGTTAGTTTGAAGTACTTGTTACTTAACAGGAATAAAATGATAATCATTGACAAACTACAGCAATCGTCACCACATTATGGTGCAACTGTAGACATTTATAAATCATCATCAGCATCCATTGCAGTTGAGTTTAGCTGAGAAAAGGTGACTGTGAGCCAAATAAAGGGCACTGTGAGGGTTGTAGTTAAGTTTTAGCTGACAAAAGGTGACTGTCGTCCATCGATGACTACTACGACTACTTATGATTAAAAAAAAGATAAAAGAGAGTAACGGATTACTCCCAATACACAAACACCCGTTTCCTGGACAGAAGTCTAGTGTTTTTTCCTTAACTTCTTCAGGGACACAAACTCAGCTCACCCTCTTGAAAGCCCCTGCCTATGTCACATAAAGCCCTCATACATCCATGCGGAAAAGGCATATATTAAGAGAAACATTTTGGGATTTTATTAATCGATATCAGAGCTCTCAAACAAAGATTGATTTTAATTGGAGAACCAATTATTTTTAACCTAAACACATGGCAACTAAGATCAACCGGCAAAGGAACAAACAAGAAAATATGTTGTGTCTGGCTGGTAATATTACATCAGAACCATCTAACATTTTATTTGAAGAATATCATGTTTTGAACATCAACCCCACACTACCAAAAAGGGCAAAAGAACAAAGAATTTGAAACTATACAACCCTAAGGGGACTTAACAGGGAAAACTCCACAAACACTGCACCCCGAGGTTGCAACACTTACCTTCTATCCAGTCTATAACAAATAACCTCCCAAGGTAAGAACAAACACTGCAAAACATGGTACATCTTTCAAAAAGTACCAAACAAAACAAAACCTTGCCAAAGACGCACAAGACACCAAATAAATTAATGGGAACATACTCAAATGCACCAATCAAACAAATAAACGGATGAGCCCCCAGTTTGTTATGACCCAGCTCTTAGGGCAAAATAATTAGGAGACAAAGTTTAAAGATAAAATTTAACAAAATTAAACTTTAGTAAACCAATTCAAACTAAATTACAGGATTATAAGATGTTGAGGGTGGTTGTCAGTATAGTTAGTGGTGTAACTGTGCATGAGTGATGGATGTGTGAGTGTTAAGTGGAAAAAGATAAACTAAAGCAATATAACCAAACCAAACCCCACAAATAAATATAGCTGCAAGTGGCCATTCGCAGGTTCAAACCCTTTCTCGGCCAACAGAAGGTTGTAGTTCTAGTAGTTCAACACAATCTCACACCCATCTCGTAAAATAGGGACGTTTGGTCAGGTGCCTTTGTCGTTCATATTGACGCTAAAGGTCTCCTTTAGCGTTTTCAGTAAACACGCTTGGTCGGGACTATTGCCGTCCCTTTAGCGCTTTAAGTAAACGCGCTTGGTTGGGTGGGCTTACGGATCTGTGACACGCGGGAACTACGGGACGGTTGGGTTTAAGAAAGGGTCGTGGGTGGGCGTACGGTTCTGTCACACATGGGAAGAACGGGATGGTTGGGTTGCACAAGTACGCTGAAGGACGCCTTCAATATTTACATATTATAGGCACCTTTCACACACATTCATACACTGTGGCCTAGGCTGCAATATAAGGTGTCACCTGTTTATCACGTAAACATAGACACATTCACACACCGATGGCGCAGCACCTGGAGCATTTCGGGGCCCCAGGACATTTTGAGATTGGACTTCATGGCCTGGGATCGAACTGGCAACATTCCGATGGGTAGAAGACTGCTTAACCATCAAAACCACAGGCGCTCTGAGCAAGCAGCCTCATCGCCAAAGTCAAATCATCAAGCTGCATTAAATAGATGCCCAATCACAAAAGTCAGAGCCGCAAGCAGCATAGCGAGGAGTTCTAGCTTCACAAAGCTGAGCAAAACCACTTCACATGGTTTAATGCTGTATAGAAAAAGTGATGAAACCAACCTGTTTCATCACTACAATAAATGCAGCATTCCAATAAGTCCTGCGATTTTGCCCTACTTCATCAAATGTTAAAGAAACTTGGTACGTACTTTCAGGTCGTGGTGGCAGATGTCTTCATCAATTTTAGGTAGGATTGCTGTGAAAGAACCTGAGTTATGGGCAATTCCCTGCTAGGCACTGCCCTTTATGAAGTGCTTTGATTGATGACGTCTACATTTTACGACCAATCTTGCTCATTCATATTATAAATGTGTATCTATCTCAGTCCTGTAAGGCTCAATACCAATTCTGGTGTTGATGGAATCAAAATTGACAAAGGTCTAGTAATTTAACTGTTTTCACATTATGCAAATGAGCAAAATACCATCATGGCAGGCATTTATGGTCCAAGAGGGTATTTTGTAGAGCACATTGAGCAGGCCTTGGGTGAGAAATTTGAATTCAATCGGACTCACTGTGTGAGGGGCATGGCCTACATTATAGCACCACCATCAGGCCAAATGGCATCATATTTTATGGAAAGTATTATCACATCACCATCAGTTATGGTGACATTTTATGTCTCTAGCTCGTTCCAGCCCCCTGTTACTTGAAAACAGGCATAATTTAGCATATAATACTAAATAGGCCATGCAAATATGCACAAATCAATATGACACTTCAGACCCTGGTAACTACTCTTCCCCAGACCATGTGTAGCAATTTTTGGTGAAATTCTCTGCACCAGATTTTGCTGGACATATTTGTGCTGTTTTTTCCCCCCCCATAGGTTAAACTCAGAACCGTTGCGTATGCCTATTCCATAAAACGGACTGAAGATATCTTACAAATGTTATTTATGATGATTGGTCAAACCGTTAGTGAGTCTTGCTCATTTAGACATTTGTATGTCAGTCCCGCAAGACTGCATACAACTTTTTTGGTTGAAACAATCAAAATTGACCAAAAAAATTGCATTATGTATTTTACGTTATGCAAATTAGCAACAAATCCATCATGGTGGACCTTTATGGTCCAAGAGGCTTTTTGGTAGAGCACATGGTGCACTGTAAAACATTACAGACCCATTTAGTTCTGTCCACTTATTGCTTATTTTTAACTGAACGAGCTTATACAAGTTTTGGATTTTTAACTCAACTTTATGGGTCAACTATTTAAATTTTTTGTCAGATATGTATGTGGTTATTGAACTTGGGTATGTAAGAAAAAAAAGATTGTTTGTGTGTTGCAACAAAAAAGAGTTGCCTTTCGAGTTTGAAATAATCTTTCTTCTTTTTCTTTCACGGGAAAGTTAAAGCATGGACACAATGAATTAATTATACACCGCAGATAAGTGATGTAGCCTACTCAAATTTCAACTTAAACATTAAAGCTGCAAGCAGCGATGGACGGGCTCTCGCGCCTCTGCGCACGTTGGGGTTACTGACTCGCGGCACTCAGACACAGTAAATGGTCACCAATGAAAAGGGAACTCCCTGCCGAGTTCAACGATACCCCACACAAGACTCTACGTCTTACATTTCATTAGCTGTGAAAAGGGGCGTGGCTAAAGCATAGGGGGCGGGTCTAACCATCACTAATTAAAAAGGAACTCTCTGCTGAGTTCAATTATATCTCACACAAGGGTCTACATCAAACGGGTCATTAGTTATAAGAGGGGCCGTGGCTAAAGCATAGGGGGCGGGCCAAACCATCACCAATGATGAAGGAACTCTCTGCTGAGTTCTTTGATACCTCACACAATGGTCAACCTTAAATGGTTCAAATGTTTATGAAATGGGGTGTGGCTTGAGCATTGGGGTCAAGCCAAACCATCACCACTGAAGAAGCAAATCTCTGCTGACTTCAATGACACCTCACACAAGACTCTACCTTAAATGGTTCAAATGTTATGAAAAGGGGCGTGGCCTGAGTAAGTGGGCGTGGTTAAAGTATAGGGGGCAGCTCAGTATCACATGTAGACCACACATTATAAGTTTCATGTAAATTGGATGATGTTTGTCATATAAGGCGCATTTCCTGTTGCCAGCGGGGGGGGGGGGGCGCTATGACCAAAAGTCAATTTTGCCCTGTACCTGTCCTCAGGCCTGGACCCTTGTCAATCGTGAGAATTTTCGGGCAGATACAACAACGTACACTCAAGTTACAACAACTTCTTTGTTCATCGCTAAACACTCAAAATGGCCGCCATGCCACGCCCACACCGTCCAATGAAAAGTTTTTCTTTTAATAACTTTTCATCTTTAAGGTGTTGAGAAGATACAGACCAAGGTAGAAGTCCCTCGGATGAAATCTCTAGGAGGAGTTCGTTAAAGTATAGCACCTTGACTTTTTAGGCCTTCTTCCTGTTGCCACTAGGGGGCACTATGACTTTAAGTAAATATCGGCCTTTATTTGTCCTCAGGGTTGGACTCTTAAGAATCCTGAAAAGTTTCGAGCCAATTGGACAATGTATACTCGAGTTACACCCACTTCTTGTTTCGGCGGCGAAACGCACAAAATGGCCGCCCTGCCACAGCCACGCCCTATGACGAAAAGTTTTTCTTTTAACAACTTTTCATCTTTAATGTCTTAAGATGGTACAGACCAAATTTGAACTTGATCGGATTAAATCTCTAGGAGGAGTTTTTTAAAGTACGACATGTGGAAAGTACGACAGCACTCAATCCTCAGGATTTTTTACGATTGCGTGAGAAACAGACAAAAATATTCGAAGCCTGGGTGCACTCTATGTCTAGTGATAGCGATAGTGAGAGTGACAGTGGGTCATCACAAGAATCAGATTTGTCACAACTCGGCTGTCAAATAATGGTCCTTCAATTGTATATCCCAACAATATGCAGTCCAATTTTGTCGCTACACAACCGCAAAATTCCGCTCCATTATCCATAGATCCCAACAATATGCAGTCAACAACACTTGCTTTTGTTTCGATCGATGTGGAAAAATGGTGAATTTTATATAGAGTCATCAATTTTTGAAAAACCTTATTATAAAACTCTTTTCCAGCATCTGTTTGAAGTTTCAGAGGTATGCGTCCTTGTTCCAATATTTCTTTAAAGGCACTTGTGACAACGGGACCCGTTTTGTTTTTAAGACATATTACCCATGCATATTTAGAAAACACATCAATGCATGTCAATAAATATTGCACATTATCGTTTTCCGTAGAATATTCCGACATATCGACCAAATCAGCCTGAAATTTTTTATCGATACCGTTAACAATCACCCTGTTTCTGGGGAAATGTTTCAAGACAGGTGCATGTAGAGTGTACGCATCCTGCATCAAGAGAAACTTTTTAACCGCGGGGATCGATGGAGACAAGCCAGTACATTCTTTGACGGAATCACAAAGCTTGTGTACACCTCCTAGTCCACCTGGGTGGGCAGGATCGTAGTATATTTTTTGCATAACCTTCCCCATGATTCATTTAAAACACAAGTGACCACGATAGTGTTATGTCATCCTTTTTTTATTTCACAAAACACACAACCGCATTCATACATACGAAAGTCATGAAGACAGCGAAACCGCTTCTATCATAGATAGCATCTTGACTAATTCGGATATATTGCTTTTACTGATTATGAATATATGTAGTTTTTGCAAATCCTGTCAGACGTCGGTATAGTGTTTTTCTTTCAAATACAAACTCACTGTATCTACAAGCATTGTATACATAGTAAGCAGGTGATAAACTTTTAACATCTTAAAATCGTGTGTAATGTTAGCTATGACATCACAAAATGTTTCCACTATACTCTCTCGTGTCATTAACATTGATAATAACATCTGCAAAAGATCCTCCGAAGGAGTGGTACTATGTTGTCTTCTTACAAGCACCATCAATTTTTCTAACCTACACACATCTGTACGATCTACATCATCACTCTTACATTGGTTTTTTGTAACATCATTCATGTTATTAGCAATGGCTTGATCTAAAATACCAGATATACGTGATATGTGATATCGCTCACTGATATGATTATACATCATGCGTAAACAATTCCCAATATTTTCACACTGTTAGTTCTTTCTACCATATAAATCCCTCCAGTAGTCACGAATCTCTCTAATTTCGGCTATTTTAACCACATCATCACCTATCATAGAGTCATACATAGCACTGATTTTAGTCGTGACATTTTCAGCCGTTTTCAACTCGTGCAATACTGTTTCTGTTACTCCAAGGATTCTACCCTCACTAGTCTTGAGATGTTTAAAGGACAGAAAACGCTGCACAACTCCAATGAATTTATCAGTCAATAGTCTTTTCATAAGCTGTTCAAAGTGGACAGCGTAGAAGTGTTCTGGTAGCCCTTCTATACAGTCATGCTGTTTCTGGCTCGGATGATTGATCTGACAGCCATAACATCGCTCCTCCAAATACTGGTAAAGAACAATGTTAAGAAGATGTAGAGACGCTGTTTTAATGCTCTCTATAAACAAAGATGACACCACCCCGTCCGGATGATCAGGCGTCACCGTGTCCGAACAAGCCCCGACAGCAGCCTGTTGTAATACAGCATATGTTGAGGGGGTAGACGGATATGCATATGTTTGACGGGGAGGGGAGCATATCAATAGAGAGGGCGGCAGCGGAGGTGTCAACAGTGGGGGTGACAGGAAGTGTTCCGGGTTTAGAGTGGGGGTTGACGATGATGATGATGATGATGAAAGAGAATGAGGAGAGCCGAAGGCCGTCAGAGGGTCAAATAACCCAGGGGAGTTAGGTGTCTTTCTGAGGGATGAATGACACCACTCTAGATCCTCTGGGAAGAAAAAAAAAGCACACATTACAATCACAGTAGCAAAAAAAAAAAAAAAAAAGCATTTTAACTATTTTGACAAATAATTAGCACCTACAAATTAGACCCACCGTTTTGTTAGTCTTTGTGTCTGATGATTTTAGGTCTATAGAGGGTCCGGGGGAGGGGCAGAGACTGTTGATCATCGTCCTCAAATATCAATCTTTATCTTATGTTCTCATAAGAATTCCTTATTTTGTCTCTTCTGATGACATAGTCAATGGTATCAAACTGTGTCTTCAAAATCTCCCAGTCACACCATTGTATAAAGAACCCGTTTTTAAACCATTTCTCATATCCCTCTACTTCTCCCTTTCGGAGCATACGCTAAGGAAGATAAAATCCTCTGCAGTTCTGGTGAAGCGGTCTGCTTCCACACGATAGATACTGGACCCATTGCTGGTGTCCCATTGAGACACATACACTAGCTCAGGAAAGCCAGGACTGTCAAGATTGTGAGTCCACACTGTGCATCTGTGCCTGGTGGAATTTTGGGTTGAGAGTCAATCTTGAGTTTTGAAAGTAAAATCATACTGTCAGTGATGTTTGGATGCTCTAATCCTTGGCTTTCTGAAGCTCTGAGCGTGGCGGTGTTAGCAGCACAGAGGTCCACAGTAAATATAACTTATATTTGTTTTTTGATATATATATATAATTTTTAGGTTCATAAAATGTACCCAAATTCACAATTACAAACGTATCTAGGATATTACTACGGACACTCCAGCAACCTTACATCACATCTGAATTGTTAGTGTATTATGTATTATATAGTGTGCAGTGCATTCTTGGTGACACCGTTTACAGTATATTATTGTTTATCAGTTTGGATGCTCAAACCGTTATATCTCTAGCTCTATCCATAAAATGTGGGATGGATCCGCATGGATCGGTGCACAAAAAGGCAGACAATAGCTGGGTTGATGGCAAAGAGACACATGAAGGGTAAGCCCATTTGCTGGACCCTCAGAGGGTAGGGAGCATTCGAAGGTAGAGAATCCTGTGGAAGAGCTGACAAGGGTGTTGTGTGCATCCTCAACTAAACAGTTTTTTAGACCAAAGAACTGGTCGTGCATTTAATGGATTGGGTGACAGCATTGAAAACGGCATAACAAATGATACAGTTGTGGTCAGACACGAAAAAGTCATCAACAAAGAGCATTAAGGTTCAACCCCAAAGTAAAAACCAAGTCCAGGGTATGACCATGATTGTGGGTTGGCCATGATACATGTTGTATTAAGTTCAATGACTGAGTTGTGCTTAAAAACTCAGCAGCAAATGTATCAGATGCCTCATCAACATGTCTATTAAAATCACCAACAATCAAGATTTTATCAAGTTTAACAACCACAGAAGATTATGACTCTGCAAATTTGGTTAGAAAGCCTTTAGTTGGACCAGGTGGGCAATAAATCAACACACAGTAAACATGATTAAAGTTCTTCATATATTAGTAACTATTTTGGTGGAAAGGTTAATGAGATCCTTGGAGGGTGAAGCAATCTTATAAAAATGTTCCACAGCGTCAAACAGTTCACTTTCTGAATTTTGGAGATGAACACACACCAGGTGACTATCAAGGTCAGATACCTTTTGAAAGAGTAAGACACTTCAGTACAGGTTGGATGTTGGTATAATCATGAAAGTGAGAGTTATTTTCAAAGTTTAATTCACGGACGCTTGCTATAAAATCTGCCTGTTTTATTACTGAACATTTAGTTTTAGACAACAATAATGGATGAGTTAAATGTAACATATATAACTCTGGGTGGGCATGTGGAAGTTGACAGATTCAGATATGTTTATTTTTGTATAATGTTCATAGCATATATTCTAATAATCTGCAGTAATTCTATTATTGTGTACCTTATCTGGGCTCATCAAAACCTCCATGAGCCTATGTACATTTTCATTGCAGCTTTGACGCTAAACTGTCTTCTTTACAGCACTACTATCTATCCAAAGCTTTTGTTTGACTTTTTATCTGAAAAACAGGTCATATCTTATTCAGCCTGTCTCTTTCAATTTCAAATATTTTACACTTTATGCTGTTCTGAATTCTTATTGTTGTCAGTCATGGCCTATGACAGATATGTGTCCATTTGTAAACCTCTGCAATATCACACTATCATGAGAAAATCCACAGTGAGTGTTTTCCTGTTGTTTGCTTGGCTTCTGCCTGCGTGTCATGTTGCACTCCTGACAATAGTGAGTGCTGAAACAAAACTGTGTGACTTAACTCTAAAAGGAATATTTTGTAACAATTCAATTTACAAACTTCAATGTGTAACACCAAGAGTAATTACTATATTTGGTATTGTTAGTTTAATTGATCTCTCAATTCTGCCTATGCTTTTCATAATCTTTACATACACAAAGATATATATAGTAACTTATCGAAGTTGTAGAGAAGTCAGGAAAAAAGCAGCAGAGACCTGTTTACCCCACCTGTTGGTTTTAATCTGTTTCTCCTGTTTGTTTGCATATGATGTCATTATAGCACGAGTACAATCAGATTTTCCGAAAACTGCACGCTTAATAATGACGTTACAAATAATTTTCTATCATCCTTTGTTTAACCCACTCATATACGGGCTCAAAATGAAAGAAATTTCTAAACACCTCAAAAGATTGTTCTATCCAACCAAATTTATTTGATGTAATAACACTGATTATTAATGTACAGGCATTTCTTCTGAAATAATCATGCTGAGATGTGAATTGTTGAAAGGTATTTAATGTACGTACTTATTTCCATAACGTTTGTAAATACACAGTACTAGGGATGTCCCGATCAGGTTTTTTTTGCCCTCGAGTCCGAGTCATTTGATTTGGAGTATCTACCGACACCGAGTCCCGATCCGATACTTCTATATTATATATAAAAAAATAAAGAAGAGCAAAAAAACAGATCCAAGATGTTCTTTTTTTTTTTTTTTTAATTCACCTTATTTTAACATTCAACAACTCTGTTACCAATCAGAGCTCTTCCTCTTCTGGGAGGCAGCTCCAACAATCAAGTCATAACAGAAATTCTTCACTTTTGGGACTTTAGTGCAACAGTAAATATAAAAAAGTCTAATATAAAAAAAAAATAGCACCTCAACTTAAAATACCCGGCAGGCATGTAATCAAAGTGCCCCAGTGTTTTCAGAGCCAGTAATGTGCTTTTAGGAGCTGCCCTCCTGACTCTTACTGTCCGCAGACATACTCGCGCTGTCCGCTTCAAGCTGCTTCCGTCTTCTACTTCGCCGGCTTTAACCAATAGCGTCTCTGCAACAAAGTGATGTCATGCCGCACACGTTGCTGTTTCTGTGTGGAGTAAAAAGGGTCTCACTCTGTGCCACTGCATAACTATAGACGTGTTAAAAAATAATAAGAATATATATACATATATATCCGAGTCTTGATCGGGAGGTAAAGGCCGATTCCGATCTAGTCTGAAACCACGTGATCGGGCCCGATTTCCGATCACGTGATCGGATCTGGACATCCCTACACAGTACTCTGCATTTACTATTAAAGAGACTCTTTACTGTTTGTTATTGTAACAATGTAATAGCTAATATCTGTATTTATACAAAAAAAGTCTACATTATCAAGTCATCACGACTAATTTGAAGACTTTTGTCTGTATTTTACTTTGTCTCAAATGAAATTAGAAAACTAAGTTGTTTTGAGCAACAATGATATTTGGTGTTCACTGCTGTTTTTTTGTCTTTCAATGTAACACATTCTGACTCAGGAGGAAATCCTTATTTTTCACTTCAAGCTATGACTTTAATATTGATATTCAACTTATGAGATTGTCCGGTGGCCATCTGACCATTTTCTTATAGACAGTGAAAATAAATTGATTAACACTGGGAATTGTGTTGTACTTGGAATGTAAATAAGGTACCAGAGTGCATAAAAGACCCTTACATTAAAGTTTGTTTATAAAAAAAAAAAAAAAAAATTGACTGGGCAGGATCCCGCAACAGAGGTTGGGGCAAAGGATACTAATATCAGGCACCATCACGAGTCAAAACATGCTAGTGTCATTGCTAACCCTAACGCAAAAAAGAGAATGTTACAACTTTGACGTCGTCATATAACGCCACATTATGATCCTGTCGACTGCACAAAGTAAGCAAGGAGGTCAACTTTATTTATAAAACACCTTTCAAATCAAGGGTGACAAGGTGCTGTACAGCAATATTGAATAAAAAATAGTAAAAAAAAAAAATGGATGACACTGAAAAAACCAACAAAAAAAATAATGATACAAACTAAAAAATAAAAGGTCAACACAGAAGTTAGTTAAAATGTAGTTATTAGGATAAACCCCTGGAGATGTATCATCTCATTTTCAACATATAGCACAACAAAATCAATGCAACATACAGAAAACAGGGAAAAACAAAATAAAAACATCAACACATACATTAGGTTGATCAAGATATTACAACCACAGTATAAATAATAAATAAACATTAGAGTGTGAGTGGATCACCAAATACAGTTGGGTATAAACATTATAAAAACAGTGACAGCTTCCAATAAAGCGCCCATATTATGCTAATTTTCAGGTTCATAATTGTATTTAGAGGTTGTACCAGAATAGATTTACATGGTTTAATATTTAAAAAAAACATCATATTTTGGTTGTACTGCACATTGCTGCAGCTCCTCTTTTCACCCTGTGTGTTGAGCTCTCTGTTTTAGCTACAGAGTGAGCCATCTCACTTCTATCCCATCTTTGTTGGCAGTCGCGCATGTGCAGTAGCTAGGTACTGGACTACTAGCTAGAAGCTAACGCTGCTAGCGGTTAGCCACCTCGTTCTCAATGGCAAAACACTGCTACAACACACCCTAGTTCCCCATAATCTACAAAAGAACTACTTCCATGTCCCTGTTCTGCAGGTATTCCACGCAAAGTTGGAAGTTCACCCTCGTTTAAAAGAAGTCTACGGCTAATCCTGCCTTGCACTGACTGAAGTTGGAGAAACAGTTAGCTGATTTGGTATTAGCTAAAGTGGTTAGCGCACACCAAATTGTTGGGCCAATGACGTAGATGGCCCTGCCGATTTTGACCAGCTCACCCGGAGAGTGAAGGCAGAAGACGTTCAGAAACCTGTATCTCACTCAAAACAGCATGTATGGTTTTCTTTCCAAGTTTGTATGCATGTGGAAGCAGCATAGACACAAAATAACACCCCAAATTCCAGAAAAAGTGATTTTTTTTCCATATTTTGGGTACTTTAATAACAAATTGCTTATGAAACAGATTCGAACAGATTCTTAAAATCATCGACTGACCCTGCATTTTTATAATTAGGGGAAGATGGTTCCAGAGGGTGGGAGCAGCCACTGCGAAGGTTAAGCCTAGATTTCACTGACCTTGTTTTGATTAATGCCATCTTTATTGGGCTGGATTACAATGGCTGATAATGGTTGTAGTTAATCAGGACCAGGTTGCTACCCCTTATTGTGGATTTATGAACCAGAGCACATTTCTTAGGTCTGAAGTTTGTGAGCGCAACAACTTATCCCTCCTAACTTGTGAAATGCTGACGCTTGGTCAGGACCCCTTGATGTCACTTTTAAACTCTATGGGTACCTCTTTGGCGTCATTTAAACACACTTGCTCGAGGCCCCTTTGCATCATTTTTATCGTGCAGGGTAAAACCGCTTGGGGTTAGGGAAAGACTGTAGGTGGGGCTAAAATCTTTACATTTGTTACGTTACCTCACTTCTGTTTTATGCAAGTGATGAAGAATGTGACGTAGTTCATTTTGTTTCGTAAGGTTAAAAATATCTTGCTGTTTACTTTTACTTTCAAACAAGACACGAACCGCGGTCTCCTGGGTGAAAGTCTTGACAGGACTACCACAGACAATATTTTAAGTTGGAAAGATTACGTAATGGAGCAAATGGTCAAGAAAAAGAGGTCAAACAATGCTGTGACTTCAGGCCTCCAGAGTTTGATGACGTTCTTCATATATTAGTAACTATTGGTGGAAAGGTTAATGAGATCCTTGGAGGGCAAAGCAATTTCATAAAAACTTTCCACAGACTCAAACAGTCCACTTTCTTAATTTTGGAAGTTAACACACACCAGGTGACTTTCAAGGTCAGGTATCTATGAATGGGTAATACACTACAGTGCAATTTGGATGTTGGTGTTATCATGAAAGTGAGAGCTCTTTTTAGGAATTCATGCACGCTTGTTATAAACTTGCTTATTTTTTATTACTGAACATCTAAACATTTTAAAAACATTTAGTTTAAGACAACATTAATGGATGATGAGGCAAATGTAACTTATATAACTCTGGATGGGCTTGTGGAAGTTAACAAATACAGATATGTTTATTTTTTTATTATGTTAATAGTATATACTCTAATAATCTGCAGTAATTCTATTATTGTGTACATTATCTGGGCTCACCAAAACCTCCATGAGCCAATGTACATTTTCATTGCAGCTTTGTTAATCAACTCTCTTCTTTACAGCACAAATATATATCCAAAACTTTTGATTGACTTTTTATCTGAAAAACAGATCATATCTTATTCAGCTTGTCTATTTCAATTTTATATATTTTATAGTTTTGGCAGTTCTGAATTCTTACTGTTGTCAGCTATGGCCTATGACAGATATGTGTCCATTTGTAAACCTCTGCAATATCACACTATCATGAGAAAATCCACAGTGAGTGTTTTCCTGTTGTTTGCTTGGCTTGTGCCTGCGTGTCATATTGCAGTCCTAACAATAGTGAGTGCTGAAACAAAACTGTGTGACTCTACTTTAAAAGGAATATTTTGTAACAATTCAATTTACAAACTTCAATGTGTAACATCAAGAGTAATTACTATTCATGGTGTAGTCTCTTTAATTGATCTCTCAATTCTGCCTATGCTTTTCATAATCTTTACATACACAAAGATATTTATAATAACCTATCGAAGTTGTAGAGAAGTCAGGAAAAAAGCAGCAGAGACCTGTTTACCCCACCTGTTGGTTTTAATCTGTTTCTCCATTTTGAGTGCATATGATATCACTATAGCTCGAGTAGAATCCAATTTTCCTAAAACTGCACGCTTAGTAATGATGTTACAAATAATTTTGTATCATCCTTTGTTTAACCCACTCATATACGGGCTCAAAATGAAAGAAATTTCTAAATACCTCAAAAGATTGTTCTTTCCAGCCAAATTTATTTGATGTAATAACACTGATTACTAATATACAGGCACTTCTTCTGAAATAATCATGCTGAGATGTGAATTGTTGAAAGGTATTTAATGTATGTACTTTTTTACATAATGTTTGTAAATACATAGTACTGTGTATTTACTATTAAAGATACTCTTTACTGGGCGCCTGGGTAGCTCACCTGGTAGAGCGCACAACCATACCCAAAGGTTTTCTCCTCAACGCAGCGGCCGTGGTTTCGACTCCAACCTGCGGCACTTTGCTGCATGTCATTCCCCTTCTCTCTCCTCCCCTTTCATGTCTTCAGCTGTCCTATAAATAAAGGCCTAAAATGCCCAAAAAATTGTAAAAAAAAAAAGATACTCTATACTGTTTGTTATTGGAACAGCAAGGTGTCTTGATTTTGAACAATGTAATAGCTAATATGTGTATTTATACAAAAAAAAACATTTTTATTCTACATTCTCAAGTCATCACGACTGATTTGAAGACTTTTGTCTGTATTTTACTTTGTCTCAAATGAAATTAGAAAACTAAGTTGTTTTGAGCAACAATGATATTTGGTGTTCACTGCTGTTTTTTTGTCTTTCACTGTAACACATTCTGACTCAGGAGGAAATCCTTATTTTTCACTTCAAGCTATGACTTTAATATTGATATTCAACTTATGAGGTTGTCCGGTGGCCATCTGACCATTTTCTTATATACAGTGAAAATAAATTGATTAACACTGGGAATTGTGTTGTACTTGGAATGTAAATAAGGTACCAGAGTGCATAAAAGACCCTTACATTAAAGTTTGTTTATAAAAAAAAAAAAAAATTGACTGGGCAGGATCCCGCAACAGAGGTTGGGGCAAAGGATGCTAATATCAGGCACCATCACGAGTCAAAACATGCTAGTGTCATTGCTAACCCTAACGCAAAAAAGAGAATGGTAGGACTTTGACATTGTCATATAATGCCACATTATGATCCTGTCGACTGCACAAAGTAAGCAAGGAGGTCAACTTTATTTATAAAACACCTTTCAAATCAAGGGTGACAAGGTGCTGTACAGCAATATTGAATAAAGAATAGAAAGTAAACAAAAATAGATGACACTGAAAAAAACAACGAACAAAATAATGATATAAACTAAAAAATAAAAGGTCAACACAGAAGTTAGTTAAAATGTAGTTATTAGGATAAACCCCTGGAGATGTATCATCTCATTTTCAACATATAGCACAACAAAATCAATGCAACATAGCTGCTAGCGGTTAACCACCTCATTCTCAATGGCAAAACACTGCTACAACACACCCTAGTTCCCCATAATCTACAAAAGAACTACTTCCATGTCCCTGTTCTGCAGGTATTCACCACAAAGTTGGAAGTGCACCCTCGTTTAGAAGAAGTCTCCGGCTAATCCTGCCTTGTACTGACTGAAGTTGGAGAAACAGTTAGCTGATTTGGTATTAGCTAAAGTGGTTAGCGCACACCAAATTGTTGGGCCGATGACGTAGATGGCCCTGCCGATTTTGACCAGCTCACCCAGAGAGTGAAGGCAGAAGACATTCAGAAACCTGTATCTCACACAAAACAGCATGTATGGTTTCCTTTCCAAGTTTGTATGCGTGTGGAAGCAGCATAGACACAAAATAACACCCCAAATTCCAGAAAAAGTGATTTTTTTTCATATTTTGGGTACTTTAATAACAAAGTGCTTATGAAACAGATTCGAACAGATTCTTAAAATCATCGACTGACCCTGCATTTTTATAATTAGGGGAAGATGGTTCCAGAGGGTGGGAGCAGCCACTGCGAAGGTTAAGCCTAGATTTCACTGACCTTGTTTTGATTAATGCCATCTTAATTGGGCTGGATTACAATAGCTGATAATGCTTATAGGTAATCAGGACCAGATTGCTCAGCCCAATCTCATGGCAGTTCATGAAATGGTCCCGTTATTGAATCTACTGATTCGTGAACAGGACACGAATATGTAGTTTTTTTGGTGTAGTGATTACGAATTTTAAATTAATGTATTTAAATGGTAAGCATATTTCGTGATCACAGCACGACAACGGTAGGGAGTAGTATTAAAAGCCAAAGATCCGCGTAGGGAGGTTGGTCGGGGGGGTGGACGGGTCAAACAACACAGGACTTTCACCCCGGAGAGCGGGGATCGTGTTCCGCGTGTTGCAGTTCCTTTCCGCGTTATTAACCACAACTGTCCCGTTGTTGTCCGCCGTGTGACGGTTCCTTTCCCAGTTCTTTTTTTTCCTAACCTCAACCGTCCAGTTGTTGTGGCGTTTCATGTCCCCGTTGTTGCGTGCCACAGAGACCGCGGATCGTGTCTGTGCGCCCGGGGAACGCATCCCCGTGTGGCGGTCCGTCCGTTGTTGTTGCCGGCGTGTGGCGTTTAATTTCCCCGTGGCAGTACACAAAATGAAATTCGTTACCTGTACACGAAATACACGAGAAAATCGTGACTTGTACACGTATCAATAAATAAAAATAACGTGACCATTTCACGAACTGGCGTGAGACCGGGTTGGGTTGCTACCCCTTATTGTGGATTTATGAACCAGAGCACATTTCTTAGGTCTGAAGTTTGTGAGCGCAACAACTATCCCTCCTAACTTGTGAAATCCAGACGCTTGGTCAAGACCCCTTGATGTCACTTTTTAACTCTATGGGTACCTCTTTGGCGTCATTTAAACACACTTGCTCGAGGCCCCTTGGCATCATTTTTATCGTACAGGGTAAAACCGCTTGGGGTTAGGGAAAGACTGTAGGTGGGGCTAAAATCTTTACATTTGTTACGTTACCTCACTTCTGTTTTATGCAAGCGATGAAGAATGTGACGTAGTTCATTTTGTTTCGTAAAGTTAAAAATATGTTGCTGTTTACTTTTACTTTCAAACAAGACACGAACCGCGGTCTCCTGGGTGAAAGTCTTGACAGGACTACCACAGACAATATTTTAAGTTGGAAAGATTACGTAATGGAGCAAATGGTCAAGAAAAAGAGGTCAAACAATGCTGTGACTTCAGGCCTCCAGAGTTTGATGACGTTCTTCATATATTAGTAACTATTGGTGGAAAGTTTAATGAGATCCTTGGAGGGCAAAGCAATTTCATAAAAACTTTCCACAGACTCAAGCAGTCCACTTTCTTAATTTTGGAAGTTAACACACACCAGGTGACTTTCAAGGTCAGGTATCTATGAATGCGTAATACACTACAGTACAATTTGGATGTTGGTGTTATCATGAAAGTGAGCGCTCTTTTTAGGAATTCATGCACGGTTGTTATAATATGTTCATCAATGTTTGTTTTTTAATCACTGAACATCTAAACATTTTCAAAACATTTAGTTTAAGACAACATTAATGGATGATGAGTTAAATGTAACTTATATAACTCTGGATGGGCATGTGGAAGTTAACAAATACAGATATGTTTATTTTTTTATTATGTTAATAGTATATACTCTTATAATCTGCAGTAATTCTATTATTGTGTACCTTATCTGGGCTCACCAAAACCTCCATGAGCCTATGTACATTTTCATTGCGGCTTTGTTAATCAACTCTCTTCTTTACAGCACAAATATATATCCAAAACTTTTGATTGACTTTTTATCTGAAAAACAGATCACATCTTATTCAGCCTGTCTCTTTCAATTTTATATATTTTATACTCTTGCCAGTTCTGAATTCTTACTGTTGTCAGCTATGGCCTATGACAGATATGTGTCCATTTGTAAACCTCTGCAATATCACACTATCATGAGAAAAACCACAGTGAGTGTTTTCCTGTTGTTTGCTTGGCTTGTGCCTGCGTGTCATGTTGTACTCCCAACAACATTAAGTTCTGAAGCGAAACTGTGTGACTTAACTCTAAAAGGAATATTTTGTAACAATTCAATTTACAAACTTCAATGTGTGACATCAAGAGTAATTACTATATTTGGTATTGTTAGTTTAGTAGATGTCTCAATTCTGCCTATGCTTTTCATAATCTTTACATACACAAAGATATTTATAGTAACTTATCGAAGTTGTAGAGAAGTCAGGAAAAAAGCAGCAGAGACCTGTTTACCCCACCTGATGGTTTTAATCAGTTACTCCATTTTGTGTGCATATGATATCACTATAGCTCGAGTAGAATCCAATTTTTCGAAAACTGCACACTTAATAATGACGTTACAAGCAATTTTGTATCATTCTTTGTTTAACCCACTCATATACGGGCTCAAAATGAAAGAAATTTCTAAACACCTCAAAAGATTGTTCTTTCCAGCCAAATTTATTTGATGTAATAACACTGATTACTAATGTACAGGCATTTCTTCTGAAATAATCATGCTGAAATGTGAATTGTTGAATGGTATTTAATGTACGTACTTATTTCCATAACATTTGTAAATACGCTGTACTGTGTATTTACTATTAAAGAGATTCTTTACTGTTTGTTATTAGATCAGCAAGGTGTCTTGATTTTGAACAACGTACTGGCTAATATCTCTATTTATACAAAAAAAAGATCATTATTCTACATTATCAAGTCATCATAAAGATGGCACCTGTGAGTTCAACATTATCTGCAGCACAGAAAAAAATAATTGGTATATTTGAGTAGGACGGTAGTTGTGGAGTGGTGATAGGATATTGTTGCCACTGAGATAATATGAAGTGCAGGTAATATGCAGGTATGTGTCCATATGTAAACATATGCAGTATCACACTATCATGAGGAAAACCAGAGTGAGTGTGTTTCTGTTTTTTGCTTGGCTTCTGCCTGCATGTCATATTTCACTCCCAACAATATTGAGTTCTAAAGCGAAACTGACTTAACTCTAAAAGGAATACTTTGTAACAATTCAATTTACAAAATTCAATGTGTGACATCAAGAGTAATAATAATATATGGTGTTGTTAGTTTAGTAGATCACTCAATTCTGCCTATGCTTTTCATAATTTTAACATACATCAAGATATTTATAGTAAGTCATCGAAGTTGTAGAGAAGTCAGGAAAAAAGCAGCAGAAACCTGTTTACCTCACCTGTTGGTTTTAATCAGTTTCTCTATTTTGTGTACATATGATATCAGTATAGCCCGAGTAGAATCCAATTTTTTGAAAACTGCACACTTAATAATGATGTTACAAACAAATTTGTATCATTCTTTGTTTAATCCACTCATATATGGGCTCAAAATGAAAGACATTTCTAAACACCTCAAGAGGTTGTTGTGTCCAGCCAAAATTATTTGATGTATTAACACCATTACTAATTTATTCATTATTGATTACTAATGTACAGGCATTTCTTCTGAAGGAATTATGCAGGGATGTGAAAAGGTATTAATTGTGCGCACTTATTTCCATAACAAACAGCAAAATGTCTCTTTACTGTTAAAGAGATTCACTGTTTGATATGGGAACAACAAAGCTTGAACAATGTAATGGCTAATTTCCGTATTTATACAAAATAACATTTTTATTTTACATATTAATTCATCACAACTTGCATGTAGACTTCTCTCAATATTTTACTTTACTATCAACTCTTTATTTGCAAACCTGAACCCTGAACCCAAGTGATGACATTCATACTTGTAACATTGGCTCTTGTTATATTGATCATGTTAAATATTAAAATTCTGCAATATTAATTGTATTTGTCATGGTGTATTATATGAAAATGCTATATCATTTAATACTAATTTATTATAAATGCAGTTGGCAGGTTTGTTGTACTTTGAATGAAAATAAGGTGCCAGAATGCATAAAAAGCATCAAAATAGACATTGTTTATCAAATCAAAAGTGCCAGGAAAGGATCACCCGGAGCCCCCGACAGAGGTACGGGTTAGTAAGTTTTGAATATCCGCGAATCTGAAAAATGCCCCTGCTTACAAGCGATCTGTAGAGGGGACCACTTGGGAGCCTGGAGGTCTGCAATGAGGCATTGTCGATTAGGATGACAGAATGGTTGTCTGGCTAGGTGCTAGCTGGGAGGGCCGACTGGGGGTGTTGCAGGATGTCGGACTGTTAAGTCTCTGTGGTGCTTGACAGCTGAGTGGGCCATGTCCTTGCTTCTAGGCATCAGGGCGACTTATGAAATTGTCCATAGATCGGCCATAGAATAAATGGGAGAGAGGCAGTCAGCCGGCTTGCTACATCAGGACAGGCTGGCGTCAAACTAGCAGGCCAGGGCTAGCAGACTGGTTGCACTAACGCTAACCTTAACCCTTTACCCCAAAAAAGTTAGTTTGAAGTACTTTTTACTTAACAGGAATAAAATGATAATCATTGACAAACTACAGCAATCGTCACCACATTATGGTGCAACTGTAGACAGTTATAAATCATCATCAGCATACATTGCAGTTGAGTTTAGCTGACAAAAGGTGACTGTGAGCAAAATAAAGGGCACTGTGAGGGTTGTAGTTAAGTTTTAGCTGACAAAAGGTGACTGTCGTCCATCGATGACTACTACGACTACTTATGATTAAAAAAAAGATAACAGAGAGTAACGTATTACTCCCAAGACACAAACACCCGTTTCCTGGACAGAAGTCTAGTGTTTTTTCCTTAACTTCTTCAGGGACACAAACTCAGCTTACCCTCTTGAAAGCCCCTGCCTATTTCACATAAAGCCCTCATACATCCATGCTGAAAAGGCATATATTAAGAGAAACATTTTGGGATTTTATTAATCGATATCAGAGCTCTCAAACAAAGATTGATCTAACATTTTATTTGAAGAATATCATGTTTTGAACATCAACCCCACACTACCAAAAAGGGCAAAAGAACAAAGAATTTGAAACTATACAACCCTAAGGGGACTTAACAAGGAAAACTCCACAAACACTGCACCCCGAGGTTGCAACACTTACCTTCTCTCCAGTCTATAACAAATAACCTCCCAAGGTAAGAACAAACACTGCAAAACATGGTGCATCTTTCAAAAAGTACCAAACAAAACAAAACCTTGCCAAACATGCACCAGACACCAAATAAATTAATGGGAACATACTCAAATGCACCAATCAAACAAATAAATGGATGAGCCCCCAGTTTGTTATGACCCAGCTCTTAGGGCAAAATAATTAGGAGACAAAGTTTAAAGATAAAATTTAACCAAATTAAACTTTAGTAAACCAATTCAAACTAAATTACAGGATTATAAGATGTTGAGGGTGGTTGTCAGTGTAGTTAGTGGTGTAACTGTGCATGAGTGATGGATGTGTGAGTGTTAAGTGGAAAAAGATAAACTAAAGCAATATAACCAAACCAAACCCCACAAATAAATATAGCTGCAAGTGGCCATTCGCAGGTTCAAACCCTTTCTCGGCCAACAGAAGGTTGTAGTTCTAGTAGTTCAACACATTCTCACACCCATCTCGTAAAACAGGGACGTTTGGTCAGGTGCCTTTGTCGTTCGTAATTGACACTAAAGGTCTCCTTTAGCGTTTTCAGTAAACACGCTTGGTCGGGACTATTGCCGTCCCTTTAGCGCTTTAAGTAAACGCGCTTGGTCGGGTGGGCTTGCAGATCTGTGACACGCGGGAACTACGGGACGGTTGGGTTTAGGAAAGGGTCGTGGGTGGGCGTACGGTTCTGTCACACATGGGAAGAACGGGATGGTTGGGTTGCACAAGTACGCCTTTAATATTTACATATTAAAGGCACCTTTCACACACATTCATACACTGTGGCCTAGGCTGCAATATAAGGTGTCACCTGTTTATCACGTAAACATAGACACATTCACACACCGATGGCACAGCACCTGGAGCATTTAGGGGCCCCAGGACATTTTGAGATTGGACTTCATGGCCTGGGATCGAACTGGCAACATTCCGATGGGTAGGCGACTGCTTTACCATCAAAGCCACAGCCGCTCTGAGCAAGCAGCCCCATCGCCAAAGTCAAATCAGCAAGCTGCATTAAACAGATGCCCAATCACAAAAGTCAGAGCCGCAAGCAGCATAGCGAGGAGTTCTAGCTTCACAAAGCTGAGCAAAACCACTTCAGATGGTTTAATGCTGTATAGAAAAAGTGATGAAACCAACCTGTTTCATCACTACCATAAATGCAGCATTCCAATAAGTCCTGCGATTTTACCCGACTTTATCAAATGTTAAAGAAACTTGGTACGTACTTTCAGGTCGTGATGGCAGATGTCTTCATCAATTTTAAGTAGGATTGCTGTGAAAGAACCTGAGTTATGGGCAATTCCCTGCTAGGCACTGCCCTTTATGAAGTGCTTTGATTGATGACGGCTACATTTTACGACCAATCTTGCTCATTCATATTATAAATGTGTATCTATCTCAGTCCTGCAAGGCTCAATACCAATTATGGTGTTGATGGAATCAAAATTGACAAAGGTCTAGTAATTTAACTGTTTTCACATTATGCAAATGAGCAAAATACCATCATGGCAGGCATTTATGGTCCAAGAGGATATTTTGTAGAGCACATAGAGCAGGACTTGTGTGAGAAATTTCAAGTCAATCGGACTCACTGTGTGAGGGGCATGGTCTACATTATAGCACCACCATCATGCCAAATGGCATCATATTTTATGGGAAGTATTATCACATCACCATCAGTTATGGTGAGATTTCATGTCTCTAGCTCGTTCCAGCCCCCTGTTACTTGAAAACAAGCATAATTTAGCATATAATACTAAATTTGCCATGCAAATATGCACAAATCAATATGACACTTCAGATCCTGGTAACTACTCTTCCCCAGACCATGTGTAGCAATTTTTGGTGAAATTCCCTACACCAGATTTTGCTGGACATATTTGTGCTGTTTCCCCCCCCCCCCCCCATAGGTTAAACTCAGAACCGTTTCGTATGCCTATTCCATAAAACGGACTGAAGATATCTTATGAATGTTATTTATGATTATTAGTCAAACCGTTAGTGAGTCTTACTCATTTAGACATGTGTATATCAGTCCCACAAGACTGCATACAACTTTTTGGGTTGAAACAATCAAAATTGACCAAAGAAATTGCATTATGTATTTCAAGTTATGCAAATTAGCAACAATCCATCATGGTGGACCTTTATGGTCCAAGAGGCTTTTTGGTAGAGCACGTGGTGCACTGTAAAACATTACAGACCCATTTAGTTATGTCCACTTATTTCTTATTTTTAACTGAACAAGCTTATACAAGTTGTGGATTTTTAACTCAACTTTATGGGTCAACTATTTCAATTTTTTGTCAGATATGTATGTGTTGATTGAACTTGGGTATGTAAGAAAAAAAAGATTGTTTGTTTGTTGCAACAAAAAAGAGTTGCCTTTTGAGTTTAAAATAATCTCTCTTCTTTTTCTTTCACGGCAAAGTTAAAGCATGGACACAATAAATTAATTATACACCGCAGATAAGTGATTGGGGTTACTGACTCACGGCACTCAGACACTGTAAATGGTCACCAATGAAAAGGGAACTCACTGCCGAGTTCAACGATACCCCACACAAGACTCTACATCTTACATTTCAATAGCTGTGAAAAGGGGCATGGCTAAAGCATAGGGGGCGGGTCTAACCATCACTAATTAAAAAGGAACTCTCTGCTGAGTTCAATGATACCTCACACAAGCCTCTACCTTAGATAGGTCAGCATTTATGAACGGGGGCGTGGCTTAAACATAGGCGGCGGGCCAAACCATAACCAATGAATAAGGAAGACTCTGCTGAATTCACTGATATCTCACACAAGGGTCTACATCAAATGGGTCATTAGTTATAAGAGGGGCCGTGGCTAAAGCATAGGGGGCGGACCAAACCATCACCAATGAAGAAGGAACTCTCTGCTGACTTCAATGACACCTCACACAAGACTCTACCTTAAACGGTTCAAATGTTATGAAAGGGGGCGTGGCCTGAGTAAGTGGGCGTGGTTAAAGTATAGGGGGCGGCTCAGTATCACATGTAGACCACACATTATAAGTTTCATATAAATTGGATGATGTTTGTCATATAAGGCGCATTTCCTGTTGCCAGCGGGGGGTGCTATGACTAAATGTCAATTTTGCCCTGTACCTGTCCTCAGGCCTGGACCCTTGTCAATCGTGAGAATTTTCGGGCAGATACGACAATGTACACTCAAGTTACAACAACTTCTTTGTTCATCGCTAAACACTCAAAATGGCCGCCACACCACGCCCTCACCGTCTGACGAAAAGTTTTTCTTTTAATAACTTTTCATCTTTAAGGTGTTGAGAAGATACAGACCAAGTTTGAAGTCCATCGGATAAAATCTCTTGGAGGAGTTCTTTAAAGTATAGCACATTTACTTTTAGGCCTTCTTCCTGTTGCCACTAGGGGGCGCTATGACTTTAAGTAAATATCGGCCTTTATTTGTCCTCAGGGTTGGACTCTTAAGAATCCTGAAAAGTTTCGAGCCAATCGGACAATGTACACTCGAGTTACACCCACCTCCTGTTTCGGCGGCGAAACACACAAAAAGGCCGCCCCGCCACGGCCACGCCCTATGATGAAAAGTTTTTCTTTTAACAACTTTTCATCGTTAATGTCTTAAGATGGTACAGACCAAATTTGAAATTGATCGGACGAAATCTCTAGGACGAGTTTTTTAAAGTACGACATGTGGAAATGGCCAAAATCGCACTAATTTTGAACATTTAAATCAAAATGGCGGACTTCTTGTTGGGTTTAGGGTATGGCTCCATTGATATTTGCTGTGCGTCTTCACATCATGCATATGTGTACCAAGTTTCGTGAGTCTACGTTAAACGTACTGCAGAGGCTACATTTTTTTAACTTTGTAGGGGGCGCTAGCGAGCCATTTATGTGCGCCTATTCCCAAAACCTTTAAAATAAGTAAATTTTCGCCAGACCTGATGCGAACGCCAAATTTGGTGAGTTTTTGAATATGTTAAGCACCTCAAAAAGGCAATTCATTTGCCGGGAAAATAATAATAATAATTCCTTCAGTTTCAATAGGGCCTTCGCCGCTGTCGGTGCTCGGGCCCTAATGACACGTGTTGTGGCAAACAAGAAAGCACTAGTGCCACCGGCGGAGGGAGTACCTGTCAACGGCTTGTGAATTGTGAATTGTGAATTTAACTCTTCTCAAATTGAATTGGAAAGTAATTTTCAAAAGTCAAACGTTTAGCTCCGCCCACATTTAGCCCAACCCCGATCTGCGTACTGCAGTCAGGTGCAATTGGTTCATTGGCTGGTCAAGTCCCATGATGCAAGGCGGTAAATAGAGTTGTGTTCAAATTTGCTGAAAATTTTGTAGTTTGTTCGAAATACAAATGTAACTTTACGAATTCCGTTTATTAAACGTGCCTGCTTAGCATGTAATGTTTTTTTGCCTTAAAATTCTCATTGTTGTGCTGGTTTACATTTGTAACCATGAGTTAATGGACTGTTAAGTTTGATAAGAAGAGCTGGAGTACGGCAGTGTTAGACTTTGAGCAGTAATAGGCTTCCTTCAGCCGTCAATCTGCGGCTTGTCACTATTGTCCGTTATGTCAAGTGACGCAAGATCAGCGGCTTTAGAGGTCCTGGGGCCGTTGCACCCACGCTATCTCTGCTATAAGTGTTGTTATGTTGTTTTAACGTGAAACTTGTGAGTTGTAATAAAGCAGAGAAGTATGTCTGTTATACTAGGCAAGGAAGGTTTCTTGCGTTATTAAATAAAATAAATTGTTTTAACTTGATGTATGTTAAACCAAGTAATAGAAAGTTAAATCAACTAAAAGAACAATTTTAACAAAACTAGAACACTGTAGTTTCATCAACCTCATTAACTTTAATTTCTAAGTTGAAACAAAGGCAGTCTTCAAGTTGAGTGAACTTCGATTTTCAAGGCAGCAGGTGAACTTGCATTTCCAAGTTAAACTAACATGAAATGTCTGTGACGATCCTTCCCAATCTGCCTGCCTGTCATGTTCTGCTCCTTTGTTTGCAGGTACTGGGAGTGGGCGGGCAGGTGGAGCTGGGAGGGTTGTCTGTACCTGGCCATCTGGGCGTGGCTTACAGAAGGCATAAAAGATGGTCCTCCTGGGAGTCTCACTCTCTCTCAGCTGGTCCTACTGAATACATCCACCATTTTGCCCTTTGTTTGGTTTGTTGCACTTTACAACACACATCACACCATTCATTCACTCATCCACACATGGCAAACACGACTGATGTCTTCTACATTTACACACCCAACTATTGTATTTATGTTGAGTTAATTTGTGTTAATAGTCTATTTAGTTAAATAAACTATATTTTGACTGATTTATCTGTGTTTGACCTCCCTTTTGTTGCCAGCCTTGAGCCAGACAGTAACATGTCTTACAGTGTGCTGCATATGTGTGAGAAATTTCAAGTCAATCAGACTTAGAATGTGATGGTCGTGGCCTTTTAAAAATCACATTTTTAAGCCTTAATTATAGCGCCACCATATAGCATATTGGGCTCGTATTTCTTAGAAAACTAATGCACATTATTTCCAGTCATTGGACCAAGTTTTGTGTTTATAGCTCACTACCCCTTGGGGGTTTGATCCCTAATAAGAACTGAAAGAGCAACAACTGGCCGGCAGGCAGACAGAGATCAGAGCTGCACTGCAGTCAGGCTTAAATAACATGGGAAGACACAGGTTTTCTAGGTTAGCCTACACTGACATTTCACCTACAGAGAGAATGTGGTGTCCGTAGTCGGCCTATGGTGTCCAATAAAGGGAGGGGGGGGGGGGGGCAATAGTAACCTGCTTATGGATGAGAATTAAAACTTTGCAATTATCGAAAAGATCTTTAGTAAAAGACCATAAAAATAATGTTCATAACGCTCTAATGTATATTGACTGCCATCCATTTTAACATACCTAAAAAGTTGTGTAGTGCACCCAAAGAACAGCTTAGCGGACACCATTCCTTTATTTCTAGCGCTGTCTGCTGTAACCCTCTAAAATCGCAGCTGAAGTAGCACAAGTTACATTTCACATGTCATACCCCTTATCATATTAATACCTGGATTTTCCCATTTTCACATACCCACCAAGTGTTATATTTTGCAGTAAATTCATTATCCATAAAGAATGTCACAAATTAAAACAATGAATAAGCAGATTGTATAACAAACATACATGAATAAACTGAGGAAAGAAGTCTTACTAGGAAGATTGCATTAACATAGAACATGCATGTATTGTCTCATTCATTAACAGATACTTAACCTTAAACTGCATTTTGTGTGTTCATCTTCAGAAATCAGAAAGTAAACAGCGAGGACAACATCTTGTATGACATTTCTTCACCCTCCATGGATCTCATAACATTTTTCCCCAAGATTTGCAAAATAACTTCTTCAAACTCAGGAGTCCTGAACCCATAGGTGCCCTAGGTGTTTGGTCGTTTTACTTTTTTTTTTGCACCTGCTTAAACAACAATTTCACCACTTTGCATTTAGAGCCATTGCAGGGTTGGTACAAGGCCCTCATTGACCTGCATGTACACTAACCACAGGGTTAGGTGTTAGGTTCGGGCTACAAGGTTAGGGTTAGGTTTCTCATGTGTATGAACTCCAGTGTAAGGCCTAGTGCACACAAAGAACACCTGAATAAACATCATCTCTTGATTTATAGTGCTCTCTACTGCAAACATTTCAAAGTCAGTTAGTTTCGTTTCATTTCATCATTATATATATATATATATATATATATATATATATATATATATATATATATATATATATATTGTCCTTCCAAAACTACTAGATGATCACAGTCAGTTTTACTGACACTTCCTAGTGTAATCTGTCCATAAATGAAAAGCTATAATATTTATGGGTACAACAGCATCTTAATGGTCTGTCAGTTGAAGCAGGTGAAACTTGATGTCTCTGGTAGGGAAAAATACGCTGCCCATTACTTTATTTCTATTACTTATTTTCTATTAATGTGATTGTGCTTATTCCAGGCCCTGTACTCTTTTATTTTCTATTTTTGCTGATTGTTTGGTTTATTTTTGTTTGCAGTGTGGATTGTCCACATTGGCCTCTGCAGTAAATGTAACTCTGTATATCCTTTGTACTTGGTAGAAAAATGGGATGGGAGAAACTTCAAGAGATATCCAGATGGCTTGATTGCCCATGACTGACTAATGAAGCTGGGGTTGAGATTATCAAAGACATATTTTTGCATCACGGCAGCATTGACTTGTCATTATATTGTTCAAACTGAAGATACTCTTTATTGTTTCCTTGAAAAATATTTCAAAGAATTTTTACAGCATAGATGCATTACATTACATTACATTAAATACCTTCCCAAGATTCAAACATTTACATCTTTGCATTCATATAACAGAAGGAATGACTGAGCATTGGCATCACTAACATTACTATTACTGTGAAATCACTTTTAATACATTATATCACTTTGGCTTGACAAAACAACCTCTTTATGTGTTTAGAAATTTCTTTCATTTGTAGTCCATATATAATCGGATAGAAAAGAGGATAATACAAAAATGCTTGTAGAGTCATTATTAAATGCACCTCAGATCCCACATCGAGCTGAATGACAATGACATCATATGCACACAAAAAGGAAAAGATTAGTAAAACTATGAGGTGGGGTAAACAAGTCTGTGCAGCTTTTTTCCTAACCTCTCTACCACTTCGATAGGTTATTATAAGTATCCTGGTATATGTAAAAAGTATGAAGAGCAAAGGGAGAAGTGCCAGGCTTAGTAGAGCAAATAGATCAAATATAGCCCGTACTTCCGAAGCAACACATTGGAGACTGTAAACCGAATTGTTACAGAAAATTGCATTTAAAGTAAAATGACAAAGTTTCATATTACTGCTCAGAATTATTGAGACAGCAAGCTGAAAAGCAGGCACAAACCAAGCTACACCCAATATAATACTCACTGTAGTTTTTCTCATGATAGTGTGATATTGCAGGGGTTTACATATGGACACATACCTGTCATAGGCCATGGCTGACAACAGCAAGAAATCTGAAGCACTTAAGAAGTAATATAAAAATAATTGAAGGAGACAGGCTGAATATGATATGATCTGTTTTTCAGTAAAAAAGTTAACTAACAAATTTGGGTACATAGCAGTGTTGTAAACAATAGAGTTCATTAGCAACGCTGCAATAAAAATGTACATAGGCTCATGGAGGTTCCTGTGCATGCAAATAAGGAAGACAATGGTGACACTAAACAAGACTGCTAGAATATATACTGTAAACATAATAACAAAATAGAAATACCTTGATTTGCCCATTTCCGCATACCCACCAAGAGTTATATACGTTACATTGAATTCATCATCCATGAAGATTGTCACAAATTAAACCATTAATGCATAAAACAGACAGATTGTATAACAAGCTTAAATTAATAAACTGAGGAAACAAGTCTTACTATGAAGATTGCATTCACATGGATCATGTATTTGATTGTCTCATTCATTTACAGATACCTGACCTTAAACTGCACTTGATGTGTTCATCTTCAGAAATCAGAAAGTGAACAGTTGAAGTCAGACAAAATCTTTTATGACCTTTCTTGACCCTCCATGGATCTCATTACATTTTCCACCAAGAGTTGTTATCATGTAAACAACTTCTTCAAACTCTGGAGGCCTAAACCCATAGGTGTTAAACTTTCTTTACATCATTACTGTCTTTATAAGTTTTTAAACAACAATTTTACTACTTTACTTTTAGAGCTTTTGCAGGTATGGTGCAAGGCCCTAATCATTGCCCTGCATGTGCACTAGCTGCAATACAACACACATAGATACCTTAGGTCAAGTTCAACTTCAGGTTGCACTGCACAATTTCATACAAATGCGGTTTAAAGTCTTACATGTTATGATAAACAACACAAAAATGTTATTCATCACAAAAGTAATGACCACAATGAACAAATGTTTTTTTCTTGAAAACATTGTGTGAGCACTGCACGGCCCCTCCAACAGGTACAACTACAATTACTTGAACGGCATCATCAAACTCTGGAGGTCTGAACCCACAGGCACGTCTATAAATCATCAGAAGGGAATTTCATGTTAGAGTGGCACAGGAGCAGTCTAAAGAGTTGGAAACAAATAAAAAAAATATTTAAATTAGGGCTGTCAAACGATTAATTTTATATATTCTTTTTATCACGATTATTTGCTGAATTGCTATAGTTAATCGCGATTAATCACATATTTTATCACATGATAATATTCGATTATTTTGCATTTCATAACTGTTTTTAAGTACATATTAACAATGGAAAGCAATTACCAGTGTATCTTGATTGGGAATCAAATGAATGCTAAGAAACTTACTTTAAGATTTGTATTTTTTATTATTTATTTACTGTAAACAAAAGAAAAATGTGTGAATCTGTCATTATTGCACAATTCCTGCAAGTACCTAACTAAAAAACAAAAAAATCCCTATCCTTACCAGAGTCAATATAGTGTTCAGTAACTCCTAAATAATTTTGATTACTCACTGACGTCCAGTGATCACCGCTTAATGAGACAGCGTTTGCAGCACCTTGCAGCAGTTCCAGTTGGGCTGCTTTCTACGTGTCGTACAGGCTGTGTATGCGTGAACACTACTGTGCCCCTCGACGGCAATGAGGGTCGAGTACGTCTTTGAGCCCAGAGTCCTCTAGACCTCTGACAGATCTGTAGTTAGTTGCCACCCGTTTCGCAAGAGCTGTAGTAATCTTTTTGGATTTGTTTTCATCTACAGGTCGGCAAGTAGCACTCTCCAAAATACTGCTTTGCCTGAGTGGGTAGCATCAACCTGAGTCACGTTAATATGCTCCGTAGATGGTAGCTCAAGCTTCGGTGATATTTTAATTCGGCTTTACACAATGTGCACATGGCTTTCGACTTGTCTACTGAGCCATCCTGGAGTTTTGGAAAATAAAACGCGCCATTCATAACTGTGTTCCTGCTGTCTTTCTCCATCATGCCTGCAGCCTGCAGCAGGAGGAAGTATCGCAGCTTGATGTTAAGTAACGGTGCAGCAAAAGGTCAAAACGACGCGAAGCCGAGTGAAGTGTAAAATAAATTAATAAATGCCGACATGCGATTAATGCAATTAAAAAAAATGAACGCGTTAGCGTTATGATTGTCCCTTAATCGCATCGTGATTAACACGTTAATGCTGACAGCCCTAAGTTAAATTAATATATACAGCACAATGAATTAAATTAATACATAACAAAGCTTAGGCCATAAAATGACATTACTTGGGCAATGCGTAGGTAGCTCTCCGCCGACTAAATTATAAAATCTAAATGTTGCTAGTCCATAATCTACACAGCATTTATTGACCCGATGCCCCTGTTGTCTTACCTTACACGGCAGCTGGATACTCACAATATCATGAGATCACGCAAGAATCACATACTACACTAAAGTCCATCTTGTTAGGCTTCAAGTAATGCGTTTTTGCCTGAACAGCAGCAGACCGAACCAATCACTATTCGGAGCTAAGGACAGCGACTGTTTGTTCAAAAAAGCACTGGCGGATGTAATAGATGGATTTTTCATTCATTCACCTACTAGGTATTTTATGAAAGTGCTGGGCCTTTTCCAAACAGTTTACAATGACAGCTTTTCAGGTGTGGTGATTTTGGAGCACTGCCACAAGCTGAAAAAAGCCAGCTGCAACATGGATTCTAGAGTTAAGTCGACCACAAGGGATGAGTAGCCTGAACTTATAGAATAGTGAGTGACGTTTTGCTGAGATAATCGGTTCCTGTTTCTGAAAGCCTTTAAATTGCACACATATTTAAATAGACGGTACTGGCTGCAAGTATCTAGTTTATGATAAAAGCAGATTCCTGATAAGTAGGTCTGGATGGTAGAGGAGTGGATTTTCAGATAGGCGTAAATGGTACAATATCATATAGACATGATTTCCAGAGAGGAAAAATTGTGGCAGCACTCATACCTACGATCTTTTTCTGTCGGTCATGACCCAGCCTTCATGACCATTGATGAGGGTAGGAACAAAAGTTGACCGGTGAATGGAGAGCTTTGCCTTCCAACTGAGCTCTCTTTTCGTCACATTGGTGCTGTATAGCGAATGCAATAACGCCCCTGCTGCTCCGATTCGCCTGCCAATCTCCCTCTCCATTGTCCCCTCACTAACGAACAAGACCCTGAGGTACTTATGCTACATTTATTTTGGTTTAAAAATAAATATCTTTTGCTAAGTTTACAGGTTGCATCCCCCTTGCTCTGGTGTTTCAGAGTCCCTAAACCGGGGGAATTTATAAACCACTTCTGACCCCATTTTGATAAGGAATCTGTGGGGTTGTGTTGCAGTTTCAACTGCTGCAAACAAAGACCTTTGGCAAAACAGACACTGACGCCAATGTTTAGCCGTCTGATTGGGTCTTATCAGTCATGACGTCTCGTTTTCTGAGACTAAGCAACTAATGTTAAAGGCAACTACCGGCACAAGCATGCCCAGTATACGAGAATGTTCATGAGAAATGCAGTTTGGGCGTGATAGTTAGATAGAGATAAATTCTTCTACTGGAGCTAAACATTTTGGCTTAAAACTCTGCTTAAAAATCAAAAAGGTAGCAACGTAAATGTAGCCTTAAACTCCTTCACTTGGGATGGGAACTCATTACCTACCTGGAGTAGGCATCAGGTAGGTCACATCATATGTGGTCCTGGTGGTATTAAAAAATATTAAATGAATACATCAGATAATTTCCTTATCCATGGCTGGGATTACCTGTTGCCGTACCTGGAATAGGGAGAAGGCAAAGGAAACAAGGGTTGCTTAACAAACAGGCAAAGGGAATACAAAAGGCCCAAACCCCTGCCCACTAGTAATATCCAGGGCAGATGTGTGCAAATCTTAAAAAATGCTTATTCCATACATGGCACCTGGACCTGATGGCTTCTCAGGCTGACCTCTTAAGGTGTGTGCAGCCCAACTGGAAAATGTCTTTACTGACAGTTTCAATATATCAATGCTCCAGTTTGTAGTCCCCAAATGTTAGAAAATAGCCAGAATCCTTGTACCCCAAAAAGACCAGAGCCCTGTGCCTTAATGACTAAGTACACTAACTACAGAAGCACTGACCTCCGCCATAAATGAGTACTTTGAGCAGTGATTTAAAATCTTTATCACCTCCTCTATGCCTGACTCATTGGGCCCACTTTAATTCACTTACAGTGCAGTCCAAATAGATCTACGGATGCAACCACCATTCTGACCCATCACACTGCCTTTTCCTACCTGGACCAGAGCAACACATACAGTGGGGAGAACAAGTATTTGATACACTGTCGATTTTGCAGGTTTTCCTACTTACAAAGCATGTAGAGGTCTGTAATTTTTATCATAGGTACACTTCAACTGTGAGAGACGGAATCTAAAACAAAAATCCAGAAAATCACATTGTATGATTTTTAAATAATTAATTTGCATTTTATTGCATGACATACTGTAAGTATTTGATCACCTACCAACCAGTAAGAATTCCGGCTCTCACAGAGCTGTTAGTTTTTCTTTAAGAAGCCCTCCTGTTCTCCACTCATTACTTGTATTAACCGCACCTGTTTGAACTCATTAACTGTATAAAAGACACCTGTCCACACACTCAATCAAACAGACTCCAACCTCTCCACAATGGCCAAGACCAGAGAGATGTGTAAGGGCATCAGGGATAAAATTGTAGACCTGCACAAGGCTGGGATGGGCTACAGGACAATAGGCAAGCAGCTTGGTGAGAAGGCAACAACTGTTGGCACAATTATTAGAAAATGGAAGAAGTTCAAGATGACGGTCAATCTCCCTCGGTCTGGGGCACCATGCAAGATCTCACCTTGTGGGGCATCAATGGTCATGAGGAAGGTGAGGGTTCAGCCCAGAACTACACGGCAGGACCTGGTCAATGACCTGAAGAGAGCTGGGACCACAGTCTCAAAGAAAACCATTAGTAACACACTACGCCGTCATGGATTAAAATCCTGCAGTGCACGCAAGGTCCCCCTGCTCAAGCCAGCACATGTCACAGCACAAGTTTGCCAATGACCATCTGGATGATCCAGAGGAGGAATGGGAGAAGGTCATGTGGTCTGATGAGACAAAAATAGAGCTTTTTGGTCTAAACTCCACTCGCTGTGTTTGGAGGAAGAAGAATGATGAGTACAACCCCAAGAACACCATCCCAACCGTGAAGCATGGAGGTGGAAACATCATTCTTTGGGGATGCTTTTCTGCAAAGGGGACAGGACAACTGCACCGTATTGAGGGGAGGATGGATGGGGCCATGTATCGCGAGATCTTGGCCAACAACCTCCTTCCCTCAGTAAGAGCATTGAAGATGGGTCGTGGCTGGGTCTTCCAGCATGACAACAGCCCGAAATACACAGCCAGGGCAACTAAGGAGTGGCTCCGTAAGAAGCATTTCAAGGTCCTGGAGTAGCCTAGCCAGTCTCCAGACCTGAACCCAATAGAAAATCTTTGGACGGAGCTGAAAGTTCGTATTTCCCAGCGACAGCCCCAAAACCTGAATGATCTGGAGAAGGTCTGTATGGAAAAATCCCTGCTGCAGTGTGTGCAAACCTGGTCAAGAACTACAGGAAACGTATGATCTCTGTAATTGCAAACAAAGGTTTCTGTACCAAATATTAATTTCTGCTTTTCTGATGTATCAAATACTTATGTCATGCAATACAATGCAAATTAATTACTTAAAAATCATACAATGTGATTTTCTGGATTTTTGTTTTAGATTCCGTCACTCACAGTTGAAGTGTACCTATGATAAAAATTACAGACTTCTACATGCTTTGTAAGTGGGAAAACCTGCAAAATCGGCAGTGTATCAAATACTTGTTCTCCACACTGTATGTGAAAATGTTGCTCATAGACTATAGTTTCACATTAAACACCATTTTGACTCTGTGCTTAGTGTCAAATTCAAAGACCTGGAAATGAACACCGCAAAAAACTACTCTGCACTTCAGCAGGACCCAGCTGCCATCAACTGAGGACCCCAGCGGTGTAGGAAGAGGCCATAAACATTATCAGGTAAAATGTAAAGAGACCAAACACCCATGTAAAGAAAGTTTAACACCTTTGGGTTCAGAACTCCAGAGTATGAAGAAGTTGTTTACATGATAACAACTCTTGGTAGAATGTTTTAATGAGATCCATGGAGGGTCAAGAAATCTAATAAAAACAGTCCACTGAGCCGAACAGTTCACTTTCTGAATTCTGAAGGTCAACAGACACTACGTGCAGGTAACTGTATATTAAACAATCCTTAACAGGTTGTATAACATCTTTTTTTAAATTCATGTATGCATGTTACATAATCTGCCTGGTTTATACACTAACATTGTTTTTTTTTTTTTGTATTAAATGGATAGTGAATTAAATATAACATATATAACTTTTGGTGGGCATGTCGAAGTGGACAAACACAGATATGTTTATTTTTTGATGGTGTTCACAATATATATTCTAATAATCTGCAGTAATTCTACTATTGTGTACCTTATCTGGCTTCACCAAAACCTTCATGAGCCTATGTACATTTTCATTGCTGCTTTGTTACTGAACTCTCTTCTTATCAGCACTGCTATCGACCCAAAGCTTTTGATTGACTTTTTATCTGAAAAACAGGTCATATCTTATTCAGCCTGTCTCTTTCAGTGTTTCCTATATTACTCTTTAATGCCGGAAGTAAAACGCAGTGTAAGAGTGTGGAGGGGAGAAAAGACTGACGGAGGAAAATAGTGTTATTTCGAGATAAATATTGTACTATTTGCTTAGTTTTTTTGTTTATTTTAGCTCCCTGGTAGCCCTTAGTCTCTAGAAAGAGCCAGCATCTACGCAAATCTACGCACCTGTGCGTGGAGGACCGCACTTGTTCTACGAGTAGTAGCTAGCTAAACATTAGCTTCAAGCTAACACCAGCCCCATGGCTGCCTCCACACCTTGCGAGCCCCCACCTCCCCACAGGATTTCCTCGTTGCTTGATAATGCAAACAAAGAAATCGATGCCTTTAGGGAAGAAGTTCGCCGGCTCTGCGAGGACTTGAAAACCAAAGATGCCCTGTTGACCTCCTACCTGGACGTTACTCAAAACCAGTCGCTTCGCATCACAACTCTCTTGGCGGCACTCCAGGATACTGTAATTTGGGACACATCCGCCTGTCCACACCCATCTTCTAGTTCGACACTGACCACCAGGGCCTCCTGGACTGAAGTGGTCTGTGGCCGAAAGAGAGCCTCGGGTAGGGCTCCATCGCCTCCTGCCCTCAGCCTCTCCAGTCGCTTCGATGCCCTGTCGAAGCCGAATGTTCCCCCGATAACGGCCGACGTAGTTACCCGGGCTCGCCCCGCTTCAAAGCCGACGGACCTGCAGGTGTCAACGAGGAGCACTGCTGCCTCGCGACGACAATTTCTGAGGGATGTGGTAGTCAGACGGTCCGGTGGCCTCCCTTGCCTGAATCAGCCAAATGACAACGTTCATCAAAAACAATCTCCCCCACCGAATGAAGGTAAGCAATATTCCTCTTCTTTTCCTTGTCCATATGAATCCAATACTGGCTGTTTTGTTCCTACCACTGGCCATTCATGCCCCCCCACTCCTCGTCCGCTCTTCACCCCAACCACAATAATTATCGGCGACTCCATCACCCGGGATATACGGTTTTTTAATGCGGTCACACACTGCTTTCCTGGAGCCAAAGTTGCAGACATCCTGGCTAAAGCTGTGGACCTGATACCCTCACTCCCGACCTCTATTAAACGCATTGTAGTCCATTGCGGACATAACGACATGTCCTATCAGCAGAGTGAGCGCACAAAGAAAGACTTTGGCACCCTCATTGAAGCTTTAATAAGCACTGGGAAGTCAGTTTTTATTTCGGGCCCACTTCCATCTCGAGGTCGGAGTAGGCCTTTTTAGCAGACTACTCATCCTCAACACCTGGCTCCAGTATACATGCAGCATTCACAAGATAGGTTTTATTGACAATTTTAATCTGTTTTGGAAACGTGACTCTCTGTTCAGCAGGGATGGGATTCATCCCAATAGACGCGGCAGCCAGGTGCTATGTGAGAACTTGCGACACGCCGTGCAGACCCAGACCTGGGTGCAGACTGGGACCTTAGATTGACTGTTTACACCCCGTAAAGACACGCACAGGCGCACCTCCCAATCACACTCTCCCATAAGCTCTCACTCCTTTACAAATAACTCTGCTAACCCACAGACCAGTTGTATCATTCCAGTAAGAGTCAGTAATAACAATACTCAAAGGTACAGCGCTACACGCTCCTCTGTGCACCAACGAGGTGCTATACTTAACAACCTAATTGGAATTAAAACATCCACTGCAACGATAGAACAGAATAGGAGAATCAAATGTGGACTATTAAATATCAGATCTCTGTCTTCTAAAGCATTACTGGTAAACAATTTGATATCAGATAATCAAATTGATTTATTCTGTCTTACTGAAACCTGGCTGGGCCATGAAGAATATGTTAGTCTAAATGAAGCCACTCCTCCCAGTCATATTAATACTCAAATTCCTAGAGGCTCAGGCCGAGGAGGAGGAGTTGCAGCCATATTTGACTCAAATCTGTTAATTAATCCTAAACCTAAACTAAATTATAACTCGTTTGAAAGTCTTGTTCTTAATCTTCAACATCCGATATGGAAATAATTAAAGCCAATCATATTTGTTATTGTTTACCGAGCACCAGGCCCATATTCTGAATTTGTATCTGAATTCTCAGAGTTTCTGTCATGTATTGTCCTAAAATCAGATAAAATAATTATTGTAGGTGATTTTAATATCCATGTGGACGTTGATAGTAATAGCCTTAGTACTGCCTTCAACTCACTACTAGATTCAATTGGTTTCAGTCAGAGTGGGCATAAGGCCACGCACTGTTTTAACCACACCCTCAACCTTGTGCTGTCATATGGCATCAAAATTGAAGATTTAATAGTATTTCCACCGAATTTTTTATTATCAGACCATTTTTTAATAACTTTCAAATTCTTACTACCAGACTATATGAAATTAACTAAAACCTTCTACGCTAGATGCCTATCTGACAGTGCTATAGCTAAATTTAAGGACAATATTCCAACAGCAATTAACTCAATGTCGTGCTTTAATATAACGGAGGACCTTTGTGCTAATTTTAGTCCTTCCCAAATTGATAATTTTGTAGACAGTGCTACGACCTGCCTACAGAAGACTTTATACTCTGTTGCTCCCCTCAAAAAGAAGACGATGAAGCAAAGGAAATTAGCACCTTGGTATAACTCCCAAACTCGCAAATTAAAACAAATCTCACGAAAACTTGAAACTAAATGGCGTTCCTCCAAACTGGAAGAATCTCGTTTAGATTGGCAAGACAGTTTAAAAACCTATAGGAGGGCCCTCAGAAATGGCAGATCAGACTATCTCTCATTACTCATCACTAATAGAAGAAAATAAGACCAACCAAAGGTTTCTTTTCAGCACTGTAGCCAGGCTGACAGAGAGCCACAGCTCTACTGAGCCATCTATTCCCCTAGCTCTTAGTAGTGACGACTTCATGAGTTTCTTTAATGATAAAATCATAACAATCAGGGATGGAATTCATCACCTTTTGCCCTCAACTTCTAACGGTTCACCTTTTGATACAGGAGTGCTAGAAAGAACGACAAGACCTGACATGTACTTTACACTCAATTAACTTTCACTGTTATGCGGATGACACCCAATTATACTTATCAATCAAGCCAGACAAAACCAGTCAGTTAGCTAAACTGCAAGTGTGCATTAAAGATATAAAATCATGGATGACCAACAATTTCCTGAAGTTGACCTCGAACAAAACTGAGGTTATTGTGCTGGGCGCTAAACACCTCCGAACTTCATTATCCGAAGATATAATTACTCTGGACGGCATTGTCATGGCTTCCAGCACTACTGTCAGAAATCTAGGAGTTATTTTTGATCAGGATTTATCCTTTAACGCCCACTTAAAACAAACCTCAAGAACAGCTTTTTTTTCACCTTCGTATTATTGCCAAAATTAGGAACATCCTGTCTCAAAACGATGCTGAAAAACTAGTCCATGCATTTGTTACTTCCAGGCTGGACTACTGTAATTCCCTATTATCAGGATGCTCAAATAAAACTCTTAAGACTCTCCAGCTGATCCAGAATTCTGCAGCGCGTGTTCTGACAAGAACTAAGAAAAGAGATCATATTTCTCCTGTATTAGCTTCTCTGCATTGGCTTCCAGTAAAATCCAGGATTGAATTTAAAATCCTTCTCCTGACCTACAAAGCTCTAAATGGTCAAGCACCTACATATCTTGAAGAGCTCTTAGTACCTTATTGTCCCACTAGAGCACTACGCTCCCAGAATGCAGAGTTACTTGTGGTTCCCAGAGTCTCTAAAAGTAGAATGGGAGCCAGAGCCTTCAGCTACCAGGCTCCTCACCTGTGGAACCAGCTCCTAGTCTGGGTTCGGGAGGCAGACACCGTCACCACTTTTAAGAGTAAACTTAAAACTGTCCTCTTCGATAAAGCTTACAGTTAGGAAGTTAGGAGTTGCAGCGTTCACCTAGACCAGCGGGGGAAGGTGTGTAGCCACAGTCATGACGCACCTCCTCCATATCTCTGCTTCTCTTCATAGAAAGTTTACTATATTTAGGGTATGAGGAGTTGCAGCGTGCGCCTAGACCGGCAGGGGTGGGTGTGTAGCCTCAGTCATGGCACACCCCCATCCTATCACTGCTTCTTCCCATAGAAAGCTTACGCATACTTAGGGAGTAAGGTGTCGCAGCGTTAGCCTAGACCGGCGGGGGAAGGTGTGTAGCCACAATCGTCGAACACAGCTGTCACCGTGGTCCTGCCCTACGACCTGCTGTGCCCCATTACACCCTGCAATGCCCGGCGTCGACTTGCTATGTCCGGCAAACGCCCTGCCACGCCCTGTTACGCCCTGCTGTGCTCTACGACACCATGAACTATTACAACTACTCTAGTCATTATCTTAATTGTGACTTTTTTATTGCCATTGTTCATCAAACCCCCAACCGGCATCGTCAGACACCGCCTACCAAGAGCCTGGGTCTGTCCGCGGTTTCTCCCTAAAAGGGAGTTTTTCCTTGCCACTGTCGCACTTACACATTCATGCATGCTCTTGGGGAATCACTGGAATTGTTGGGTCCTTGTAAATTACAGAGTGTGGTCTAGACCTACACTCTATCTGTAAAGTGTCCTGAGATAATTCCTGTTATGATTTGACACTATAAATAAAATTGAATTGAATTGAAATTAACATTTTGCTTATACAGTACAAACAAAATGGTCCAAAAACCAGATGCCACAGCAGGACATTAAACCTTTTACATTTTTCTAATAACCAGGAATGTAACAATTCTCCTGGACAGAAAAGGCAATGACCCACGCCTCTGCAACTTCACTGAAGTGCTCGGCACATGTTTCAGCATAGTGTCGTTCTTCTCTGCAAACAAGTGCAGAGTCCAGCCAGAGTCAATATAGTGTGCAGTAACTCCTAAATAATTTTGATTACTCACTGACGTTCAGTGAACCCCTGGTTTATGAGACAGCATTTGCACTTTGCAGCAGTTCCAGTTTAGCTGCTTTCTCCATGTCGTACAGGCTGTGTATGCGTGAAACTACTGTCCCCCTCGATGGCAATGTATAAGACGGGTCATAACATGCCAACCGTAGCACTTCTTTAAGACCCGAGTCCTCTACGATGCTGACAGGTCTGCAGTTAGTTGCCACCCATTTCGCAAGAGCTGTAGTATTTTTTTGGGATTTGGTTTCATCCACAGGTCGGCAAGTAGCACTCTCCAAAATACTGCTTTGCCTGAGCCCGCTAGCATCAAACTGCGTCACGTTAATATGCCTAATTTGTAGGTGGTAGCTCAAGCTTGACGTGCTTCGGTGATATTTTAATTCGGCTTTACACAATGTGCATATGGCTTTCGATTTGTCTACTGAGTCGTCCGGGAGTTTTCTTTAAAAGAAAAGTGCCATTCAGAACTGTGTTGCTGCTGTCTTTCTCCATGCCGGCAGCCTGACTGCATTCTGTAGCAGAAGATGTGTTATGAAGAAGTACGGCAGCGCCAAAGGGTCAAAATAGTAGCTGTTAGGCACGACACAAAGCTGAGTGAAGTGTAAAAAAATGAATCGCATCAGTCGGCCCTTAATCGCATCATGATTAATGCATTAACGCTGACAGCCCTAAAGACAACATATTAAATATTGCTGGCAATGATCTAATGAAAATTATGATCTGCACAACATGAATGACTTGGTCAGCTATGACCAGAAATACCAGATAAAATAAAATGATAAAGGGACAATTCAATTTAAATTCAATTTCAATTTATTTATAGTATCAAATCATAACAAGAGTTATCTCGAGACACTTTACAGATAGAGTAGGTCTAGACCACATTCTATAATTTACAAATACCCAACAATTCCAGTAATAGGCCTTTTACGCACTTCCGCATTTTTCGACCTGAAATATGTCAATGAAGTGTATTAGCTGTAGTAACTTCCTGTTATTGTAGTGGCAGATGCGACAAATGGCGGAGTCAAAGAGTCGCAGTTTCTGTTGTGTTCCAGGCTGTTCGTCTTCCACCCAAAAACAGCCCTACCTTTCATTTCATTCTTTTCCTGTGGATCCAAACCTGAAACCCAAATGGATACAGGCAATCCGAAGAGAGGAAGGAGCAGTTTTAATGTAAATGTAAAAAGAGGTAGCACCTATGTCTGTAGCCGGCACTTTGATCCGGATGATTACATTGGTGGCTGCGTTGTTTGTCGCCTGAAGAGTGGTGTTGTCCCAAGCCTATTCCCTTGGAACAATTTTACTGCTCCTTTTGAGAAGGGAGTCAATATATGACAGAACCGTCAAACGTCAGTCTATCCAGCTATGCTGTGAAGATAGCAACATGGTGGCTAAGGCAGTAAGGATGGATCACGACTACGTGACACACCCACACGCAGGTAAGATTGTGTGTACATGTGTGTGTATTTTAGGCCTGAAATACACACACAGGTTCAGGTCCTATACATGCACAAATGGAGAGATGTCAGAGTCGGGGGGGCTGCGACTGCTGGACAAACGTCCTGAGGAGTTGAGGATTCGGTGCCTTGCTCAAGAGCACCTTGGTAGTGCCCAGGAGGTGATAGATAGATCTCAAGCACATAGAAAATCTTTGGAGGGAGTTGAAAGTCCGTGTTGCCCAGTGACAGCCCCAAAACATCACTGCTCTAGAGGAGATCTGCATGGAGGAATGGGCCAAAATACCAGCAACAGTGTGTGGAAACCTTGTGAAGACTTAGAGAAAACGTTTGACCTCTGTCATTGCCAACAAAGGGTATATAACAAAGTATTGAGATGAACTTTTGTTATTGACCAAATACTTATTTTCCACCATAATTTACCAATAAATTCATTAAAAATCCTACAATGTGATTTTCGGGATTTTTTTATCTCATAGTTGAAGTGTACCGATGAAGATTACAGGCCTCTCTCATCTTATTAAGTGGGAGAACTTGCACAATTGGTGGCTGACTAAATATTTTTTTGCCCCACTGTATTCTAATAATCTGCAGTAATTCTACTATTGTGTACGTATCTGGCTTCACCAAAACCTTCATGAGCCTCTGTACATTTTCATTGCTGCTTTGTTACTGAGCTCTCTTCTTATCAGCACTGCTATCTATCCAAAGCTTTTGATTGACTTTTTATCTGAAAAACAGGTCATATCATTTTTAGCCTCTCTTTCAGTGTTTCCTATATTACTCTTTCAATGGTTCAGAATTCTTACTGTTGGCAGCCATGTCTTATGACAGATATGTGTCTATTTGTAAACCTCTGCAATATCACACTATCATGAAGAAAGCAACTGTCCGTATCTTTCTGGGTTTAGCTTGGTTTGTGCCTGCTTGTCAGGTTGCAGTTCCAGTAGCTCTTGGTGTTAATACTAAACTCTGTAATTTTACTTTGAAAGGAATCTTTCACAACAACTCAGTTTACAAACTTCACTGTGTGAGCTCAAGCGCACTCTCTGTGTACGGTGTGATTGTTTTGTTCAGTGTTTCACTTCTGCCTGTGCTTTTCATATTTTTTACATACACAAAGATATTTCAAATAACGTACCAAAGTCGTAGAGAAGTCAGAATAAAAGCTGCACAGACCTGTTTACCTCATCTGTTGGTTCTAGTCAGCTTTTCCTGTTTTTTTACCTATGATGTCGTTATAGTTAGACTGGAATCAGAGTTTCCAAAAACTATACGTATAATAATGACTTTACAAGTGATTTTGTAACATCCTCTCTTTAATCCAATCATATACGTACTAAAAATGAAAGAAATTTATAATCACATCAAGAGGTTGTTCTGTCAAGGAAAACTGAACTAATGTATCAACAAAGATACCTATTGTACACTTATTTCTTCGGTGATGATAATGTAGCAATTACATTTCTTTGATTCTTGGTAGGTGTTAGATCCAAAATAAATTAAGTCGTTATGACTACTATACAATAAATGGTCATCAGCTTCAACATTGTAAGGACTGATTATTTTCTGCAGTAATTAAAAAGTCCAACACAATAATTTTATTCTGTATGATTACATTTCATTAATTGTGTGTAAATACATTTTATCAAAACAGAATCCTATTACTAGATATGCCATTCATGTTTTATTTTGTCTTTGTGCATAGAGGAAGTGTGTCATTGTGCCTTGAAGATCACTTATCAACCCCCCTGGCCAACAGTAAGCCCATCATTCTGAGGGAATCAGTGTTCATGACAACAAATACTCTTTCAGATATGCACTTTGTTACATAAATCTGAAGTCAAATTTGCATATTGGTCTCATGTCTGAATAAACTGCTGACCAGCTTTTACGCAGAAAGTCATGGCAGCAAACTACTTGGGAACTGTAACATTTCCATAACATGTCTGAATTAAATGTCATGACATTAAAGTAAAGGCCTCCAGCACAATGTCATAAATACTGTACACATACACCACGTTCAAAGGTTCCTAGTCAGCTGTTATATTGTATTTGTTGCATGATAGATGAATCTTGTTGGAACTTGGATGTTGAATTAGTTTTACAGTCCAGAAAAACGTCAGTGCCCTCGATCATTATTGAAGCTCTAAATATTGAGTTGCTGCGTTTTTCTTTGGGCCCTCTGCAGTCTACTCAGTGGTTAGATTTAAGAGGTTTGACTGTAATTTGTTAGTCCATAGTATGTCCAACTGATATTCTAGCAGTGCTAACTCTGGACTTCTGTTTCTGTTTTGAAGTTTCAAGAAGAGCTTAGCTAAATCCAGCTTGGTATAGGCTGCATTTTAGTGGCCTTGAGAATGAAACAGGAAGTTTCTTTATTAAATCTGCACACATTTTGATGCTAAGCTTCATGTTTCATTGAGCAATGACTGCTGCTTTATTCTCTTCTTAATCAAATGTTGCTCAAATATTTTTTTAAAGAGGACTTTCTACAACCTAGAGAAGAGCATTCTGAGTTCTCTCAGACGTCTGACTGGACCCAATCTAGATTGTCTAGCAACAAATCCCAAACTTTTGAACAGACGTATGTATATATATAGTTCACAGAGTGATCAAATGAGTATTTTTCAAAGAGTATCAGAATACATTTACTACCCATTTATCAGTGTTCTGCACATAAAATAAAACCACCTTAATACATAATTTAAAATAAAAATAAATGTATTAGGTTTTTAAATATATTTGTCCAACCTGAAAACAAAGATGTATAGCTATGTGTAACCATGAGCAAGTGAATCCCCTGTCTGAAGAACCGGGCAGACAGGAGCCTGAGATCTGAATATAAGTATAATTTAAAGGTTTGAATAACCAGGTGCAGAGGCGTCGTTAGGCCTGGGCGTCCCCAGCTACAGCCCCGAATGTGTTACGAATAGCCCCGGATCTCTTGCTCTCTCTCTCACTCTCATTTTTTTTTACAAAAATAAGTATAATAGAATAAAAAGCCCCAGAATGGCACATGCAAATTAAGGGGAAAAAAAGTATTTACCAATGCACTCGCAGTTCTTACATTTTTTTTTGTAGAACTCATGGTAGAACTGTAACTTTGTCCAGTTTATTTTTGCGAGGCAAATAGAATGGGCAGCTACATGTGGGGTCTGACCATACTGTATTTGCTAGTTCTGTCATATCTGTTGACCATGCACACAGCCATCTTGGAAATGTTGTCATGAACACAAATTGACAAACTGTTACACGACCGGTACCAGGATGTTCCATTAGTGTCACTTAGGGGCTTCATGAGTCAAAGTCAAGGATAAAGCTGAATGAGGAACTTTCCAGAACATTTAAATAGTGTGTGACACGTGTGTCACCGTGGGTCCTAATGGGTTAGAGGTTAAACCTGTAATATCATATAAGAAGTGAAAACATGGTGTGAGATACACATTACAAAATGTATGTATCTGGAATTGGAATTGTAATGTGCATTATCTGTCAAGCTGAATGGACTCTTAGTAGTAAAACAGATTTTATTCTGGTCCATAGACTGAAATATGCGTCTTCCTGTGAGAGAAATGACACTATATCCAGGAATGTATGTAAGGCTATGTTTAGACGTAAACGATCTGAAGAGAAAACGCAAAAGTGACGTTGCGTTCTCACTTTTTATTCCGCGTTCAGACGAAAGTTTTGGGGGGGAAATCTGCGTGCATATGGTGATGCAAAAGTGTGTGAAATTCGATGTAGTATGCATGCCAGGCGGCTAGGTGGCACTGCCACACAACACCACCAAGGCCGCGCGCCTGCGTAGATCCTTCCTTCTACTTCTCTCATTAGTAGCGCCAAACCAATACATGTCGAAGTGAACAACAAAAGCTTGTCTGGAAAGATGAGGAGGTGGAGTTGCATGTTTATCTGATGATGACCGGCACAGTCGACCGTGATAAGCCACAGCACAGCACCCATCGTCCCGTGCAGCGGTGTGTGTGTTGCCTGTATCGTCTGTTTCAGAGCATCAGAGAGAAGCGCAGACATATCAGTGGCTCCAGATTTCAGTACCCAACCCTATTCAGGAAGAAGATTTGTATAAGTAAATGTTCCAATCAATGATCCAGGCAGCACATTCTCGTCTCCCTCCTTCATTTTACAGTCCAATGGAGGCTAGAATGGCTCTGGGTCAAATGTCACTATGGAATGGATTAATCTGCGTAATTTTTTAAGACATATGAAACTTTCAAGTAGCCATTGAAAATGAAGCAAAATGCGGTAGCACTGCATATTACGGTACAGTAATAAGATGGTAATAGTGGGGTAACAGTGAAATAATAAAGAGGTAATATATAGGTAATAACATGTAATTACCAAAGTAATAACGTAGTAATACATCACAGTAATAAGACGTAAAACTGGGGTGATAAGGTAACAGATGTAATAACATTCAATTATCAATGTAATAAGTAAGAAAGGGTTCGACAATAACCATATGTATATCTAGGTAATGGCAATATAGTTATATTTATATTGTAATAACATGGTAATAATGGCGTAATATAAGTTGATGTTTTCACAGTATTGTAGGCTACTATCAGCATAATACCTTCCAAATAAGATAAAACTTCTAGGAATTTAAAATTGGTAATTACCATATTATAATGCTGAAATTCATCCACCCGTAATGTTCCCATTTCCCATTTGTATCAAAATCTGCCATTTGTGTTTTGTTCAGTAAATAATTAATTGATGGATATCACTATAAACTCATTCATACATGGCATTCCTTTGGAATTTTAAATACAAGGCATCAATACTATAAAATGTGTATGTATCAAATATTACCTTGAAATACAATAGAAACAGGCAGTTTTGCATTTTGCGGCCCTGATTCATGGTTGTTACACAGAAACTACCAAAAGCGTTTCCAGGTAAGAAGTCACAAGATTAAAAATTAACATAAATTATTACCTTGAAACAAAAGGGAAATGTTTGGAACATAAAGGGTGGATGAATTTCAGCATTATAATATGGTAATTACCAATTTTAAATTCCAAGAAGTTTTATCTAATTTGGAAGTTATTATGCTGATAGTAGCCTATAATACTGTGAAAACATCAACATATATTACCCCATTATTACCATGTTATAACAATATAAATATAACTATATTACCATTACCTAGATATACATATGGTTATTGTCGAACCCTTTCTTACTTATTACATTGGTAATTGCATGTTATTACATCTGTTACCTTATCACCCCAGTATTACGTCTTATTACTGTGATGTATTACTACGTTATTACTTTGGTAATTACATGTTATTACCTATATATTACCTCTTTATTATCTCACTGTTACCCCACTATTACCATCTTATTACTGTACCGTAATATGCAGTGCTACCCAAAATGCTATATTCAATTAGTTCACATGCTGTTGACAACTTTCCTGGTTGTTCCTGCATAATCTGTTAATATGGGACCGCCCTCGGGACTCATGACACATACAATATTTTAATTGCTGTTTCTGGCCGGCAAGGTAGCTACTTACAGAGGGGCAAAAAAGTATTCTGTATCCAGTATACATGTGTTTTGTGGGCAAGTGCTGCGCTCCCTTTTGGCCGATTCATGCGGTCTCGAAATACCTTATCTGGCCCCTCAGCTGGGTCCAATTTTCCTACTAGGGACCAATTTGCCTTGGGAGACCCTACCAACAACCAGCTTCGGGGACTCACAAACCCCTTCACCATAATGGTGGTGAATGTTAGAGTAATAGTTTTACGAATATTTTGCCTGTGCTTAGAAGAATTATAATTTAAAATTGGGTATATTAAGATCATCAATGGTATGATAACTGATCTTTGCAGAACAAAGTCTGAGTTAACCTGGTATCATTGTTGGCTTGTAGCCAACAGCCAACAACTAAAACAAGAAAGTACAAGGAATTTAGATCGATAAAATAATGTTAAGAAGAACAGAAGCAGGGCCGGGTTGGGAAAGAAAAATATAACTCGACATGCATAGTTAAACGCACCTAAGAGGAGTAAATATGCGCACGAATATACACACTTGTACAAATTATGAATAACAATGGATTTAAATTGTAGATTTATACCAATTATTGTTATGTAAAAAGATTCAGTTATTCATTCATGCACATCCTTGCTTTTTCTTGGTGTTTTTGTTACACTAACTGATAAATGAATGAATTAACTAAGTTATTGTGTTTTAAGTTAAGCTATTGTGTGTGTTAACTTTTTTATACACAAATCAACTACTATGTTTCTTAGATAAAAGACCTCAATGGGAGCTAAACATCAGCTCCCTTAAAAAAAAAAGCATAACAGAGGATATCCATTTTGCGGCAGCTGAAAAGGTTTAACCTGCTTTTTTGCATCAGGACCAAAACCTCACGCCTCTGCAGTCAACTTTATTAACAAAGCCCCAGACCTCAACTGACATTGATTTTTAACCTGCCCACCCCTAGACACTACACTTTGCATTTACTTCCTTCCGGGACTATACACCTGCTCATTGTACACACTACACATCCCTATTTTTGCATATTCTGTACTAAAACATTCTGTTTTTTCATTTGTTTCTGTATTCATTGTTTATTTTATATTTTTGTTTAACATCTGTGTTTATGTATGCAAAATCACCAGTGCGTATCAAGGTAAGGAACTGCTGACTGAATAAGATGAACAGATTTGTATGATTAGCAGTATTTGTAGACTATTCCTGATATGCAGCAAGCAGCTGCCACACAAACACAAATTTTACTAAAACCTCCATGTCAAACAACCAAACCAGCTGTTGGAACCTAACAGGACAATAAGGGCCTTCCAAGCAAAGCACGGCCATGCGCTTTTCCCTGAATGAGGCCTTAATTCAGTTACCCGGCTTCACTAACCTAACAACCGCGGTCCTGCATAAGTTGTGACATAACGGTGGTTATCAACTAGTTCAATCAACCCATTTTTTTCCAATCTAGAGTGTTCACATAAAAGGGGTAATCATGGACAAAACTACGAGAGCCGCATATTTTACACAAGAAATATGAGGAATACAGACATATAATCCAGGCAAAAAACAACACAGTCGCTGCTGCCAAATCAAGGAGGGAAAGCTGGCAGAAAATAGCAGACGCTGTAAATGCGTAAGTTACATGAGTTATCGATATCACTGCCCCAGGCACAATATCTGACCATAATTACACTTGTGCATTCCATAACGTTAAACTTTTGTTGCTGTATTATTTCAGTTGCAACCCTGGCAGTGGAAAAAGATTGTGGGAGCAAATAAAAAAATACATTTAAAATCAAAACCGGTAGGTAGCAGTAGGCAATACTTAATATTTTAAGGCCAACAAGTACAACGCTGAATTCCCTGAGTCAGTCCCTTTTGTAGGATATTGGTGTACAAAGGGCCTATAGAACAATGAAATTGCTTGCGGCCAACAGGAAGAAAAATGAGGCGAAGAAGACTGGAGGGGGCCCTCCTACACAGGACTTCACCCCTGCTGAGGAGCTGGCTCTTCAGCAATCAGGGACGCCCCCTGATGGAAGGCGTGGAAGGGGGCATTACTTCAGACCCTGGTGGCAACAGCTCAGAAACCCAGGCATACAGTGTGTACAGGGTATGTTTCAAGTAATCTATGTGACCATGTTCATTCAACAACTATATATGAATATTGTAGGAGTGAAATGTGTTACTGTTCTCTACAGTGACAGGAGTTACAGTGGTGTTGCTTCCACCACCCATTGTCGTCCCACTCACATAACCAGAGCGTACAAAGTCCAACAACAACTATGAGGTCAGGCCTCCAGAGTTTGATCAAGTTGTTTACATGTTAGTAGCTTTTCCTTTGGAGAGGTTAATGATATCCATGGAGGTTGATGCAGTCTGATAAAAAACTTTTCAGAGACAAACAGATCACAGATCCAATTTCTCTGATTCTTGGACCACACCAGTGTGTATCAAAGTCAGGTACTGATGACTGAAAAGATAATCTCAGGTTATATGAGACTTCTAGTAATGTACCTGTTTTATTCATTAACATTTCATATCAGACAATCTTAATGGATAATGAATTAAATGTAACATATATAACTTTTGATGGGCATGTGGAAGTGCAGAAATACAGATATCTTTATTTTGTGATCATGTTTACAGCATATATTCTAATAATTTGCAGTAATTCAACTATTGTAGGCATCATAGTGATTCACAAAGCCCTCCATGAGCCTACAGTGCCTTGCGAAAGTATTCGGCCCCCTTGAACTTTTTCGACCTTTTGCCACATTTCAGGCTTCAAACATAAAGATATAAAACTGTAATTGTTTGTGAAGAATCAACAACAAGTGGGACACAATCATAAAGTGGAACGGAATTTATTGGATATTTCAAACTTTTTTAACAGATAAAAAAACAGAAAAATTGGGTGTGCAAAATGATTCATCCCCCTTAAGTTAATACTTTGTAGCGCCACCTTTTGCTGCGATTACAGCTGTAAGTCTCTTGGGGTATGTCTCTATCAGTTTTGCACATCGAGAGACTGACATTTTTGCCCATTCCTCCTTGCAAAACAGCTGGACCTCAGTGAGGTTGGATGGAGAGCGTTTGTGAACAGCAGTTTTCAGTTCTTTCCACAGATTCTCGATTGGATTCAGGTCTGGACTTTGACTTGGCCATTCTAACACCTGGATATGTTTATTCGTGAACCATTCCATTGTAGATTTTGCTTCATGTTTTGGAACATTGTCTTGTTGGAAGACAAATCTCCGTCCCAGTCTCAGGTCTTTTGCAGACTCCATCAGGTTTTCTTCCAGAATGGTCCTGTATTTGGCTCCATCCATCTTCCCATCAATTTCAACCATCTTCCCTGTCCCTGCTGAAGAAAAGCAGGCCCAAACCATGATGCTACCACCACCATGTTTGACAGTGGGGATGGTGTGTTCAGGGTGATGAGCTGTGTTGCTTTTACGCCAAACATAGCATTTTGCATTGTTGCCAAAAAGTTTGATTTTGGTTTCATCTGACCAGAGCACCTTCTTCCACATGTTTGATGTGTCTCCCAGGTGGCTTGTGGCAAACTTTAAATGACACTTTTTATGGATATCTTTAAGAAATGGCTTTCTTCTTGCCACTCTTCCATAAAGGCCAGATTTGTGCAGTATACGACTGATTGTTGTCCTATGGACAGAGTCTCCCACCTCAGCTGTAGATCTCTGCAGTTCATCCAGAGTGATCATGGGCCTCTTGGCTGCATCTCTGATCAGTCTTCTCCTTGTATGAGCTGAAAGTTTAGAGGGACGGCCGGGTCTTCGTAGATTTGCAGTGGTCTGATACTCCTTCCATTTCAATATTATCGCTTGCACAGTGCTCCTTGGGATGTTTAAAGCTTTGGAAATCTTTTTGTATCCAAATCCGGCTTTAAACTTCTCCACAACAGTATCTGGGACCTGCCTGGTGTGTTCCTTGTTCTTCATGATGCTCTCTGCTCTTTAAACGGACCTCTGAGACTATCACAGAGCAGGTGCATTCATACGGAGACTTGATTACACACAGGTGGATTCTATTTTTCATCATTAGTCATTTAGGTCAACATTGGATCATTCAGAGATCCTCACTGAACTTCTGGAGAGAGTTTGCTGCACTGAAAGTAAAGGGGCTGAATAATTTTGCACGCCCAATTTTTCAGTTTTTCATCTGTTAAAAAAGTTTGAAATATCCAATACATTTCGTTACACTTCATGATTGTGTCCCACTTGTTGTTGATTCTTCACAAAAAATTACAATTTTATATCTTTATGTTTGAAGCCTGAAATGTGGCAAAAGGTCGAAAAGTTCAAGGGGGCCGAATACTTTCGGAAGGCACTGTATGTACATTTTCATTGCAGCTTTGTTAATCAACTCTGTTCTTTTCAGCACTGCCATCTATCCAAAGCTTTTGATTGACTTTTTATCTGAAAAACAGATCATATCTTATTCAGCCTGTATTTTACAGTGGTTTATATATTATACTCTAGCCTCTTCAGAATTCTTCCTGTTGTCAGTCATGGCCTATGACAGATATGTGTCTATATGTAAACCTCTGCAATATCCAACTATCATGAAAAAAACAACTGTTTATATTTTCCTGATTTTAGCTTGGATTCTGCCTGTTTGCAAGGTTTCAGTGGGAACATTGCTGAATGCTAATAGAAAGCTGTGTAACTTTATCTTGAAAGGAATAATCTGCAACAGCACAGTTCAGAATCTTCACTGTGTGAATTCAGTTTCAATTTTTTGTTATTAACAGGCTATGTAGTACACTACGATGGTTGGACTTTGCAATGAATCCATCGTTCGGCCTAACTGTGGGGGGAGGGGATGATCCGTAAGTGTCACAGATTTACTTCGGCCCGTTACTCCGTTACACCTACACCTACCTCGGCTACTGTATATTGGAAGTCACTAACAATTTATTGATCGATAGAAAATTAATTTCAAAATAGAAAACATTACACTTTATAATGTTTTGTATTCATAACATGAGGTGTTGGTCGGGTCTGGGTACATTTTTTGTCACATACTTTGTGTGTTGCCGTTTCCAAAATCCCTGTGCTACTACCAGGTAGCAAGCCACATGCTGAAAATGGCAAGTGTTAAAGAAAATTTGAATCGTGCAATAAGGCAGGCCTGCTTGGTTCTTTAGGAGTATTATTGTAAATATTCAGATAGAAAATGTTAACCATTTATTATCTTAACTGGGACATTTTGGGAACAATTGGTGGGATTGGAAATAAACAAATGGACAGTGATAAAGATAAACTCCATATTAATAATAAAGAAATAACCAAAGTTTCATCAACTTAATTTCTAGGTATTCTGATTGATGATAAACTCTCTTGGAGAGAACAAGTTGGTTTTTTTTTTCAATAAGGTCAATCAATCTCTTTGGATCCTGAGAAAAATAAGAAACTTTGTACACAATCAATGTTTCTTAACATTATATCATAGCTAAATGTATCCTTATTTAACATACTAAAATATTGTGTGGGCAAGTACGTTTCATATGTATCTGTCCAAACTATTGTTGCTACAAAGCAAACAAAGCTCAACAATATCTATGGGTTTAGGTCCCAAGGTCTCAGGAGTTTGATCACAAAGACTCACACAACCAGAGCAAACAAAGTCTAACAACAACTATGAGTTCAGGCCTCCAGAGTTTGATCAAGTTGTTTACATGTTAGCAGCTTTTCCTTTGGAGAGGTTAATGAGATCTATGGAGGTTGAAGCAGTCTGATAAAACACTTCCCACAGACTCAAACAGATCAGAGATCCAATTTCTCTGATTCCTGGACCACACCAGTGTGTATCAAGGTCAGGTACTGTTGACTGAAAAGACAATCTCAGGTTATATGATACTTCTAGTGATATACCTGTTTTATTCACTAACATTCCTCTTTCAGACAATTTTAATGGATAATGAATTAAATGTAACACTTATAACTTTTGATGGGCATGTGGAACTGCAAAAATACAGATATCTTTATTTTGTGATCATGTTTACAGCATATATTCTAATAATTTGCAGTAATTCCACTATTGTGGGCATCATAGTGATTCACAAAGCCCTCCATGAGCCTATGTACATTTTCATTGCAGCTTTGTTAATCAACTCTCTTCTTTTCAGCACTGCGGTCTATCCAAAGCTTTTGATTGACTTTTTATCTGAAAAACAGATCATATCTTATTCAGCCTGTCTCTTTCAGTGGTTTATATATTACACTCTAGTCTGTTCAGAATTCTTCCTGTTGTCAGTCATGGCCTATGACAGATATGTGTCTATATGTAAACCTCTGCAATATCCAACTATCATGAGAAAAAAAACTGTTAATATTTTCCTGATTTTAGCTTGGACTCTACCTGCATGTCAGATTTCAGTGGGACCGTTGCTGATTGCTAATGAAAAACTCTGTTTCTTTATATTGAAAGGAATAATTTGCAACAGCACAATTAACACACTTCACTGTGTGAGTTCAGCAGTGCTGAATATATTGGGCTTGACTGTGTTTGTAATTGCTGTACCTCTCCCTGTACTCTTCATACTTTTTACATACACCAGGATACTTATAATAACCTATCGAAGTAGTAGAGAAGTCAGGAGAAAAGCTGCACAGACCTGTTTACCCCACCTGTTGGTTCTAATCAACTTCTCCTGTTTGATTGCATATGATGTACTTCTTTTTCGACTGAAAATTGATTTTCACAAAACTGTACGTTTGATAATGTCTTTACAACTAGTAATATGTCATCCTCTCTTTAATCCGATCATGTATGGACTAAAAATGAGAGAAATTTATAAACACCTGAAAAGGTTGCTGTGCAAAATGGTCTGATGTCATTGTTTTGTAATACTGCAGAGATGTGAATACTCTGAACATTTAAAGACTTTAAAGACATGATCAATGTCCTTAAAATATACATAGGATAAGAAATATTAAGCATGTATTGATCCCCAGGGGGTTTCAGGAGTTGCAGCAGCACAAGGACAGAAATAAGTATAGATAGACTAAATAGAGAAAAAAAGAGTATATCTATAGTACAGTAGTGTGTGTATACAGTATATAGAATGGCATAGTGTAGTAGTAGTAGTAGTAGTAGTAGTAGTAGTAGAAGAAGATAAGATTTGTTTTTAGTTTTTAGTTTTGTTCTCTTTAATAAAGGTACTTGTTTATTTAACTTGCTGTGCGGGATTCCCTACTTTGTTAGTCTCCTAATTGAGCTGGACATAACAATTTAAATGTTAAATGTTAAACCATTTTTCACTTTCATTCATTTGATAGCTGGCTTGGCTTTGTTTCACACTCATCTCCCATGCAACACACAGCCCATGCTTTACACTGATGGAAATGGAAAATTATTTGCTACAGTCATCACGATTGAAGTGTTGATAGTCAATAACCACTTGTTCAACCATGGCGAAATATCAGAGGCATGGCAGGTGGCAGGTGTGTCATTATGCAACAAATATATTGTCAATATTTGAAAATAACAGCCTTGAAAACAAGAGCATGTACACATTTCCGATTTAGCATTGAAATTGTAGTTGTGTGCCCCGAGAGACAAAGCACTTCTTCATTGTATCATTGTATTGTAATAATAAACAACTTAACTAACTTATTTCTCTCAAATAATTTCAAGCTTCCATCAAGCTACCTGACCTTTAGGTGTCTTTAAAGGGTAACAGCCATTTCAAAGCTGCATGATCAGTGTGGATGAGAAAATGAACCCCACACAAGTGGTGTTGTAATAGATGGGTGGTGTCCACTACTGCTAATATCTCTCCAGTAGCTCTTTGTATCAAGTACTAGTGCAGTGCACATTCAAAATGTGTCCATACAGAATGAGCGGATTGCTTCGCCTCTGGTATTGCTGCTTGAAGCTTTCTTAAGAGATGCTTATCCAAACAACTTCACATTTGACACTGCGCTTCCTCAGGTTCTGAATAAATGTTAGTATACAGTATATGCATCATTTGCTAAAACCTAGTTATTTGGGACCAGCTATTTCTGAGAACAAAAACATTCATTCCAAAAATTACATTGCTGATACTTGAAATGTTTGAGTTCATGACAGTATAACATCTCCAGTCTGTCTTTCTTAATTTGCTCTTCAATGTACTATAGCGAGCGACAGAGTGCGCTGTACCCAGAATGCTGTTAGACTAACTGACCTAGATAGAGCCCATTCCATTGCTAAGATGTGGCCTCAATTGGTTTTGTATCAAGTTCTGATTGCCAGTTTGTTGAGTCAGTGGAGTCCTCACTGTCATTACATGCTTTATGTGGGTCAGAGAACTAGGAGATATGGGTGACAACTTGTCCACATGCCAGTTCCTTTCTGGAATAGTTTATGTAGGCATCTGCATCTGTGGTTCAGACTGAGTCTGAGCATATCTGCGTCTTCTTAAGAAGTCCGTGCCCAAATAGGAAGCGCAGGAAGCCACATTTTGAGATGCCACTAATCAGGTAATCATCTCAAAAGGTCAGGGTTTATGTAACACAGAAAAACACAATAGGCAATGGGAAATTCACCACAAATACCACAAAATCAAAACTACAATTGTGCAAGCAAATACAAACTATTATTTGTTTATTACCTCTGCCAAGGAGGTTATGTTTTCTGCTTGGTTTCTCTGTTCGTTTGTCAGCAAAATTACTTATAAAACTACTGGCCAGATTTTCATGGAACTATAACAATTCAACTTGTTAGCCATGGTGTTCCACAGGGCTCTGTGCTTAGACCAATTTCATTTAACTTATACTGTATATGCTTCCTCTTGGCACATTTTTAGGAAATGCTCTACAAACTTTCACTGTTATGCAGATAATACCCAATTATATATATATATATATATATATATATATATATATATATATATATATATATATATATATATATATATATATAATTCAAGCCAGAAACAACTGTTAGTTAAACATTAAGCACATCAAAATCTGGGTGGCCTACAATGTCCTCATTATCTGAACATATAGCTACCCTGAATGATGTTGCCCTGGCCTCCAGCACCATTGTAAGAAATCTCTGAGTTGTCTTGATCATGATTTATAATCCACATTAAACAAACTTCAAGGTCTGCCTTTTCACCAGCATAACATTGCAAAAATTAGGCACATTCTAACTCAGAAAGATGCAGAGAAGATATTCCATGTATTTGTTACTTTGAGGCTGGACTATTGTAATTCCTTAATATCAGGTTGCTCCAATAAGGGAACGTTCAGACCAGGAAACAGCGATCCGGTCATTTTTCAGTGATGTGCGCCAGTGGGAGTGTCACTGAAATGGCCCATATGTGTAATGTATTTTTGTGTTCTTAACCCCCCCCCCTCCCCCAATGTAGCACAAGCAGACCTTATATTTCACAATTTTGGATTTCCGTCCCATTGTTTATAGAGCTTGATGTGTCCGGCTCCCCCCTGCGGCCCACACTGTCGCAGCCAAATCACACTACCCCAATTTTAAAATATAAGACTCGTAAGAGTCAGGCACCATCATATCTTTGAGAGCTCATAGTACCCAATAGCCCCACTAGAACACTGCACTCCCAGAATGCAATGTTAGTTTTGATTCCTACAATCTTTAAAAGTAGAATGGGAGCTAGAGCCATCAGCTACCAGGCTCCTCTCCTGTGAAACAAGCTCCCAGTTTTGGTGCGGGAGGCAGACACCATCCCCACATTTACTGTAAGAGTAAGCTTAGAACTCTCTCTCTCTCTCTCTCTCTCTCTCTCTCTCTCTCTCTCTCTCTAGTTATCTATTTAGTTATGCTTCTATAGGTTTAGACTTCTGGAGAAAACCCTCCTCTCTCCTCCTCTTATTTTCCATCTGTATGCATTTATGTCCCGTTATTGCATGTGACTGAATTTCTTTCCCAGAGGCCTTGTGCTTTCTCACCTCACAGATTTCTTTGGACTGTGTTTGCACCTGTATCCTGGCTGCAGCTGTTTCCCTGTTCCAAGACAAAGCTACACCAGATGGTGTTGCCCTGGCCTCCAGCTCCATCATAAGAAATCTTGGAGTTATCTTTGATCAGGATATATTCTTTAATGCCCACATAAAACAAATTTCAAGAACTACCTTTTTTCACATGCGTAACATTGCAAAAATTAGGCACCTCATGTCTCAAACAAATCAAACTTTATTCCTTAATTGTCAAATACACAGAGTACAATGTAGTGAAATTCTATTACTGTATTTAACCCACCCTTAGTATTATGAGCAGTGTACAGCTATACATGCAGGATCTGGGGAGGAACTTGGGGTTCAATGTCTTGCTCAGGGTCACTTTGACATGTTGCTGGAGGAACCTGGGATTGAACTGCTAACCTTGTGGTTATGGGGCAACCATTCTACCTCCTAGTCACAAGCCAGCCACAAAACAAGTGCAAAAGAAAAACTATCCCATGCATTTGTTACTTTAACACTGGACTGTAATTCCTTATTTGGTTTGCTTCAATATCCTCTCCGGGAACCATCACCTTATCGTGGTGGAGAGGTTTGTGTGTCCCTATGAACTTGAGGGCTGTGTTGTCTGGAGCCTTGTGCTCCTGGTAGGGTCTCCCAAGGCAAAGTGGTCTCAGGTGAGGGGCCAGACAAAGAATGGTTCAAAAACCCTATGAGAGATCGAGGAAGGGATGGAGTGACCCTGCCCGGAGGAAGCCCGGGGCCCCCGTCTGGAGCCAGGCCCAGACGGAGGGCGCGCACGTGGGCAATGATGGAGACACATGGAGAGGCGTGATTGGGAGGAACGGCCTCCCTGATCTAAACCAGAGTGGTTGTTTGTTGTTGGACTTCTGTGCTAGTCATGGATTGTCTATAACGAACACCATGTTCGAACATAGGGATGCTCATAAGTGTACCTGGTACCAGAGCACCCTAGGCCAAAGGTCAATGATCGATTTTATAATCGTTTCATCTGATCTGAGGCCGTATGTTTTGGACACTCGGGTGAAGAGAGGGGCGGAGCTGTCAACCGATCACCATCTGGTGGTGAGTTGGGTCAGGGGGTGGGGGAAGACTCTGGACAGACCTGGTAAGCCCAAACGGGTAGTGCGGGTAAACGTCTGGAGGAGGCCCCTGTCCGACAGACTTTCAACTCACACCTCCGGCGGAGCTTTTCGTGCATCCCTGTGGAGGCTGGGGGCATTGAACCCGAGTGGACAATGTTCAAAGTTTCCATTGCTGAAGCTGCGGCGAAGAGCTGTGGTCTTAGGGTCTTGGGTGCCTCAAGGGGCGGTAACCCACGAACACCGTGGTGGACACCGGTGGTCAGGGAAGCTGTCCGACTGAAGAAGGAGTCTTTCCGGGATATGTTATCCCGGAGGGCTCCGGAGGCAGTTGCAAGGTACCGAAGGGCCCGAAGGGCTGCAGCCTCTGCCGTGAAAGAGGCAAAGCAGCGGGTGTGGGAGAAGTTCAGAGAAGACATGGAGAAGGACTTTCGGTCGGCACCAAGGTGCTTCTGGAAAACCGTTCGCCACCTCAGGAGGGGGAAGCGGGGAACCATCCAAGCTGTGTACAGTAAGGATGGGACGCTGTTGACCTCAACTGAGGAGGTAATAGGGCGGTGGAAGGAGCACTTTGAGGAACTCCTAAATCCGACTAATACGCCCTCTATGGTAGAGGCAGAGCTGGAGGATGATGGGGGATTGTCGTCAATTTCCCTGGTGGAAGTTGCTGAGGTGGTTAAACAACTCCACAGTGGCAAAGCTCCAGGGATTGATGAGATCCGTCCGGAAATGCTTAAAGCTCTGGGTGTGGAGGGGTTATCTTGGTTGACACGCCTCTTCAACATTGCGTGGAAGTCTGGGACGGTGCCTAAGGAGTGGCAGACCGGGGTGGTGGTTCCCCTTTTCAAAAAGGGGGACCAGAGGGTGTGTGCCAATTACAGGGGTATCACACTTCTCAGCCTCCCCGGTAAAGTCTACTCCAAGGTGCTGGAAAGCAGGGTTCGGTCGATAGTCGAACCTCAGGTTGAAGAGGAACAATGCGGATTCCGTCCTGGTCGTGGAACAACGGACCAGCTCTTTACTCTCGCAAGGATCCTGGAGGGAGCCTGGGAGTATGCCCAACCGGTCTACATGTGCTTTGTAGATCTGGAGAAGGCGTATGACCGGGTACCCCGGGAGATACTGTGGGAGGTGCTGCGGGAGTATGGGGTGAGGGGGTCCCTTCTCAGGGCCATCCAATCTCTGTACGACCAAAGCGAGAGCTGTGTCCGGGTTCTCGGCAGTAAGTCGGACTCGTTTCAAGTGAAAGTTGGCCTCCGCCAGGGCTGCGCTTTGTCACCAATTCTGTTCGTAGTATTTATGGACAGGATATCGAGGCGTAGTCGGGGTGGAGGGGGGTTGCAGTTCGGTGGGCTGGGGATCTCATCGCTGCTTTTTGCAGATGATGTGGTCCTGATGGCATCATCGGCCTGTGACCTTCAGCACTCACTGGATCGGTTCGCAGCCGAGTGTGAAGCGGCTGGGATTAGGATCAGCACCTCTAAATCGGAGGCCATGGTTCTCAGCAGGAAACCGATGGAGTGCCTTCTCCAGGTAGGGAATGAGTCCTTACCCCAAGTGAAGGAGTTCAAGTACCTTGGGGTCTTGTTCGCGAGTGAGGGGACAATGGAGCGGGAGATTGGCCGGAGAATCGGCGCAGCGGGTGCGGTATTGCATTCAATTTATCGCACCGTTGTGACGAAAAGAGAGCTGAGCCAGAAGGCAAAGCTCTCAATCTACCGGTCAGTTTTCCTTCCTACCCTCACCTATGGTCATGAAGGCTGGGTCATGACCGAAAGAACAAGATCCAGGGTACAAGCGGCCGAAATGGGTTTCCTCAGGAGGGTGGCTGGCGTCTCCCTTAGAGATAGGGTGAGAAGCTCAGTCATCCGTGAGGAGCTCAGAGTAGAGCCGCTGCTCCTTTGCATTGAAAGGAGCCAGTTGACGTGGTTCGGGCATCTGGTAAGGATGCCCCCTGGGCGCCTCCCTAGGGAGGTGTTCCAGGCATGTCCAGCTGGGAGGAGGCCTCGGGGAAGACCCAGGACTAGGTGGAGGGATTATATCTCTAACCTCGCCTGGGAACGCCTCGGGATCCCCCAGTCGGAGCTGGTTAATGTGGCTCGGGAAAGGGAAGTTTGGGGTTTGCTTCAATAAGTCTCCAATTCATAATTTACCCAGCTAAGTCTCCTAGAAACTGTTTCTTCACAGTACTGGTTTTCTTGTTTGTCAAGACTATAGGCAAGGGCTTTAAAATAACACCTGCTAAAATAAAAAGATAAAAATTAACTCTGGCGGGAAACATTTTAAAGTTACTAGCCAATGTCCGGTGATGAATGAAGCAAATAACTCTGTGTCTGTTTGAATTGTCTGGCTGCAGAAATGTTGCAGAATTGGTCTGTTTTCCACCAAGAACTTTGGGCAGTGTTGTGTGTTTGGCTTGGAAACATCATCTTTCTCCAGCCAACACTGCTGTAGAACTAATCCTACATTTCCCATGAACACCATGTCGTGACGTATCATACAACCGTTGGCTACGTGTGCCTAGCGCGTCGTATAGATTACGAGCTACGCTGAAACAGAGAAGACAAAGCTGAATTTAACGTAAAGTTAGTTAGGGAAAACAAAAACCAAACGTGGTTAATGGAGAATCTGACTGGCTGGTAACTTTAAAAATCTACAAGCCATGTTGGCTGGTGATCAACAAAGTTAATTTCAGGGCCTGGCTACAATATACATTGATAATATAAAAAATATAACAGCAACAATATTTTGGTTTCTTTTTTTTCTTTTTCCACAATGATATTAAAAAAATACTTTACACCGCTAACACTACTATATATATATATATATATATATATATATATATATATATATATATATATATATATATATATATATATATATCAGAAACGAAAAAACACAAATTAAGAATCACACTGCATACATCTTGTGCTCAAGGCTATTGATTTAGATGTCGTTGAATTTATCAGAAGACAGAAAAAAATGTTTACTGATACAAATTTCAATACTGGTTACAAATTAGTTTTTTTACTACACAAACAAATGTAAACTTCAGTATGGATTTTGTGACTATGTGATGAGTCAAAAATAAGTTAATCAAATTATTTGACATCACATTGAAGCAAACAATGATTTTTACTATTCTTAAGTCTGAAACAAATCCATGAATTAAATACCTTCAAAGAATGAGATAAATCACATCTTGCACTATTTTTTACATAATTAAATAAGTGACTAATTTAATTTGACTTGACTGAACAAACTCTTTAGATGTTTGTAAATTTCTTTCATTTTCAGTCCATATATGATCGGATTAAAAAGAGGATGATACAAAATAACTTGTAAAGACATTATTAAATAAACAGTTTTGGGAAAACGTGTTTCCATTCGAGCTAAAAGTACATCATATGCACCCAAACAGGAAAAGTTTATTAGAACCAACAGGTGGGGTAAACAGGTCAGTGCAGCTTTTCTCCTGACTTCTCTACTACTTCGATAGGTTATTATAAGTATCCTGGTGTATGTAAAAAGTATGAAAAGTACAGGGAGAAGTACAACAATTACAAAAACAACCAAGCCATATATGTTCCGCACTGCTGAACTCACACAGTGAAGTGTGCTAATTGTGCTGTTGCAAATTATTCCTTTCAAGATAAAGAAACAGAGTTTTTCATTAGCAATCAGCAACGGTCCCACTGAAATCTGACAAGCAGGTAGAGTCCAAGCTAAAATCAGGAACATATTAACAGTTGTTTTCCTCATGATAGTTGGATATTGCAGAGGTTTACATATAGACACATATCTGTCATAGGCCATGACTGACAACAGGAAGAATTCTGAACCCCCTAGAGTATAATATATAAACCACTGAAAAATACAGGCTGAATAAGATATGATCTGTTTTTCAGATAAAAAGTCAATCAAAAGCTTTGGATAGACTGCAGTGCTGAAAAGAAGAGAGTTGAATAACAAAGCTGCAATGAAAATGTACATAGGTTCATGGAGGGCTTTGTTAATCACTATGATGCCCACAATAGTGGAATTACTGCAAATTATTAGAATATATGCTGTAAACATGATCACAAAATAAAGATATCTGTATTTCTGCACTTCCACATGCCCATCAAAAGTTATATATGTTACATTTAATTCATTATCCATTAAGATTGTCTGATATGAAATGTTAATGAATAAAACAGGTAAATTACTAGAAGTCTCATATAACTTGATCAGTACCTGACCTTGATATGTACTGGTGTAGCCCCGCAAACACAGAATTGGATCTGTGATCTGTTTGAGTCTGTGAGAAGTTTTTATCAGACTGCATCACCTCGATGGACCTCATTAACCTCTCCAAAGGAAAAGCTACTAACATGTAAACAACTTGATCAAACTCTGGAGGCCTGAACTCATAGTTGATGTTAAACTTTGTTTGCCCAGATTATGTGACTCTGTCATATTTAGAATGACAATCTGGGGAGCTCACCTGGTAAAGCACGCGCCCATGTATAGAGGTTCATTCCTCGATGCAGTGAAAATATTATCAGGAACTAATCTTTCCAATTATACTCACAATGTTAGCGAAAGTGGAAAATAATTTGTGTATATGCCCTGTGATTTGTATCCACTCCAAAATGTAAAGGGTTTTTCCTTGGTCCATGCTAAACCCTTTTAAGTTTCAATTGAATTAAATTTTAGCAGGAGGATGCATTTGGTGCGGCAGTAACAAGGAATTTATTTATTTCTTTATTTGATCAGGGACAATGCACAAAAAACATTAGTGTAAAAAAGAAGAGATGTCATGTGCCAGGTTATAGCAAAAAATGCTAATTTCCATCCGCAGTCCCTGGACAGGTTGATGTTATACTTACAAAAGTCCATAAAATATATACAAAATAATACATGAAAGCATTACTTCACTCACATCATAAAACACTCTCCACTTCAGGAATCTATTATTCACTCACTCACAGTTTACATCGATCATATCACAGTCATTCAGTGCGTACAGGTTTGGTTTGTTAATAACCACCGTTTGGCGTGTAAATGTACTATAGTGTGTGCATGAAATAATTTCGTTTGGAAGATTGTTCCAAAGGCTCGCTGCTTTATATGAGAACGATTGTTGACCATATGTGGTTCTACGTCTTGGAACGCTGCACTCTCCTCTGACTGTCGACCGTGTGGATCTAGAAATTCTCTTCGAATTTAGTGTGACAAATTTTCTCAAAGGTGGAGCAGCGATGTTATGGATAATTTTAAATAGAGCAGAAATTTGATTATATTTAACGAGGTTTTCCAAACTCAAAATGTTATATTTACTTTGTACTTTACAGTGATGGTACTGACGAGGCTTTTTATCATGAATCTTTATGGCCGTTTTATATAATGATTCAAGTGTTTTTAACGATGTTTTACACGCCTGAGACCAACTAGACATGCAATACAGAAGATGTGGAACAATCATAGTATTGAGGTATATAATTGAGGCTTCCGTAGTTAATGCATGTCTAATCTAGACCTAAATATTTTGTTTCATTTACATTTTTAATTTTTTGTCCATTTATTTGAATTTCTTGAGTGAGTTGTAATTTACGTTTATTTGAAAAAAAACATTGAGACCGTTTTATTAACGTTTAAGGTCAGACAGGACGTATGCAACCACTCTGCAACTTTTTGCATCTCTTTTGATAATTTGTCAGTAACCTCCAGCTCGTTTTCCCCAAAAGTGAAAATCACCGTATCATCAGTGTACATGATTACGTCAACGTCTGAACACACTCTAGAGAGGTCATTTATATAGATGCTAAAAAGCAAGGGTCCCAAAATAGACCCTTGCGGCACTCCCATCGAGGTGGCTCTAAACGCAGATTGGATGTTGTTCACTTGTACACACTGATGTCGGTCACTCAAATAAGATTTTATCCAGTTTTGAGTGTGCTCAGAGAGACTATATTGATTTAATTTACTGTAGAGTTTCTGGTGATTGACAGTATCAAAAGCTTTACGCAGATCAAGGAATACTGCTCCCACCACCCTTCCTTGATCCACATATGCCCTGATAGTTTCCAGGAAGTAACAACAGGCAAAATCTGTTGAGTATTTACGTCTGAAACCAAATTGCATTGAATTTAATATATATTATTTTATATATTTCTATATATAGAATACATTTTCATTTTAACAGGCAGAAACCTTGATCAGAACTTGGCTCTACGTGGGTGGCTATCTGTCTCGACCGGTTGGGAGGGAGAGAGATAGACAGACAGGGAGAGGATATTATCTTACTACAATACTACAATAAATACAGAAATATGACTCAGAAATATAGCAGTGGGTATAATGGAATGGCATGAACAGTGGCAATTAAAGTAACTGTAAAGATAATGGAAGTATGACTAATAATAATATTAATAGTAGTAGCAGCGTGCGTCAAGCAGGACCAGAGCAGCAGCTGTAACCACTATCTAGGTGCTACCACAATCCAAGGAAATCTGTGAGTCAAGAAAGCACAAGGACTCTGGGGAGGAAGAGTTTTAAGCTTACTCTTAAATGTGGAGACGATGTCTACCTCCCGAACCAAAACTGGAAGCTGGTTCCACCAGAAAGGAGCTTGGTAGCTGAAGACTGTCTCCAATTCTACTTTTGTAGACTCTAGGAAACACAAGTAACGCTGCAACTGCAACCCTGCAGTGGGGCAGTAGAGTATTATGAACTCTTAGACCAGTTCAGACCAAAGATTAGCGATGAGATGAGTTGAAAGTTGCAACTTCTTGCAACGAGCCGGTCTGCAGCATTCTAAAACCTGCCAGTTTACACCAATTTGATGAGACAAGATGGTGTATAATCTTCATAGCATTGACTCTTTATAGTTCCGTTCTAACTTCCGACTTTTAGGCTTTTTTGTACCTAGTTTTAAGTTTTACGCTTACTCTTAAGGTGGTTACACACCAACCAGACGGCCGACCGTCGGCAGAAAAGGCAGTCGGACTGATCCGACTGCCAGAGTCGGTCCAAAAAGTGCCACAGAACACACCTAAAGAGAAGACGTAATACGTCGTAAAAATGAAAACCGGCAGCTGATTGGACGAATGCGTCACATGGGTGTGTTTTCTCCGGAAATTCAAAGCCAGACTGTCATGGCGGCTTGTTCAGAATACGATCTCATATTGTACTAAAATAGTTCACAAAAATGTGTTTCTGAAAACATAGGCCGTGCAGTTGCTGAATCTGTCTTCATTTCAGATCAACAAAGGTCAGTTAAAAAGATTTTCGTCAGATTTTGAGAGGCTCATCCAGTCGCCATTTCCGGGTGAGCCCCGACTGCCTTGTCTCCGACTGAACATGTCAGGTCAGCCAAAATGAAGGCTGACGGTTCCTCCGACGGGAGACGGCACGGGACACACCGAACAGACTTGAGTCACCGACCTCGCCAGACGATCCAACAATCGGCTCTGTGTGTCAGCACCTTTAAATATAGAGACGGTGTCTGCCTCCCGAATCGAAACTAGGAGCTGGTTTCACGGAAGAGGAGCTTGGTAGCTGAAGGCTCTGGCTCCCATTCTACTTTTGGAGAATTTCGGAATCAAAAGTAACTGCATTGTGGAAGTGCAGTCTTCTAGTAGGGCAATGGGATACTATGAGCTCTTTAAGACATGATGATGCCTGACCATTTAGAGCTTTGTCGGGCAGGAGAAGGATTTAAAATTCAATTCTGGATTTTACAGGGAGTCAGCCAACTGGAAAGTCCTAAGGGTATTATGGGAGCAACCTGATAATAAGGAATTACAATAGTCCAGCCTCAAACTAATAAATGCATGGAGTAGTAGCTTTTTCTGCACTTTTGAGACAGGATGTGTCTTTTTACAATGTAACACAGGTGAAAAAGGTAGTCCTTGAAGTTTGCTTTATGAAGGCGTTAAAGGATATATCCTGATCAAAGACGACGCTGAGATTTCTTACGGTGGTGTTAAAGGCCAGGTCAAGGTCACCCAGAGTAGCTATAACTCTTTTTTTTCTTTTTTTAAGACTATTTTTGTGCATTTTCAGTCTTTATTTTGGTAGGACAGCAGAAGACATGAAAGGGGAGAGAGAGCAAACCTCTATACATGGGCGCCCGCTCCACCAACCGAGCTATCCAGACGCCCAGAGTGCCATTCTTCATATGACAGAGTCATGTAATCTGAGCAAACAAAGTCTAACAACATCTATGAGTTCAGGCCTCCAGAGTTTGATCAAGTTGTTTACATGTTAGCAGCTTTTCCTTTGGAGAGGTTAATGAGATCTATGGAGGTTGAAGCAGTCTGATAAAAACCTCCCACAGACTCAAACAGATCACAGATCCAATGTCTGTGTTTCCAGTGTGTTTCAAGGTCAGGTACTATTGACTTAATAAAACAATCTCAGGTTATATGAGACTTCTAGCAATGTGGAAGTGCAGAAATACAGATCTCTTTATTTTGTGATCATGTTTACAGCATATATGCTAATAGTTTGCAGTAATTCCACTATTGTATGCATCATAGTGATTAACAAAGCCCTCCATGAACCTATGTACATTTTGTACAACTCTGTTCTTTACAGCACTGCTATTTATCCAAAACGTTTGATTGACTTTTTATCTGAACAACAGGTCATATCTTATTCAGCCTGTATTTTTCAGTGGTTTATATATTACCCTCTAGCCATTTCAGAATTCTTCCTGTTGTCAGCCATGGCCTATGACAGATATGTGTCTATATGTAAACCTCTGCAATATCCAACTATCATGAAGAAAACAACTATTAATATTTTCCTGATTCTGCCTGCTTGCCAAACCTCATCCAGTACTTTAATAAGTGCTAATAAAAAGCTCTGTTACTTTATTTTGAAATGAATACTTTGCAACAGCACAATTCCGAAACTTCACTGTGTGAGTTCAGCAGTGTTGAATGTATATGGCTTGATTATTTTCGTAATTGCTGTACCTCTCCCTGTACTTTTCATATTTTTTACATACACCAGGATATTTATAATAACCTATCGAAGTAGTAGAGTAGTCAGGAGAAAAGCTGCACAGACCTGTTTACCCCACCTGTTGGTTCTAATCAACTTCTCCTGTTTGGGTGCATATGATGTACTTGCAGGTCGAATGGAAACAAATGCTCCCAAAACTGTACGTTTAATAATGTCTTTACATATAATTTTGTATCATCCTCTTTTGAATCCGATCATTTATGGATTGAAAATGAAAGAAATGTATAAACACCTCAAGAGATTGTTCTGTCCAGACAAAATAAGCTAATATTTTCAACTGCGTAAACTCATTACAACTTAATAATAATGCAAAGATTCTCGGAAGGTATTTAATTTAAGTATTCGTTTTTAATAGACTTAAACACAAGCAAATGTGTTTTTAGTTTCAACAATGTCATGTTAAATATTTTCCGCTGACATTTAAAATCCAACATATTGTATTTATCTTATAATGGAATCACAAAATGCATTCTGAAGTTTCAAGTTTGTTTTTGTAGTAAAATAGAACTTCGTTACCAATATTGAAATTTGCATCAGTACCACATTTTCTGTCTTTTGATACAATTCCAAGACATTTAAATCAACAGCCTTGAATGCAAGAGTGCATACCTTTGTGAGTTTTCTGTGTAACGTTTGTTTTGTGTAAGATTGGCAATATATTGTATGTAAAGGGTTAGTAGTATTAAATGTTTTTTTATGTCATTGTGGAAAAATAAACAAATACAAAAGAAACCATGTTATTGTTGCTATCACATTTTTTTCATTATTATTATAACTATTTGTAGCCTATGCCTTAGCGTTCAACAGAGTGACTGCTTGGGGAAAGAAACTGGCTTTGTGTCGGCTGGTTTTGGCGAACAGTGCCCTGTAACGTCTGCCAGAGGGAAGGAGTTTGAACAGTTTTGACCAGGATGTGAGCCTCTCAGCTGCTTCCCGAAGCCGCTCGGGCTCCTCGACCAGACTGCGCCTCTTCAGTTAGCCGCTAGCTGGCTGCCCTCGTGGCTGCCCTCGTTCACCCAATGAGTGGCGGCTAATGCTAGCTGCTACAGCTGCTAACCTGATTGCCTCCGTCCTTCTCACAGGCAATCTCCACCAGATGCGAGCCACGACGAGACTGGATTTTCATCTCCTGTCATGCCGTGGATAATTTTGGCACCCACATCAGTCATCCACCTCTGTGCTCCTAGCCCATGGCTAAACCGCTATCACGGAGCTCTCAGTCCCTCTGCTCGGCATCATGTTCAAATATTAAACGCTGCAACTGGTCGAACTCTTCAACTACTCCATTCCATCTTGCATCATCAAACAGCTCTGACTTCTACATCGACCCCGATACATCCACAGAAGCTCTTGCCGCAAGCTTGTTTACTTCCACCACGGACAATCCATTCCATCCATCTGGTCACCTGCACGCTCTCTCCCACGTAAACATAATGATGCTGCCACTGGATCACATAGGGCTGAACACACCGTTCAACCTGGTCTCACAGAATTCCGTGACATGAACACGGCCCCTTAACTCAAAATCTGTGACAGTTTCACGGAATCGGCGAAAATTCCGTGACGGGCTCACGGATGTGATGCCTATGTAAGTCAATGACAGGCATCATCCGTGGTCTACGCACGGATTCCCTGATCACAGCACGTTTCTTTCTGCTAGTCGGGCTGCTACAGAGAAGCTGTATAGCGTTGCTATTATTGGTATTTTTAGCCCAATAACCGCTGTTTTAATCAACATTTATTCACCAGATCTTATCATGGTTTATTTCTATTTCTTTTAATGTTATTATTTCAGTCTATTTCGGCCAGGTAAGCTGGACTGCTTTGCTGTTTATTGATATTTTTAAAACTATAACGCTACATCTATCAACATTTGTTTAGATGTTATCATAGTATACATTTCCTTATTTTAATAATATTATTTTGTTATTGCCCAGTATTTCACAGAATTTTTGGCAATTCCGTGAAACTGTCACAGATTTTGAGTTAAGGGGCTGTGTTCATGACTAGAGTGCTCTCCGACCTTCGCATACAGCTATTGTCCAATCATTTGCAATTCCACTCACTGTCCCCCCTCAACTGCAATACACCCCCTCCCCACCGACCACACGCATTGTTAACCGGGACAACCTCAGAGTTCGCCAGTCTGTCCCCATCCCACCACCCTCTCACCATGCCAACTTTGCCCTCAACACCCGATCGCTCAACAATAAAGACCCTGCCCTCCATGAACTAATCCTTGACAACACTCTGGACTTCCTTCTGCTCACCGAAACCTGGCAACAACCCAATGACTTCTGCTCCCTCAACCAAGCATCCCCCGCTGGCTACAGCTACATCTGCAAACCCCGCCCCTCTCGCAGTGGAGGTGGCCTCGCCGTTATTTTCAATCAGAACTTCCGGATCACAGAACTCATCCTCCCCTCAGCATCATCATTTGAATTTATCGCCTTCAAAGCTCTTTCCTCCATGACAGTCATCCTCATTTACCGGCCACGTAAACCAAATCCCTCCTTCCTCTCTGATTTTACTGAACTCCTCACACTAGCCTCATCTCTCTCTCCACGTCTGCTGCTACTCGGTGACTTAAACATCTACATGGACTCCCCCACCTGCAAGCTGTCATCAGAATTCACCATTTTACTGGACAACACGCATCATTTGGCCCGTTTCCATGTAGTTACATAGTCACTGATATGATCATAACCACTACAGTGCTCAATTACCTATTTTTGAGGGGGAAATAAACTTTTTTTGCCGCAAAAATTTTGCCGCGAAAGCATGAACTGTCCTCTGGAGGACATCCACCAGACCAGCGGGCGCCCGTGGATTGTTGTCGGCCGCGACAGGCGGGGAAAGCGGGGAGAAAATAGAAGGATGCCGGTCGGGCCTGCTAGCCTGTCTAAGGCAACTAACGCACAGTTCGCCACCGCAGAGACTACTATTCACCAACGCCAGATGGATTGCACACAAAATGGATATACAGTATATGCTACAAATACACACAGAACTGCTGCGTGATGATTATTACCGAAGCATGGCTGAACACATTCACTCATCCCAGACGGCAGCTAGCAGCTAACAGGGTAGGTGAATTTAAACAATGTCTGAGTTGAAAACGCATCTTGTTTTCATGTAAGGGCCCTGTTCATGTTGCACAGACATTTTAGTTGCATTTTGTGTCTGTTATGATATGCCCCCAAAACTGCCGTTTTAGTTAAGTGGGAGCTCTTGGCATTAGCTGCAGTAGCTCCATGATGCTAGCACAGATTCGGCCCTTTTTTTTTGCTATCAACAGTACTCACATACTTATAGCGATCAAGATTAACGCAAAAATTGCCCGGAGTTCTCCTTTAAATCAATCGATCCCCACCATCTCTCTGAACTGCTCTCCATCACTCTCCATCTGGACTCAACCCTCACCTCACCTGATGATCTCACAAACCACCTCAAATCCACCTTGTCTACCTTCCTCAACACTCAACACTCAAAACAAAAACTGTCACTTTTAACACCTGTTCACCCTGGTACACACCTGCACTCTCTCCCAGTCCATCATGAAGCCTATAAACTCCACCTCACTGCCTACAAAGACGTCCTCATTGCTGCCAAGTCTGCCTACCTCTCCACCATCCTCACAGACCCCTGCCAACACCCCAGAACTCTTTTCTCCACAGTGAAGAACCTCCTCAAGCCTCGGACCAACACCCTCCCTACCTCTACTCCGGCTCTCTGCAACTCATTCCTCCACTTTTTCACTGACAAAATCAACATCATTTATCAATCTCTATCCCCTGTATCTGACCTCCCAGTATCTATTCCAGCACCTACCACGGCCCCTCTTCTCCCCATCTCTCCTGACCTCCCGATCCCTCCACCACACTGCCTCCTTTCCGAGTTTGATCCGGTTACCCCTCCTGAAAACTCCAAAATCATCAGCTCTTCCAAACCCACTACCTGCTCCCTTTACCACCTCCCTCCTCCCCTCCTGAAGTCCTGCCTCCCCGTTCTATGCCCCTATCTCACTAACCTCTTCAATTCCTCACTCTCCCTTGCAACTGTTCCCTCTTCCTTCAAAACTGCTGTCACCCCAATCCTAAAAAAACCTGGTCTGGATCCCTCCTCCCTCGACAACTACCCCCCAATATCCAACCTCCCCTTTCTGTCTAAAACCTTGGAACGTATCGTCGCCTCACAACTCCAAACCCATCTTCATGTCAATAACCAATGCAAACCCCTCCAATCTGGTTTTCGCCCCTTCCACAGTACAGAAACTGCTCTCCTCAATGACCTCCTCACCTCTGCTGACACCAGTTCCCTCAACATCTTTATCCTCCTCGACATGAGTGCAGCCTTCGATACCGTGAGCCATACGATCCTGCTCACCAGACTCAAAGACCTCGGTATCGAAGGTACTGCACTCAGCTGGATCCGCTCCTACCTTTCCAACAGATCCCACTTCATCTCTCTCCATAACCACACCTCTGCCACAGCCACAGTCACCTAAGGCTTTCCCCAGGGCTCCGTACTCGGCCCCCTCCTCTTCATCATCTACAACCTCTCCCTTGGTCAGATACTCCGCCACTTCAACCTGGACTTCCACTGTTATGCCGATGACACCCAGATCTACCTCAGCACCAAATCCCCCCACAATCCTCCATCAACTCCTGTCTGTCAGCTATTAAAACCTGGATGCAACACAACTTCCTCAAACTCAACAGCGATAAAACAGAATTCTTCCTCATAGGCTCCAAATCCACACTCAGCAAAACCAATAACCCCACTCTCACCATCGACGGCACCATTGTCTCTCCATCTCCATGTCATTAAAACCTCCTTCTTTCACCTCCACAACATCGCCAAAATCAGACCCTCTCTCACACCCCCCGCTGCTGAAAGACTCATTCCCCTCTCCTCCCAATTGGACTACTGCAACTCACTTCTCCTTGGCATCAGCTCTACCTACATCAACCGACTCCAACTGGTCCAGAACGCAGCCACCCGAGTCATCACCTGCCCCAAATCTTGGCACCACATCACTCCAGTCCTAAAACAACTCAACAGGCTTCCCATCTCCCACCAGATCACCTACAAAGCCCTCCACCATCTGCCCCCCTCATACCTCACGGTCCCTCAGATCCACCTCAGCCAGTCTCCTCTCCATCCACAAGTCCAACCTCCGCAGTTTTGGGGACAGAGCCTTCTCCAGGGCAGCTCCCAGTCTCTGGAACACCCTCCCCCAAGAGATCCGCACAGCTGAGTCCCTCAACATTTTCCAGTCCCGCCTCAAGACCCATCTCTTAACCTCTGCCTATCCGTCTTATGTACAAAACGACAAATAAACGTATAGTTAACCATTGTGTTGTCTTGCGGGTCCCGGTAACCCGGAGGACAACACAAGGGTTAAGACATGATGGTGACTGACCATTAAGAGATGTGTTGGTGAAGAAAAGGATTTTAAATTCAATTCTGGATTTTACAGGGAGCCAGCCAACTGAAGAGTCCTAAGGGACTTATTTGAGCAACCTGATAATAAGGAATTATAATAGTCCACCCTCGAACTAACAAATACATGGACTAGTTTTCTGCATCTTTTTGAGACAGGATGTGACTTTTTGCAATGTTACACAGGTGAAAAAAGCAGTCCTTGAAGTTGTTTTTTTATGTGGGAGTTAAAGTATATATCCTGGTAAAAAAGAACTGATATTTATTACGGTGGTGTTGAGGGCCAGGACAACGCCATCCAGAGTAGCTGGAACAGGGCTTAAGAGTGCAATTCTTAATATGAGAGAGTCATGTAATCTGAGCAACCAAAGTTTAACAACATGAGTTCAAGCCTCCAGAGTTTGATCAAGTTGTTTACATGTTAGTAGCTTTCCCTTTGGAGAGATTAATGAGATCCATGGAGGTTGATGCATTCTGATTAAAATCTCAAACAGGTCACAGATCCAATTCTGTGTTTGCCGGGACAAACCAGTGCGTATCAAGGTCAGGTACTGATCACAAAATAAGACAATCTCAGGTTATATGAGACTTCTAGTATTTCACTTGTTTTATTCATTAACATTTTGTTTTAGACAACCATAATGGATAATGAATTAAATGTAACATATATAACTTTTGATGGGCATGTGGAAGTGCAGAAATACAGATATCTTTATTTTGTGATCATGTTTACAGCATATATTCTGATTATTTGCAGTAATTCCACTATTGTGGGCATCATAGTGATTCACAAAGCCCTCCATGAACCTATGTACATTTTCATTGCAGCTTTGTTAATCAATTCTGTTCTTTTCAGCACTGCGATCTACCCAAAGCTTTTGTTTGACTTTTTATCTGAAAAACAGATCATATCTTATTCAGCCTGTCTCTTTCAGTGGTTTATATATTACACTCTAGCCATTTCAGAATTCTTCCTGTTGTCAGTCATGGCTTATGACAGATATGTGTCTATATGTAAACCTCTGCAATATCCAACTATCATGAGAAAAAAAACTGTATATGTTCTCCTGACTTTAGCTTGGATTCTACCTGCTTGTCAGTTTTCAGTGGGACCGTTGCTGATTGCTAATGAAAAACTCTGTTACTTTATTTTAAAAGGGATCATTTGCAACAGCACAGTTCAGAAACTCCACTGTGTGAGTTCAGCAGTGTTGAATATATATGGCTTGACTGTGTTTGTAATTGCTGTACCTCTCCCTGTACTCTTCATACTTTTTACATACACCAGGATATTTATAATAACCTATCGAAGTAGTAGAGAAGTCAGGAGAAAAGCTGCACAGACCTGTTTACCCCACCTGTTGGTTCTAATCAACTTCTCCTGTTTGGGTACATATGATGTACTTTTAGCTCGAATGGAAACAAATGTTTCCAAAACTGTACGTTTAATAATGTCTTTACAAATGATTTTGTATCATCCTCTCTTTAATCCGATCATTTATGGACTGAAAATGAAAGAAATTCATAAACACCTCAAGAGATTTTTCCGTCAAGACAAATTAAACTAATATATTCACAGATTTAACTGTGTACACTAATTACAACTTAATAATAATGCAAAGGTTATTGAAAGGTATTTAATTAAATGATTTGTTGTTAATAGACTTAATATAAAAAGCATTGTTAGCTTTAACAATTTGATGTCAAATATTTTTCACTTTGCATTTTGTGATTACATTTTCAGATAAAAACATACTGAATTTTTAAGTTTGTTTCCGTAGTAAAATATAACTTTGTTACCAGCATTGAAAGTTCTACCTATATCATTTATGTTTCTGTCTCCTGATGAAGTTCCAAAACATTTAAATCAACAGATTTAAGTGCATACCTTTGTGAGTTTTCTGTTTAACTTGTGTTTAGTGTCTAAATTGATAATATACAGGGTTAGTAGTATAAAATGGTTTTTAGTTTCACTGTGGAAATTAAAAACATAAAAAGTAAACCATATTATTGTTGCTATCAAGTTTTTTGTTATTGTTAGCACTATTTGTAGACTATACCTCATGACAAACAAGAAAACTAGCACTGCAAGGTATCTAACAGCCTTAGTTGGGTAGATCATGAACTGCAGAACTGATTTTGGATTCATTTATTTTCTGCACCAGCTGTAGATGTGACAAAGACCATAGGTAAACAGCTTCTTCAGCCAAGATTAAAGAGGTCCAAAAAGGCTTCTCTGTTGGGCCAGAGTCTGCATTCAGACTCATACATTTGTCAGACAGAAATCAAATTAATTTGACACCAGCGGACCAAAACTAAAATCAATGTAAATGCTATATTTTCTATCTTTGTTAGCATTCCGGCTGCAGAATTTTGGCCTTGCGTTTGGATTGTAAGAATGTTCTGAGGATGTATAGTGATGCAGAGTAGAGTCTCTTCAAACTGCATATTGCTGTATGCTATTTTTTCCACTTGGGGGCAGGGGCACAGGTAGAAACCTTGAACAGAACCTGGCTCTGGTTGGGTGGCCATCTACATCGACCAGTTGAGAGAGAGAGAGAGAGAGAGAGAGAGAGAGAGAGAGAGAGAGAGAGAGAGAGAGAGAGAGAGAGATGGAGAGAGAGAGAGAGAGAGAGAGAGAGAGAGAGAGAGAGAGATGCAAAGCAACTACAATAATACCTAATTCTAATAATTATAGAAATGATTCATAATAATTATAGCTGTTGGTATAATGGAATGATATGATGAACAATGGCAATCATATGTATATATTTTTATTCATGTATTTCTCCGAATGATTTGTATATGTGACAGGAAGACATTTGTCAAATACGTAAGTTTGTGGTGTCTTGTAATCCCATGTGGGATGGGCCAAAATGTTTGGCATGACATAGAAATAAAATATAACTAACTAACTAGAAGAACTATGACTAATAATATAATAGTAGCATTAGTAGGAGTAGCAGTGGCCGTCGAGCAGGAACACGGCAGCATCAGCAGCCACGATCCAGGTGCGACCACAATCCATGGAAATCTGCAAGGCAAGAAAGCACGAGTACTCCAGGAATGAAGCAAAGTTAGGAACATGCATTAATGGGACGTGCCTATAGCAGCACAACTAAGGGCTAGTTCAAGGCCAACCTGAGCTAGCCCTAACTATAAGCTTTATCAAAAAGTTTTAAGCTCACTTTCAAATGTGGAGACGGTGTCTGCCTCCCAAACCAGAACCAGTTGGTTCCCATTCTACTTTTGGACACTCTATGAAACACAAATAACTGTATTCTGGGAGGGCAGTGTTCTAGTGGGGTGCTACATAGGAGTATGTATTTCGTTGTTTGTGTATGCCGCCTCCTGTAACTTTCTTCTCCTTTTTCTGTGACGGCTGGCAGCTTACTGTGCTGGGTGAAGTATGTGTAATTGATAGGTTGTACTTCTTTTTTCTTAAAAGGAGGACGGTGATCTTGTGTGTTGGTTTAGAATTGATTTAGTCTTTGCTTTGTCCTCATCTAACACTGTTGTCATGCCTCCGTATAGTATTGCTTCCGCCTGTCAATGGCAAGCAGGTTTTTGGTTTTGACGTTCTAAGGAGCAGTGATTCTTTTTGCATATTTTCTTTTCTTATTATTAATAAATAGTATAGATAATTTTTTAATAAGCATTTACCATCGTCCCTTCTGACGATTTACATCAGTTGTTACTCCCTTATCCCTATCACAACTTAACATATTTGGGTCTCGTCCAGGATCTAAAGTAGTTGGGAGATCTTTTTTTTATATTTTTTGTTAAAGGTGCAATATGTAATACTGACAGCTAGTGTTTAAAATAGTTTTAAAAAGGTATTTAATTCAAGGATTTGTTTCTAATAGACTTAAACACAATGAAAAGTGTTTTTAGCTTTAATGTGATGTTAAATATTTTTTCTGCTGATATTTAAAAGTATAGTAGTATAAGTGTCATGTTCTGAGCAGACAAAGATTTAAAAATCCAACACATGTTTTTATCTTATCATGTAATCACAAAAGTGCATACTTAAGTTTCAAGTTTGTTACTGTAGCAAAGTGAAACTGTGTTACCAGTAATGGAATCACTATCAGTACCATGTATTTCTCTGTTTCTGATCAAATTACAAGAGGTAAAATCAACAGCAATGAATGTGAGTTTTCGGTTTACATTTAGTTTTAGTGTCTAATTTGGCAATACATTGTATGTGAAGGGTTAGTAGCGTAGTATCTGAACTCTGTATACACTTGTATCTAAGTTTTTGTTATAAGGAGATGCATGAACTTTAACCCACTTTTACTGAAACATCTAGAAACTGTTAACATGAGCAGAGGGGCCCCCTTACACAAAAGAGCCCTTTTTTGTAGTTATGCCAGATAAAAGCATTGATTGGTCAGTTCCCTGCGCCAATCATATACTTACATATATCACGTCTTATGTCATACAATGCACAGAAATATATATACCATGGTTTAAGAGCAGAAACGAGAGAGCAACAAATTTGAAGATTGGGTCGGTCGCCTCTCCGAGCTCCTGCAGAAGTTTGTAAATAGATGCTGCGGTGTTAAGTGACGATCACAGCACTCTCCAGTAGATGGCGGTGTTAAGTGACGATCACAGCACTCTCCAGTAGATGGCGTTGTTAAGTGATGATCACAGCACTCTCCAGTAGATGGCGGTGTTAAGTGACGATCACAGCACTCTCCAGTAGATGGCGTTGTTAAGTGACGATCACAGCACTCTCCAGTAGATGGCGTTGTTAAGTGACGATCACAGCACTCTCCAGTAGATGGCGGTGTTAAGTGACGATCACAGCACTCTCCAGTAGATGGCGGTGTTAAGTGACGATCACAGCACTCTCCAGTAGATGGCGGTGTTAAGTGACGATCACAGTACTCTCCAGTAGATGGCGGTGTTAAGTGACGATCACAGCACTCTCCAGTAGATGGCGGTGTTAAGTGACGATCACAGTACTCTCCAGTAGATGGCGGTGTTAAGTGACGATCACAGCACTCTCCAGTAGATGGCGGTGTTAAGTGACGATCACAGCACTCTCCAGTAGATGGCGATAATGTAATACTTATGGATGCCAACCGCTGTTAAACTAGATAGAAGCCCAAGAAGAAGTCTTGTACATTTTTTCAGAGACTGTTGGCAGAAACTACTTGACGTTACTCCGGGTAAGTTGATATTATTAGGACTTTGTCGTCAAATAAATTACATTCATGTTTTCAGCTTCTTTGTTGCAGTGCATTTACAATTTGCTTTGTGTTGTTATGGCAGCACTGACAGTTCACGTTCTTGTAGCCTACAGCTTGAACAGCGATGCTAACTTAGCTCGTTAAAGTCAGCCCTGTAACATGTGCTTTACCTGGTCTTTGTATAGAAAGGGCAGTCTTAAATGTTATTAAGCACTCCTTAAACCTGTAGGCGTACTAGTGAATATATTTGGTATCATTTGAAACTAGATGATCTAAGAAATTCATTGATACCAAGCATGTCATGCTTGTCCATAACAGGGATATATAAAATAAGGTTCCAAAGTTAAGCCATTTTCAAAGGAGTCTCTCTCACCTCAAGAAATCAGAATACATATAATTTATCATGTTTTACACTGTAGCTGTTGCCATAACTACATATTTCAGATGATGTTGCAAGTTAAACTATAAAGAATAAAATTCAACATTTGCTCGACATATTGTAACCATGTTTATTAGTACAGTAATTGCCATGCACCAGGTTAAATACATGCTTCTCCTGTAAGACAAAATATATGTGCAGATGTACACCCTGATAAAAAAAATATAGTTTAATCACTGAATCTGCCATGTTTTACTGATCTGACTGATCAGATGCTGTCCTGAACACCTGTTTGACGATGTTTACCTGGACCCACAAGACTCTCCTCACAGTATGAAGGTATTGTGGGACAGGTGTCGTACTTCTACCAAGCGATGGTCTGAAGACAACAGCAGCATCAGGAAAGATTCAGTATCCACAGGATGACTTCTGTGACCTGAGAGCCTATGTTACCAGCTGACACATCCTCAGTAGAAAAGAAACCCTTTAGACTGGTGGAGGCCATGATCTGGACAGTTAACATGTACTACTGTGTGCATTATGTATACACGCTTTATATTTCCATTTCATTGACTATAAATAAAGTGCTTTATTTCTAAGCAGGGTTTGGTCATTTTAAAGTTTAGTAGTAAGGCTCCTTAAGTGTTATATTTTTTTTTCACAAAGACTGTAATTGCACTGTTTATACAGGTGATGTGTCTGATTTAATGCATGTAGAAGGGTCAAACACTAAGTCCATTTAACATTCTGACTATAAAAATGTAATCCTTTAAGTAATAGTGACAGTAAGCAACACAAAACATTTGTTTAAAGTTCAACTTTATTGTTTGACAGATGACAATATGAATAAAACAAAAGTATTTTTGAAAGGGTATTAAATCTAATCTGCAGCTTAATAACGGACAAATAAAAACTTCAAGTGAAAATCTCTAAGTTACTTTGTGAAACGAGTCCCTTTCACACAGCCTGACCAATGTCTGTGGACACAGTACAGTCCTTACAGTAGCTGTTGATACTTTAGTTACTGAGCAGTTGAGAAGTGAGACCTGTCGAGCAATATTTTCCCCCTGATGGTTTCTCATACTGTGAGGAGAGTCTGGTGGGTCCAAGTACACCTCATCAGTGGTTAGTCAGATCTGTTAAACACGGCAGATTCAGCAAATTGTAAATGCACTGCAACAATGATGCTGAAAACATAAATGTAATTTATTTGACGACAAAGTCCTAATAATATCAACTTACCTGGAGGAACGTCAAGGAGATTCTGCCAGCGTCTCTGAAACATTTAACCCTTGTGTTGTCTTCATTTCCACCTTGAAAAAAACACTTTTTTTTCTGACATTTGTGACGCCGTTTTAAATATTTCTTCTACACATTTTCAGCGCTTATTTCTACATCCAATATTTTCTGATATAAAAAATTTAAAATGGGCCAATGTGACCCAAAGTCAACACAAGGGTTAACAAGGCTTCTTCATGGGCTTCTATGTAGTTTAACAGCAGTTTGCATCCATAAGTATTGCATTACCGCCATCTACTGGAGAGTGCTGGGATCGTCACTTAACACCGCCATCTACTGGAGAGTGCTGTGATCGTCACTTAACACCGCCATCTACTGGAGAGTGCTGGGATCGTCACTTAACACCGCCATCTACTGGAGAGTGCTGGGATCGTCACTTAACACCGCCATCTACTGGAGAGTGCTGGGATCGTCACTGAAGACACGATTTGTTTGAGGAAAGTAGGTCAAGGGGCGCGGCCGCTGCAACCATGCACAGCCAATCTTCACAGCTGCAGCTAATCATCCAGATTCAACCAGCAATATTTAAACCCAGGCTGATCACCCCTTCAGCGCCAGTTTGTTATCTACAACCCATGTGGTAACTTGGCTCTGAGTTCCTGAAGTACCTGAAGTAGTTTTTGCCCTGGTTATTCTGTGCTTATACTTACCCTGTGTCTCTCTCTAGTTCCCGCTCTGACCTGCTGCTTCCTCCGCTGTGCCTGCCAGTTCCCAGCCTCACCGTCCAGCCTCAGTCTCCACCTTGGAAAACCACCTGTGTACTCTTCTCTGCCTGCCTGTCTCACTCGGGTCCGTAACCACCTAGACTCTTCCCCATCGGCTTGCCTCAACCTCGGACCAGCCGGGAGTTTTCCCCGCCCTGACTACCAACTGTGTTTCTCTGAGTACACGTTGTTTCATTAAACCTTTTAAAACTGCTTTACGTTGCCTGTGTGATATCTCTGCATTCTGGGTCAGAACTAGTCCATAACAGATACTATTTATGAACAGTGGATAAACAAGGGAATTACAGCAATATGCACAATAATTGATCAGGGCAAAATTAAAAGCTTTCAAAAACTGAAGAGGGAATATGGACTGGAGGATTACGGCCAGTTTAGGTATTACCAAATTAGAGACTTCTTTAAGAAAGAAATACAACCAGATCTTCCTCAGGAGCTGAACAAAGTAACTATAACACTATGTAATGCATATAGAAACAATACTGGAATGGTGGTTTCAGCACTGTACCAGAGCAACTTCTACACTGTATATAAGAGACAGATGGGTAAACAAAGTAAAATACCATTAACTGTGGAGGACTGGTTTTAAATATGTGATGTACAGTGAACCACCATCAGTTCCAGGATGTGGAAAGAATTTTGCTGGAAAAATATGATCAGGTTCTTTATTACTCCCAAAACAAAGAGCAAATTTTCAACTACACAACAAACATGCTGGAGACGGTGTGGGGAGCGGAGCGTAGGTCACACCCATGTTTTTTGGGCATGTACTAAAATCAGAAATTATTGGAATGATGTGTGGGTAAAATTGAAAACAATACTGGGATATGAACTACCAAAGACATGTGAGATATATCTGTGTAACCTGACAGGGGAAAATGTACAACATGAAGACGGATTCCTGGTTAAAATTCTGCTGGCTGCGGCCAAGAAGGCAATCACCAGAAAATGGTGTAGAGAGGACCCTCCCACTCTGAGGAACTGGCTGGACGTAGCAGGGAGATACTCAACATGGAAAGACTCACGTATATATTGAGACTCCAGCAAGCAAAATACGATAAGAAATGCGAAAAATGGTCCGCTCCACACTCAGTATCTGGTTGGCGAGCATGCGCTGCGCGTCCTGCACGTTGGCCTGCAGTGAGATGTAAACACCGACCAGAATTAATGAAGCAAACTCACGGGGTGAATAAAAAGGCTTACAGTTCATGATGAAATATTCCAGGTCAGGAGAACAGTGCTGTCAGAGGTTTCTCCCTTGTTGGGTCTTTGTAACCTATATTATAGAGTGTGGTCTAGAGCTATTCTATCTGTAAAGTGTCCTGACATAACTCGTTATGATTTGATACTATAAATAAAATTTAATTTAATTTAATTTAATTTAATTGCTGCTGGGTCACTGTCACGTCGGCCCGTTTCCCTCTCCTCCGGCGCCTCACTGTGTGAGCAAAGTTGAGCGCACCTTTGACCAGAATGTCCAAAATTTCCAGTGAAGGGAGAAGAAAAGTAGGAAATAAGTCTGATGGTGTTGTTCCCCTGAAGTTCACGAGCTCCTCACTGGTGAATGAGATGCGGGTACCATCGCAAGAGACAAGGTTACAACACAAAACAAAACAAAACAAAGTGCACCAACACAACGTGGCACCCTTCTGCAGCGGCATCTTGGGTGATATACATATATGTATGTTGTCGCATTGATTTTCTTTTCTGTCACTCCTCTGTTGTGTAATGATTGTGCTATATGTTGGGACCCCCTTGAAAATGAGATGATATATCTCAAGGGAAGAAATTTCAGTGTGAATCTATTTATTTTCATTGTGAATAAGAAAATGGTCAGATGGCCACCGGACACCCCCGTAAGTTCAGTATCAATAGTAAAGTCATAGCTTCAAGTGAAAAATAAGGATTAACTCCTGAGTCAGAATATGTTGCTGTGGAAGAACTAAAAAACAGAGTTGAACAACAAATATCAAAACAACTTAGTTTGAAGTAAACATGTTGGAAAAATATCTGTGAAGTGAAAGGTATGTTCACACTATAAATGTGGTCTTAACACATTAACTATCTGCATTAATAATTCATATTGCTGAATGTCAATATTTAATTTGATCACTGTGCCCAGTGCCAATGTTTGGAATATAAATGTCATCTCTGAGTCAGAATGTGTTACAGTGAAAGACAAAAAAAACAGCGGTGAAAAGCAAATATCATTGTTACTCCAAAGAGCTTAGTTTACTAATTACATTCATGACAGTAAAGTAAAATGCATTAAAAAGTCTACATCAGTTGTGATGACTTGATAATGTTGAATAATGTTTTTTGTATAAATACAGATATTAGCCGTTACATTGTTCAAAATCAAGACACCTTGCTGTTCCAATAACAAACTGTAAAGAGGCTCTTTAACAGTAAATACACAGTACTGTGTATTTACAAACATGTAAATAACAATTCAATTCAACCTCTCAATTCACATCTCAGCATGATTATTTTAATCTAAAACGGAGGTGAACAACAAATACCATTGTTACTCCAAAGAACTTAGTTTGCTAATTATATTTATGACAGTAAAGTAAAACACAGAAAAACGTCTATATGCCAGTTGTGATGACTTGATAATGGAGAATAAAAATGTTTTGTAAAAAATACAGATATTAGCCGTTGCATTGTTCGAAATTAAGACACCTTGCTGTTCCCATAACACTGTAAATACACAGTACTGTGTATTTACAGTGTTATGTAAAAAAGTACGTACATTAAATACCTTTCAACAATTCACAACTCAGCATGATTATTTCAGAAGAAATGCCTGTACATTAGTAATCAGTGTTATTACATCAAATAAATTTGGTTGGATCGAACAATCTTTTGAGGTGTTTAGAAATTTCTTTCATTTTGAGCCCGTATATGAGTGGGTTAAACAAAGGATGATAGAAAATTATTTGTAACGTCATTATTAAGCGTGCAGTTTTCGGAAAATCTGATTGTATTCGAGCTATAACGATATCATATGCAAACAAACAGGAGAAACTGATTAAAATCATCAGGTGGGGTAAACAGGTATCTGCAACTTTTTTCTTGACTTTTCTGCAGCTTCGATAGGTTACTATAAATATCTTGGTGTATGTAAAGATTATGAAAAGCATAGGCAGAATTGAGAGATCTAATAAAATAACAATACCAAATATAGTAATTACTCTTGATGTCACACATTGAAGTTTGTAAATTGAATTGTTACAAAATATTCCTTTTAGAGTAGAGTCACACAGTTTTGCTTCAGAACTTAATGTTGTTTGGACTGCAATATGACATGCAGGCACAAGCCAAGCAAACAACAGGAAAACACTCACTGTGGATTTTCTCATGATAGTGTGATATTGCAGAGGTTTACAAATGGACACATATCTGTCATAGGCCATGACTGACAACAATAAGAATTCAGAACAGCCAAAAGTGTAAAATATTTGAAATTGAAAGAGACAGGCTGAATAAGATATGACCTGTTTTTCAGATAAAAAGTCAATCAAAAGCTTTGGATAGATAGTAGTGCTGTAAAGAAGACAGTTTAGCGTCAAAGCTGCAATGAAAATGTACATAGGCTCATGGAGGTTTTGATGAGCCCAGATAAGGTACACAATAATAGAATTACTGCAGATTATTAGAATATATGCTATGAACATTATACAAAAATAAACATATCTGAATCTGTCAACTTCCACATGTCCACCCAGAGTTATATATGTTACATTTAACTCATCATCCATTATTGTTGTCTAAAACTAAATGTTCAGTAATAAAACAGGCAGATTTTATAGCCAGCGTCCGTGAATTAAACTTTGAAAAGAACTCTCACTTTCATGATTATACCAACATCCAACCTGTACTGAAGTGTCTTACTCTTTCAAAGGTATCTGACCTTGATAGTCACCTGGTGTGTGTTCATCTCCAAAATTCAGAAAGTGAACTGTTTGACGCTGTGGAACATTTTTATAAGATTGCTTCACCCTCCAAGGATCTCATTAACTTTTCCACCAAAATAGTTACTAATATATGACAAACTCTTGAGGCCTGAAGTCACAGCATTGTTTGACCTCTTTTTCTTGAGCATGTCCTCCATTACGTAATCGTTCCAATTCAAAATATTGGCTGTTGTAGTCCTGTCAAGACTTTCACCCAGGAGACCGGGGTTTGTGTCTTGTTTGAAAATAATATAATAATAGTTATTTTTTACTTTACACATGCATGATGAAGAGAAGTAACGTAATGTAACAAATAATTTTAACCCAAACTACAATCTTTAAAAATTTAACATATCTTGGTGGCCATGTGGAAGTTATAGATTCCTTTATTTTGGGATGTTTGCAGTATATATTCTAATAATCTTCTGTAATTCCACTATTGTGTGCATCATCGTAAATTACCAAAACGTCCATGAGCCCATGTACCTTTTTATTGCAGCTTTGTTAGTTAATTCTGTTCTTTTCAGCACTGCTATCTATCCAAAGCTTTTGATTCAAATCATATCACATTCAATCTGTCACTTTCAATATTTCTTATTTTACACTTTAGGGGGTTCAGAATTCTTACTGTTGTCAGCCATGGCTTATGACAGATATGTGTCTATATGTAAACTTTTTCAATATCCAACTATCATGAGGAAAATGACTATTAGTATTTTCTTGGTGTTGGCTGGGCTTGTGCCTACTTGTCAGGTCGCGGGGTCAACTGCATTGAGTGCTAAAAACAAGCTCTGTAACTTTACTTTAAATGGAATCTTTTGTAACAATTCAGTTCAGAAACTTCACTATGTGATTTCAAGAGGACTGTCTGTGTATGGTGTGATTATTTTGCTCAATATTGTGTTTTTTTCTATGCTTTTCATAGTTTTTACATACACCAGGATACTTACAATAACCTATAGAAGTAGTAGAGAAGTCCAGACAAAAGCTGCACAGACCTGTTTACCCCACCTGTTGGTTTTAATCAGTTTTTCGTTGTTGTACATATGATATTATGATATTTAGACTCGAATCTGAATTTCCAAAAATTGCACGGTTTATAATGACTTTACAGCTGGTCTTGTATCATCCTCTCTTTAATCCGATCATATACGGACTAAAAATGAAAGAACACCTGCAAAGGTTATTGTCAGTAAAATGATCTGTTGTATAAACACCTTTTCAACATGTGTTGAAATGATTTTCAGGTCTTTGAAAAGTATTTTAAGAATTTGTTTTGAACCCAGTAAAGATCAACATCAGCTTCACCAATGTTATGTATTTTATTCAATCAAGTAATCATAAGTTTCATTATTAATGTATAATTTCCCCTTCAGTTAGCTGTAACAAAACCGAACCTGGTACTACATTAAATTGGTCTTGTGATGTTGTTTGAGTGTAAAAAATACAATATTTATCAGAAGACTGAGGCTACATCTGACAGGACAGATTTTTATGTTTAAACTTTAAGGAAACGCTCTCTATAGAAAGGTACAGATTTTATTATTAGAATCAAGGCTATGCTGTGATTTTACAGAATTTTAAGTGTCAAACTTAACAGAAACCTAAGGTCATTTTCTGCCAGGACATTATCCGTCTTTCCAACCTGTTCTCACTTGTTCTTCAATTTTTAAACTCTTGTTAACCCTAATTGGAACGTGTTTCTCCTCTCAGAGAGCCTGGTTAGTAGTCCCATTCATCTTCGGGGACTCTAAGACACACAGCAAGGAAACCAAGCAGATGAAAAGCATGAAGGGAAATTAAGGTGTTTTCACTGTTGATTTGTGTAATTATTTCACTGTTATTTTAAATTCAATAAATGCAACATCTTTCCAAAAGTCAATGAGTAATTGTGTTAAATAATTGGGATTTTAATATTGACCAAAATAATTGTGATTATGATTTTTTTCCACAATTGAGCAGACCTTATCTTAGCTGCTAGAAATGGTAAGTAACACTTTATCTATATAGTACTTTTATAAACACACAGTTACAATGGTTCAAGTGGCTGGGTTTGCCACGGAGCCCGGCTGGGCACAGCCCCAAAAAGCTACGTGGCATCCATCTCCCCATCCCATGGGCCCACCACCTGTTGGAGGAACCGCTGGGGACTTGGAATGTCACCTCTCTGTGGGGGAAGGAGCCGGAACTGGTGCGGGAGGTGGAGCACTACCGGTTAGATCTGGTGGGGCTTACCTCTACGCACAGTCTTGATTCTGGAACCATACTCCTGGATAGGGGTTGGACTCTTTTCTTCTCTGGAGTTGCCCAGGGTGTGAGGCGCCGGGCGGGTGTGGGGATACTCACAAGTCCTCAGCTGAGGGCCGCTACGTTGGAGTTTACCCCGGTGGACGAGAGGGTCGCCTCCCTTCGCCTGCGGGTTGTGGGGGGAAAACTCTGACTGTTGTTTGTGCATATGCACCAAACAAGAGTTCGGAGTATTCAGCCTTCTTGGAGACCTTGAGTGGAGTCCTGTATGGGGCTCCAGTGGGGGACTCCATAGTTCTGCTGGGGGACTTCAACGCGCACGTGGGCAATGATGGAGACACATGGAGAGGCGTGATTGGGAGGAACAGCCTCCCTGATCTAAACCAGAGTGGTTGTTTGTTGTTGGACTTCTGTGCTAGTCATGGATTGTCTATAACGAACACCATGTTCAAACATAGGGATGCTCATAAGTGTAGTTGGTACCAGAGCACCCTAAGCAAAAGGTCAATGATCGGTTTTATAATCGTTTCATCTGATCTGAGGCCGTATGTTTTGGCCACTCGGGTGAAGAGAGGGGCGGAGATGTCAACCGATCACCATCTGGTGGTGAGTTGGGTCAGGGGGTGGGGGAAGACTCTGGACAGACCTGGTAAGCCCAAACGGGTAGTGTGGGTAAATTGGGAACGTCTGGAGGAGGCCCCTGTCCGACAGACTTTCAACTCACACCTCCGGCGGAGCTGTTCGTGCATCCCTGTGGAGACTGGGGGCATTGAACCTGAGTGGACAATGTTCAAAGTTTCCATTGCTGAAGATGTGACGAGGAGCTGTGGTCTTAGGGTCTCAGGTGCCTTAAGGGGCGGTAACCCACAAACACCGTGGTGGACACCGGTGGTCAGGGAAGCCGTCCGACTGAAGAAGGCGTCTTTCTGGGATATGTTATCCCAGAGGACTCCGGAGGCAGTTGCAAGGTACCGAAGGGCCCGAAGGGCTGCAGCCTCTGCCGTGAAAGAGGCAAAGCAGCGGGCGTGGGAGAAGTTCAGAGAAGACATGGAGAAGGACTTTCGGTCGGCACCAAGGTGCTTCTGGAAAACTGTTCACCACTTCAGGAGGGGGAAGCGGGGAACCATCCAAGCTGTGTACAGTAAGGATGGGACGCTGTTGACCTCAACTGAGGAGGTAATAGGGCGGTGGAAGGAGCACTTTGAGGAACTCCTAAATCCGACTAATACGCCCTCTATGGTAGAGGCAGAGCTGGAGGATGATGGGGGATTGTTGCCAATTTCCCTGGTGGAAGTTGCTGAGGTAGTTAAACAACTCCACAGTGGCAAAGCCCCAGGGATTGATGAGATCCGTCCAGAAATGCTTAAAGCTCTGGGTGTGGAGGGTTTGTCTTGGTTGACACGCCTCTTCAATATTGCGTGGAAGTCTGGGGCGGTGCCTAAGGAGTGGCAGACCGGGGTGGTGGTTCCCCAGATACTGTGGGAGGTGCTGCGGGAGTATGGGGTGAGGGGGTCCCTCCTCAGGGCCATCCAATCTCTGTACGACCAAAGCGAGAGCTGTGTCCGGGTTCTCGGTAGTAAGTCGGACTCGTTTCAGGTGAGAGTTGGCCTCTGCCAGGGCTGTGCTTTGTCACCAATCCTGTTTCTAGTATTTATGGACAGGATATCGAGGCGTAGTCGAGGTGGAGAGGGGTTGCAGTTCGGTGGGCTGGGGATCTCATCGCTGCTTTTTGCAGATGATGTGGTCCTGATGGCATCATCGGCCTGTGACCTTCAGCACTCACTGAATCGGTGCGCAGCCGAATGTGAATCGGCTGGGATGAGGATCAGCACCTCTAAATCGGAGGCCATGGTTCTCAGCAGGAAACCAATGGAGTGCCTTCTCCAGGTAGGGAATGAGTCCTTACCCCAAGTGAAGGAGTTCAAGTACCTTGGGGTCTTGTTGTTAGTCAAGTTTCAGTCAATTAAAAGTCTGAGCATTTCAGTCTTATTTTAGTCAGAATTATTCATGACTATATTCGTCTAGTTTTAGTTGACGAAAACTGATGACATTTAGTCTAGTTTTAGTCAATGTAAATTGTATTTTAGTCTCTTTTTACTAATGCAATTCTATTTAACCCAGTCAACATAGTATACGTACCTAGTAGTATAGACAAAACAAGACACAATTTTCTTTTAGCCAAACCCATTTCAAACAAGTTTATCTTATTATATTATTGTTACCTTAGTTGTACCTCCTTGTGGAAAAGAAACCTGAGCACTAGTTGGCTTGTCCATCTTCTTGGCTGGGACTTGCTTCACTGTTGCCACTTCTGGAATCCAGCACAGGAATAGATACAATGTCAGGACAGATGCAGCCTCTGGAAAATCGAACTGTTATATGCTAAATATTAAGTAGCATAAATCCTTGCAATGATTTTTACCAAAGTAAATCAACCTCTGAGTGAGTGACTTGACTGTCCGTAAAACAAAAAAAAGTCTACATAATCAAAACAGAAGTAGTCTAAACAATAGTCTCGGGAGGCACGTTAATGCCAATACCATTTGTTTAAATGTATGTATTGGTCTAGAATAAAGTATTCAAAGTCATCTGGTTGATGCCAAATTCAGTTCAGTGTGATTGCTATGTGAATGACAAAACTATCTACAGTATTTGGCCAACAAGGGATGCTTAGTACACATCAGTCAGTCAGTCAGGTAGGAACTAAGAACCCACTTTACACTCTCTCACGCAAACAAACAAACAAAACACACACACACACACACACACATTAACTCACTTTACATCCTCTAACAAACAAATATACACACACATGGTAGTCACACACGTTTGTCTCCATCGTTTCCAGCTCCAGTTTGCTAACGTTAAAATAATGAGACGAAATAATGTTATAACATTTTGTCTCGTCTCGTTTTGGTCAAAGAAAATGAAGAGACATTTTAGCATAGTTTTTATTTTGTATACCATATTTAGTCTCGTTTTTATTTGTCAACAATATTGCAATATACATTTAATTATAGTCATCGTCACATGACCAGAATTTACGCTGTGTCTCATCTTCGTCATGTGATAAAGGTTTGTTGACGACCATATTTTGTCATAATTTTCATTGACGAAAACAACACTAGGTGTAGCCCTTAACACGAAGGCTGGTGTATAAAGATGGGTATAAATAAACATAAATAAATAGTTCCTAAATAAACCCATTTATTCCTGTAGTAGTCCATTCTTTAAAGCATATGAATGGAGGAAGGCCAGCTTGTGGTGCGGACTGGAACTGGACAGTCTGGAGTCATAGGCAGAGAGGATGGTAAAGGAAAAAATCAGAGACATTTTAGTTAACCCCTCTTACCCCCTCCGTGACAAGACGTGGCAGATGGGCTGCTCATTCAGCCAACGGATCATCACACCCAGATGTGAAACAAACTGTCATCACTCTGACCAGCCAGCTTCAGATATCCACACGTGTTCAGATTTCACTGAGTTATGACTCAGTGAAGGTGTGTGAATTCTGTCACAAACTGCAGCAATCACTCTCTAAATATTTTAAAACATCTTAATCCAGCCTTTCTTACACTATGGGACGTCCCCCGAAATAAAAAAACAAAACTGTAGGCTATTTTTAGTGAAATGTGTGTTGCAGCCATATACTCCTAGCCTAAATAAAAGACGCTGCAGCAGGTCCTTTGTAGCTGCTGAAAAAACTCCAATACCCAGAAGACTGTGCAAGATGCAGTTGCAAAAAAATTGTAACAATATTCAAAATTGTATCTGTCACTCAATCACTGTGAGAAATACAAGAGAAGCTCTTATACCACTCTTTTCACTATTCTAAAATTCTATCCAGCTATTATACATGGCTTGTTCTCCATAGTCCATATGTTTTCTTTTCGCCCAGCATGTTTCCTTGGATTAGGTGTGTTCTATATCATGGTTGCAGCCTGTCGCCGTGGTACTGCTGTGCGCCCTGCGATGCCCTGTTATACCTGCTATGCTCTGCAGTGCCCTGCTACACCCTGCTACGTCCTGCAGTGCCCTGCAGTGCTCTGCTACATCCTGCTATACCCTGCTACGTCCTGTGACACCCTGCAGTGCCCTGCTATGCCATGAACTACTAAAAATACTATTTCTAGTCACTGATCCATTATCTTTATTGTGACTATTATTGCCACTATTCATCACACCCCCAACCGGCAACATCAGACACCGCCTACCAAGAGCCTGGGTCTGTCTGAGGTTTCTTCCTGAAAGGGAGTTTTTCCTCACCACTGTAGCACTGAATGCTTGCTCTTGGGGAAATTACTGGAATTGTTGGGTCTTTGTAAATTATAAAGTGTGGTCTAAACCTACTCCATCTGAAAAGTGTCTTGAGATAACTCTTGTTATGATTTGATACTGTAAATACATTAAATTGAATTGAGATGCTCTAAGTACATGAATCAGATAAGACAAACAAAGAACTCAAGACAAAAAAAATATTGGCCATTCAACCGCAACTATGATCCTGCATACATTTGATTTGGTTTCATATCCAACGACAGTTGCCCTCCAAAGCCTGTCTGTGTAATCTACCAAATGGTTGTCAGCAACAAAGCTATGAAACCATCAAAAATGGGCAGACATTTGGAGACAAAGTACGCACATCTCAAAGATAAATCTGAGGGATTTTTTAAAAGAAAGAAAGATGAAATGGCCAAACAGAGCAAACTGCTGCAAAGCAATCTGACAGACAACGGAAGTCTACTAAAAGTGTCTTACCTTCTCTCCCATCACATCTCCAAATCCAATGCTCCTTTCACTATTGGCGATAAAGTAATCATGGGTTAGGGGTTAGGGTTAGGGTTAGCCCTAACCCTAAACAAAGATGAGTGAAATCCCTCTGTCTGATGGCACTGTTTCACGTAGAATCCAGGATATGGCCGCTGATATTGAGGGTCAAGTGTTGGACAGAGCCCGTGCATCAGATTGGTTTACCATCCACTTAGATGAGACAACTGACATCTCAAACACAACTATGCTCCTCGTGTATATCCGCTACATGCATGATGGTAGTTTTAACAAAGACTTTCTCTCTTGTAAAATGCTGCCCCAGAACACAACAGCTGGAGAAATATTTAGAGTCCTTAATGAGTATATAACAGGGCATGGGCTTCTGTATTTCAATCAGGAGAGACTTGTTTGCAGATATGCAAAGGTTTATTGTACATAAGCATAATAAAATGTACAGTCTTTGGAGCTTAGACTCCATCATTATAATATAATTTTTACAGGGGTAAGGAAGCCAAGACAATCCCCCCGATGGAGTCTAGACACTGGAGGTGGCGGCGAAAGAGCCCGAGGACCAGACTGAAAGAGTCGACGGAGTGTCCAGTAGAAGGAAGACCCAGGGTGCCATGATTCATTCATCGCTAGGTGCTGGCATCCAAACACATGTCCCCTGAACTGAGTGACGTACTCAACACAGTGGTGAAGATAGTCAACTTCATTAAGGCGAACGCTACCAACTCTCGCCTTTGTCCGGCCTTGTGTGAGGAGATGGGGGCTCAACAATGTCACTTGCTTTTACACTCAGATGTGCACTGGTTGTCCAGGGGGAAAGTGGTCAGCAGAGTGTATGAACTTAGGCAAGAGATCGAAGCGTTCTTGAACCAAAAAAAATCTAATCTTACTGTGCACCTGCAAGACGATGCATAGATTGCCAAAGTGGCCTACCTCTCAGATATACCGTACTGTTTCAATCAGCTCAATCTATCAATGCAAGGAAAGACGTGATATTTTCCAGGCCAGTGACAAAATCGCTGCATTCAATAAAAAGCTCAGCGTCTGGAAGATCGCATTAGCAAGGCAGTAGGCATATGTTCCCATTATTTTCTTCTCTGGCTGATGAGAGCAAGGTTGATTTGGGTCTCATGGCCATCCTTGGGGGCACACTTGAGCCAGACTTCACTCAAGTTTGAAGAGTACAAACTGTTGGAGTTGTCATGTGACTGGGGAAAAAGATGCAGCTTTCAGAGTTCTGGCCGGCCTGTGGAGGAGAATACCCGCAACTAAGTGAGATGGTAGTGAAAACGATGCTCCCTTTTCATTCCACCTATTTGTGCGAGGCTGTCTTCTTAACTCTTGCTGCAACTAAGACAAAATACAGGGATAGACTATCAGGGTTGACCTCTAGGAAGATACAAATAGCAGTGAGACCCAGTAGATGGCCCAGTCACTTTTTTGACTGAGATGGTTGAAAGTTCACAAAAAAGTTTAAGAAAGGCTGTCTTAATCAACTCCATTATCTGTTTGTTATTGAGTATGTTTACATGCACACTAATATTCCACTATTATTCTGACTATAGGCCTATTCGCACGGGATTAGTATTACCTGGTGACCTCAGGTTATTTGTAATAATTACAGAGGTTGTCTGTGATCTTAATCTCGTGCAAATCGGCCACGTCGGAAATGTCAACAGATGAGCGCATCAGCGCACACGGGGCAACAAGCGCACGTTTTCAATTCAATTTTATTTATAGTATCAAATCATAACAGGAGTTATCTCAAGACACTTTACAGATAGAGTAGGTCTGGACTACAAAGACCCAACAATTCCAGTGATTCCCCCAAGAGCATGCATAAATGCATAAATGTGACAGTTTCAAGGAAAAACTCCTGTTTTAGTTATGTACCATGCATACATGAAGTAAAAAACAATTGAATACAACATGTTAGATTGTTTAATTTACAGTTACCTACACGTAGTGTCTGTTGACCTTCAGAATTCAGAAAGTGAACTGTTCGGCTCAGTGGACTGTTTTTATTAGATTTCTTGACCCTCCATGGATCTCATTAAAACATTCTACCAAGAGTTGTTATCATGTAAACAACTTCTTCATACTCTGGAGTTCTGAACCCAAAGGTGTTAAACTTTCTTTACATGGGTGTTTGGTCTCTTTACATTTTACCTGATAATGTTTATGGCCTCTTCCTACACCGCTGGGGTCCTCAGTTGATGGCAGCTGGGTCCTGCTGAAGTGCAGAGTAGTTTTTTGCGGTGTTAATTTCCAGGTCTTTGAGGTTGACAATGGGCATGGATGGAAATTTGTGTTGAATGCAAAATTATAGTCTATGAACAACATTTATTTTCACTGTGAATAAGAACATGCTCAGATATGTTGAGTATCAATATTAAAGTCATAGGTTGAAGTGAAAAACATGGATTTACTCCTGAGTCAGAAAGTGTTACAGTGAAAGACAAAAAGCAATTACCACCAAATATATATTACCACCAAATTTCATGTGATATTGATACCATCAATATCACATGAAAACAACTTAGCCTACAATTACATTCATGACAGTAAAGTAAAATGCAGAAAAAGTCTACATATCAGTTGTGATGACATGATCAGGTAGAATTAATTAAAAAAAAAAATATATATATATATATATATATATATATATATATATACATATATATATATATATATATATATATATATATATATATATATATATATATATATATATATATATAAATCCTACAGTGTGATGGATTTTTTTTCTCATTTTGTCTCTCATAGTTGAAATGTACCTATGATGAAAGTGACAGGCCTCTCTCATCTTTTTAAGTGGGAGAACTTGCACAATTGGTGGCTGACTAAATACTTTTATATATATACAGTGGGGCAAAAAAGTATATATATATATATATATATATATATATATATATATATATATATATATATATATTACATTGTTCAAAATCAAGACACCTTGCTGGTCCCATAACAAACAGTAAAGAGTCTCTTTAAACGGTTTGGAAATAAGTACGTACATTAAATACCTTTCAACAATTCACATTTCAGCATGATTATTTCAGAAGAAATTCCTGTATATTAGTAATCAGTGTGGACAGACCAACTTTTTAAGGTGTTTAGAAATTTCTTTCATTTTGAGCCCGTATATGAGTGGGTTAAACAAAGAATGATACAAAATTATTTGTAACATCATTATTAAGCGTGCAGTTTTAGGAAAATTGGATTCTACTCGAGCTATAGTGATATCATATGCACTCAAAATGGAGAAACAGATTAAAACCAACAGGTGGGGTAAACAGGTCTCTGCTGCTTTTTTCCTGACTTCTCTACAACTTCGATAGGTTATTATAAATATCTTTGTGTATGTAAAGATTATGAAAAGCATAGGCAGAATTGAGAGATCTAATAAACAAACAATACCAAATATAGTAATTACTCTTGATGTTACACATTGAAGTTTGTAAATTGAATTGTTACAAAATATTCCTTTTAAAGTAGAGTCACACAGTTTTGTTTCAGCACTCACTATTGTTTGGACTGCAACATGACACGCAGGCACAAGCCAAGCAAACAACAGGAAAACACTCACTGTGGATTTTCTCATGATAGTGTGATATTGCAGAGGTTTACAAATGGACACATATCTGTCATAGGCCATGACTGACAACAATAAGAATTCAGAACTGCATAAAGTGTAAAATATTTGAAATTGTAATAGACAGGCTGAATAAGATATGATCTGTTTTTCAGATAAAAAGTCAAACAAAAGTTTTGGATATATATTTGTGCTGTGAAGAAGAGAGTTGATTAACAAAGCTGCAATGAAAATGTACATTGGCTCATGGAGGTTTTGGTGAGCCCAGATAAGGTACACAATAATAGAATTACTGCAGATTATTAGAGTATATACTATGAACATAATAAAAAAATAGACATATCTGTATTTGTTAACTTCCACAAGCCCATCCAGAGTTATATAAGTTACATTTGCCTCATAATCCATTAATGTTGTCTTAAACTAAATGTTTTTAAAATGTTTAGATGTTCAGTGATTAAAAAACAAACATTGATGAACATTTTATAACAAGCGTGCATGAATTCCTAAAAAGAGCGCTCACTTTCATGATAACACCAACATCCAAATTGCACTGTAGTGTATTACCCATTCATAGATACCTGACCTTGAAAGTCACCTGGTGTGTGTTAACTTCCAAAATTAAGAAAGTGGACTGTTTGAGTCTGTGGAAAGTTTTTATGAAATTGCTTTGCCCTCCAAGGATCTCATTAAACTTTCCACCAATAGTTACTAATATATGAAGAACGTCATCAAACTCTGGAGGCCTGAAGTCACAGCATTGTTTGACCTCTTTTTCTTGACCATTTGCTCCATTACGTAATCTTTTCAACTTAAAATATTGTCTGTGGTAGTCCTGTCAAGACTTTCACCCAGGAGACCGCGGTTCGTGTCTTGTTTGAAAGTAAAAGTAAACAGCAACATATTTTTAACTTTACGAAACAAAATGAACTACGTCACATTCTTCATCACTTGCATAAAACAGAAGTGAGGTAACGTAACAAATGTAAAGATTTTAGCCCCACCTACAGTCTTTCCCTAACCCCAAGCGGTTTTACCCTGCACGATAAAAATGATGCCAAGGGGCCTCGAGCAAGTGTGTTGAAATGACGCCAAAGAGGTACCCATAGAGTTTAAAAGTGACATCAAGGGGTCCTGACCAAGCGTCAGGATTTCACAAGTTAGGAGGGATAAGTTGTTGCGCTCACAAACTTCAGACCTAAGAAATTCATAAATTCATAAATCCACAATAAGTGGTAGCAACCCAACCCGGTCTCACGCCAGTTCGTGAATGGTCACGTTATTTTTATTCATTGATACGTGTACAGGTCACAATTTTCTCGTTTATTTCGTGTACAGGTAACAAATTTCATTTTGTGTACTGCCACGGGGAAATTGAACGCCACACAACAACAACGGACGGACCGCGACACAGGGATGCGTTCCCCGGGCGCACAGACACGATCCGCGGTCTCTGTGGCACGCAACAACGGGGACATGAAACGCCACAACAACGGGACGGTTGAGGTTAGGAAAAAAAAGAACTGGGAAAGGAACCGTCACACGGCGGACAACAACGGGACAGTTGTGGTTAATAACGCGGAAAGGAACTGCAACACGCGAAATGCGATCCCCGCTCTCCGGGGTGAAAGTCCTGTGTTGTTTGACCCGTCCACCCCACCGACCAACCTCCCTACGTGGATCTTTGGCTTTTAATACTACTCCCTACCATTGTCGTGTTGTGATCACGAAATATGCTTACCATTTAAATACATTACATTAAAATTCGTAATCACTACACGAAAAAAACGACATATTCGTGTCCTGTTCACGAATCAATAGATTCAATAACGGGACCATTTCACGAACTGCAATGAGACTGGGCTGAGCAACCTGGTCCTGATTACCTATAACCATTATCAGCCATTGTAATCCAGCCCAATAAAGATGGCTTTAATCAAAACAAGGTCAGTGAAATCTAGGCTTAACCTTCGCAGTGGCTGCTCCCACCCTCTGGAACCATCTTCCCCTAATTATAAAAATGCAGGGTCAGTCGAAGATTTTAAGAATCTGTTTGAATCTGTTTCATATGCACTTTGTTATTAAAGTACCCAAAATATGAAAAAAAATCACTTTTTCTGGAATTTGGGGTGTTATTTTGTGTCTATGCTGCTTCCACACGCATACAAACTTGGAAAGGAAACCATACATGCTGTTTTGAGTGAGATACAGGTTTCTGAACGTCTTCTGCCTTCACTCTCCAGGTGAGCTGGTCAAAATCCGCAGGGCCATCTACGTCATGGGCCCAACAATTTGGTGTGCGCTAATCACTTTAGCTAATACCAAATCAGCTAACTGTTTCTCCAACTTCAGTCAGTACAAGGCAGGATTAGCCGGAGACTTCTTCTAAACAAGGGTGAACTTCCAACTTTGTGGTGAATACCTGCAGAACAGGGACATGGAAGTAGTTCTTTTGTAGATTATGGTGAACTAGTGTGTGTTGTAGCAGTGTTTTGCCATTGAGAACGAGGTGGCTAACCGTTAGCAGCGTTAGCTTCTAGCTAGTAGTCCAGTACCTAGCTACTGCACATGCGCGACTGCCGACAAAGATGGGATAGAAGTGAGATGCCTCACTCTGTAGCTAAAACAGAGAGCTCAACACACAGGGTGAAAAGAGGAGCTGCAGCAATGTGCAGTACAACCAAAATATGATGTTTTTTTAAATATTAAACCATGTAAATCTATTCTGGTACAACCTCAAAATACAATTATGAACCTGAAAATGAGCATAATATGGGCGCTTTATTGGAAGCTGTCACTGTTTTTATAATGTTTATACCCAACTGTATTTGGTGATCCACTCACACTCTAATGTGTATTTATTTATTTATACTGTGGTTGTAATATCTTGATCAACCTAATGTATGTGTTGATGTTTTTATTTTGTTTTTCCCTGTTTTCTGTATGTTGCATTGATTTTGTTGTGCTATATGTTGAAAATGAGATGATACATCTCCAGGGGTTTATCCTAATAACTACATTTTAACTAACTTCTGTGTTGACCTTTTATTTTTTAGTTTGTATCATTATTTTATTTGTTGTTTTTTTCAGTGTCATCTATTTTTTTTACTATTTTTTATTCAATATTGCTGTACAGCACCTTGTCACCCTTGATTTGAAAGGTGTTTTATAAATAAAGTTGACCTCCTTGCTTACTTTGTGCAGTCGACAGGATCATAATGTGGCGTTATATGACGACGTCAAAGTTGTAACATTCTCTTTTTTGCGTTAGGGTTAGCAATGACACTAGCATGTTTTGACTCGTGATGGTGCCTGATATTAGTATCCTTTGCCCCAACCTCTGTTGCGGGATCCTGCCCAGTCAAATGTTTTAATTTTTTTATAAACAAACTTTAATTTAAGGGTCTTTTATGCACTCTGCTACCTTATTTACATTCCAAGTACAACACAATTCCCAGTGTTAATCAATTTATTTTCACTGTATATAAGAAAATGGTCAGATGGCCACCGGACAACCTCATAAGTTGAATATCAATATTAAAGTCATAGCTTGAAGTGAAAAATAAGGATTTCCTCCTGAGTCAGAATGTGTTACAGTGAAAGACAAAAAAACAGCAGCGAACACCAAATATCATTGTTGCTCAAAACAACTTAGTTTTCTAATTTCATTTGAGACAAAGAATTGAGTGATCTACTAAACTAACAACACCATATATTATTATTACTCTTGATGTCACACATTGAATTTTGTAAATTGAATTGTTACAAAGTATTCCTTTTAGAGTTAAGTCAGTTTCGCTTTAGAACTCAATGTTGTTGGGAGTGAAATATGACATGCAGGCAGAAGCCAAGCAAAAAACAGAAACACACTCACTGCGGTTTTCCTCATGATAGTGTGATACTGCATATGTTTACATATGGACACATACCTGCATATTACCTGCACTTCATATTATCTCAGTGGCAACAATATCCTATCACCACTCCACAACTACCGCCCTACTCAAATATACCAATTATTTTTTTCTGTGCTGCAGATAATGTTGAACTCACAGGTGCCATCTTTATGATGACTTCATAATGTAGAATAATGATCTTTTTTTGTATAAATAGAGATATTAGCCAGTACGTTGTTCAAAATCAAAACACCTTGCTGATCCAATAACAAACAGTAAAGAGTCTCGTTAATAGTAAATACACAGTACAGCGTATTTACAAACATTATGGAAATAAGTACGTACATTAAATACCTTTCAACAATTCACATTTCAGCATGATTATTTCAGAAGAAATTCCTGTACATTAGTAATCAGTGTTATTACATCAAATAAATTTGGCTGGAAAGAACAATGTTTTGAGGTGTTTAGAAATTTCTTTCATTTTGAGCCCGTATATGAGTGGGTTAAACAAAGAATGATACAAAATTATTTGTAACGTCATTATTAAGTGTGCAGTTTTCGAAAAATTGGATTCTACTCGAGCTATAGTGATATCATATACACACAAAATGGAGTAACTGACTAAAATCATCAGGTGGGGTAAACAGGTCTCTGCTGCTTTTTTCCTGACTTCTCTACAACTTCTATAGGTTATTATAAATATCTTGGTGTACGTAAAAATTATGAAAAGCATAGGCAGAATTGAGAGATTTACTAAACTAACTACACCAAATATAGTAATTACTCTTGATGTCACACATTGAAGTTTATAAATTGAGTTGTTACAAAATATTCCTTTTAAAGTAGAGTCACACAGTTTTGCTTCAGAACTCAATATTGTTGGGATTGCAATATGACACGCAGGCACAAGCCAAGCAAACAACAGGAAAACACTCACTGTGGATTTTCTCATGATAGTGTGATATTGCAGAGGTTTACAAATGGACACATATCTGTCATAGGCCATAGCTGACAACAATAAGAATTCAGAACTGCCAAAACTATAAAATATATAAAATTGAAAGAGACAGGCTGAATAAGATATGATCTGTTTTTCAGATAAAAAGTCAATCAAAAGCTTTGGATATATATTTGTGCTGTGAAGAAGAGAGTTGATTAACAAAGCTGCAATGAAAATGTACATAGGCTCATGGAGGTTTTGGTGAGTCCAGATAATGTACACAATAATAGAATTACTGCAGATTATTAGAGTATATACTATGAACATAATAAAAAAATAGACATATCTGTATTTGTTAACTTCCACAAGCCCATCCAGAGTTATATAAGTGACATTTGCCTCATCATCCATTAATGTTGTCTTAAACTAAATGTTTTTAAAATGTTTAGATGTTCAGTGATTAAAAAACAAACATTGATGAACATATTATAACAACCGTGCATGAATTCCTAAAAAGAGCGCTCACTTTCATGATAACACCAACATCCAAATTGCACTGTAGTGTATTACCCATTCATAGATACCTAACCTTGAAAGTCACCTGGTGTGTGTTAATTTCCAAAATTAAGAAAGTGAACTGTTTGAGTCTGTGGAAAGTTTTTATGAAATTGCTTTGCCCTCCAAGGAGCTCATTAAACTTTCCACCAATAGTTACTAATATATGAAGAACGTCATCAAACTCTGAAGTCACAGCATTGTTTGACCTCTTTTTCTTGACCATTTGCTCCATTACGTAATCTTTTCAACTTAAAATATTGTCTGTGGTAGTCCTGTCAAGACTTTCACCCAGGAGACCGCGGTTTGTGTCTTGTTTGAAAGTAAAAGTAAACAGCAACATATTTTTAACTTTACGAAACAAAATGAACTACGTCACATTCTTCGTCACTTGCATGAAACAGAAGTGAGGTAACGTAACAAATGTAAAGATTTTAGCCCCACCTACAGTCTTTCCCTAACCCCAAGCGGTTTTACCCTGCACGATAAAAATGATGCCAAGGGGCCTCGAGCAAGTGTGTTTAAATGACGCCAAAGAGGTACCCATAGAGTTTAAAAGTGACATCAAGGGGTCCTGACCAAGCATCAGGATTTCACAAGTTAGGAGGGATAGTTGTTGCGCTCACAAACTTCAGACCTAAGAAATGTGCTCTGGTTCATAAATCCACAATAAGTGGTAGCAACCCAACCCGGTCTCACGCCAGTTCGTGAAATGGTCACGTTATTTTTATTCATTGATACGTGTACAGGTCACAATTTTCTCGTTTATTTCGTGTACAGGTAACGAATTTCATTTTGTGTACTGCCACGGGGAAATTGAACGCCACACAACAACAACGGACGGACCGCCACACAGGGATGCGTTCCCCGGGCGCACAGACACGATCCGCGGTCTCTGTGGCACGCAACAACGGGGACATGAGACGCCACAACAACGGGACGGTTGAGGTTAGGAAAAAAAAGAACTTGGAAAGGAACCGTCACACGCCGGACAACAACGGGACAGTTGTGGTTAATAACGCGGAAAGGAACTGCAACACGTGGGACGCCATCCCCGCTCTCCGGGGTGAAAGTCCTGTGTTGTTTGACCCGTCCACCCCACCGACCAACCTCCCTACGCGGATCTTTGGCTTTTAATACTACTCCTTACCGTTGTCGTGCTGTGATCACGAAATATGCTTACCATTTAAATACATTACATTAAAATTCGTAATCACTACACGAAAAAAACAACATATTCGTGTCCTGTTCACGAATCAATAGATTCAATAACGGGACCATTTCACGAACTGCAATGAGACTGGGCTGAGCAACCTGGTCCTGATTACCTATAACCATTATCAGCCATTGTAATCCAGCCCAATTAAGATGGCTTTAATCAAAACAAGGTCAGTGAAATCTAGGCTTAACCTTCGCAGTGGCTGCTCCCACCCTCTGGAACCATCTTCCCCTAATTATAAAAATGCAGGGTCAGTCGATGATTTTAAGAATCTGTTCTAATCTGTTTCATAAGCACTTTGTTATTAAAGTGCCCAAAATATGAAAAAAAATCACTTTTTCTGGAATTTGGGGTGTTATTTTGTGTTTATGCTGCTTCCACACGCATACAAACATGGAAAGAAAATTTGTAATAATTACGGAGGTTGTCTGTGATCTTAATCTCTCGCAAATCGGCCACGTCGGAAATGTCAACAGATGAGCGCATCAGCGCACACGGGGCAACAAGCGCACGTTTTCAATTCAATTTTATTTATAGTATCAAATCATAACAGGAGTTATCTCAAGACACTTTACAGATAGAGTAGGTCTGGACTACAAAGACCCAACAATTCCAGTGATTCCCCCAAGAGCATGCATAAATGCATAAATGTGACAGTTTCAAGGAAAAACTCCTGTTTTAGTTATGTACCATGCATACATGAAGTAAAAAACAATTGAATACAACATGTTAGATTGTTTAATTTACAGTTACCTACACGTAGTGTCTGTTGACCTTCAGAATTCAGAAAGTGAACTGTTCGGCTCAGTGGACTGTTTTTATCATATTTCTTGACCCTCCATGGATCTCATTAAAACATTCTACCAAGAGTTGTTATCATGTAAACAACTTCTTCATACTCTGGAGTTCGGAACCCAAAGGTGTTAAACTTTCTTTACATGGGTGTTTGGTCTCTTTACATTTTACCTGATAATGTTTATGGCCTCTTCCTACACCGCTGGGGTCCTCAGTTGATGGCAGCTGGGTCCTGCTGAAGTGCAGAGTAGTTTTTTGCGGTGTTCATTTCCAGGTTTTTAAGGTTGACAATGGGCATGGAGGGAAAATGGTGTTGAATGCAAAATTATAGTCTATGAACAACATTTTCACTGTTCCAGGTAGGAAAGGGCAGTGTGAAGGGTCAGAATGGTGGTTGCATCCGTAGATCTATTTGGACTGTACGGTAAGCGAATTGAAGTGGGCCCAATGAGTCAGACATAGAGAAGGTGATAAAGATTTTAAATTACCACACAAAGTACTTCATAAAGGTGAGTGCTTCTGTGCGGTAGTCATTGAGGCACAAGGCTCTGGTCTTTTTGGGGTACAGGGATGCTGCCTATCTTCTAACATGTGGGGACTACAAACTGGAGCATTGATATATTGAAAAAACGACATATGTGTTGGGCTGCACACACCTTAAGCGGTCAGCCTGAGAAGCCATCAGGTCCCGGTGCCATGTCTGGAATAATCCTTTTTTAAGATTTGCACACATCTGCCCTGGATATTACTAGTGGGCAGAGGTCTTGGGCCTTTTGTACTCCCTTTGCCAGGGAGTTGATCTGAAAGAGTGCATTAAGGGTGTTCAGGTCATCTGCGAGAGATGCAGACCGACCTTGCTTTTCCCCCGGTTGTCTGGGCCTGGCAAAGAACAATGGCCGGATCTCCGTAAAAACCAGTTCAGTTCTTAGTGTTCCGTTAAAAAGCTATCCTGGTCCCGAGATCATCCAGTTTATTATGCAATCCTTGTTTCCTTTGCCTTCTCCCTATTCCAGGTACGGCAAAAGGTAATCCCAGCAATGGATAAGGAAATTATCTTATTTATTCATTTAATATTTTTTAATAACACCAGGATAGGGTGACCAGATTTCCCGGAACTAAAACCGGGACACTTTGTGCGTAACCGTAGTGCACGCACACGCTTTTCAACGTGAACATGTGCCAGCCCAGGTCAGACATAGATACAGACAGATTAGACACAATTTTGCCAACAGCACACGTAGGCCTACTGCTCACCACATAATGGGGTATCTCAGTTAATATTCATGAATTTTCTTGGTATGTACAAAATAATATTAAAAGACATTGAGTAAGTTTCATGCGGGACCAACTTTATTTTTCAGAATTAAAGCCTTCTTTTGGAAAATGCACCCACTGAACTTGTGAAAAACTTTGTGAAAAGATATTCTTCATTGCATGGCACTAAACAAAATATTTGGAACTGCTGCCACGGGCTTGAATTAAAGTTACGCTTTACGGTAAAGGTACATGAATTATGAATTCATGCATGAATTAATTAATGATTTGTGAATTACTTCATTCCTTTATATCTTATGAATCATCAGGAATTGACATGAGTTCATAGCCTCTCATTCATGACATCATGCATGAATAACACATCAACTAAAGCATTAGGTAAGGTGTTGTGTTCAAATCAGAATTTGTGCAGTGATGAACACATTTTTCTGCAGAAAAATAAATAATCATGATCATGCTTAACAAATCATAATTCATAATGATGTCCCCACACACCTAATGCTTTAGTTGTGTTGTTCATGTATGAGGTCACGAATGACAGACTATGAACACGTCCATTCCTGATGATTCATGAGATATTAAGGAATGCAGTAACACATAAATCATTAATTACATAATGCATAATAATACATACATCAATTAATTCCTGCATGAATTCATGATAATTCATGTACCATTACCGGAAAGTGTTACCAGTGTTATTCTGACCAACAACACACACACACACACACACACACACACACACACACACACACACACACACACACAAATGTAATCTCATTCGACAGAGCAGACAGCTTCCCTATTGGACATTACAACATTAATTCTGTATATTTGTTAGAGGAGTGAATTTGCTCAAGAATCAATTTGTTGGCTGAAAGCCTACTGTGAAATTGTGCTGTTTAGGTTCTCTGAACCGCCAGAGCAGGGGGGATGCAAACTGTAAACTTAGCAAAAGATATTCGTTTTTAAACCAAAATAAATCTAGCATAAGTACCTCAGGGTCTTGTTTGTTAGTGAGTGGACAATGGAGAGGGAGATTGGCAGGAGAATCAGAGCAGCAGGGGCGTTATTGCATTCTGCCGAAAAGAGAGCTCAGTCGGAAGGCAAAGCTCTCCATTCACCGGTCAATTTTTGTTCCTACCCTCACCAATCGCACCTCTAAATCGGAGGCCATGGTTCTCAGCAGGAAACCGATAGTGTGCCTTCTCCAGGTAGGGAATGAGTCCTTACCCCAAGTGAAGGAGTTCAAGTACCTTGGGGTCTTTTTCACAAGTGAGGGGACAATGGAGCGGGAGATTGGTCGGAGAATCGGCGCAGCGGGTGCGGCATTACATTCAATTTATCGCACTGTTGTGACGAAAAGAGAGCTGAGCCAGAAGGCAAAGCTCTCAATCTACCGATCAGTTTTCGTTCCTACCCTCTCCTATGGTCATGAAGGCTGGGTCATGACCGAAAGAACAAGATCCAGGGTACAAATGGGTTTCCTCAGGAGGGTGGCTGGCATCTCCCTTAGAGATCGGGTGAGAAGTTCAGTCATCCGTGAGGAGCTCGGAGTAGAGCCGCTGCACCTTCGCGTCGAAAGGAGCCAGTTGAGGTGGTTCGGGCATCTGGTAAGGATGACCCCTGGGTGCCTCCCTAGGGAGGTGTTCCAGGCACGTCCAGCTGGGAGGAGGCCTCGGGGAAGACCCAGGACTAGGTGGAGGGATTATATCTCCAACCTGGCCTGGGAACACCTCGGGATCCCCCAGTCAGAGCTGGTTAATGTGGTTCGGGAAAGGGAAGTTTGGGGTCCCCTGCTGGAACTGCTATCCCTGCGACCCGATAACGGATAAGCGGACGAAGATGGATGGATGGACCCTCACCAATGGTCATGAAGGCTGGGTCAAGACCAACAGAACAAAATTGTGGGTCCAAGCGGCCTTACGGTTTTTCCTCTCTGGAAATCATGTCTATCTGAAATTGTACCATTCACGCCAATCTGAAAGTCCACTCCTCTACCATCCAGACCTACTTATCAGGAATCTTTTTTCTCATAAACTGTTAAAGCTGTTGCCCGTGAATGGAATGTTCATTTCTCTACCATAAGCCATCTCCAAAGGCGTTTCAGAGAATTTGGCAGTACATCCAACTTGTCTCACAACAGACCTTGTGTAACCACACCAGCCCAGGACCTCCACATCCAGCATCTTCACCTCCAAGATCGTCTGAGACCAGCCACCCGGACAGCTGCTGCAACAATCGGTTTGCATAACCAAAGAATTTCTGTATAAAATGTCAGAAACAATCTCAGAGAAGTTCATCTGCATGCTCTTCATCCTCATCGGGGTCTCGACCTGACTGCAGTTTGTCGTTGTAACCAATTTGAGTGGGCAAATGCTCACATTTGATGGGGTCTGGCACTTTGGAGAGGTGTTCTCTTCACGGATGAATCCCGGTTTTCACTATACAGGGCAGATGGCAGTCAGCGTGTATGGCATTGTGTGGGTGATAGGTTTGCTGATGTCAACGTTGTGGATCGAGTGGCCCATGGTGGCTTTGGGTTCTGGTATGGACAGGCGTATGCTATTGACAAGAACACAGGTACATTTTATTCATGGCATTTTGAATGCGGAGATACCTCAGAGATCCTGAGGCCCATTGTTGTGCCATTCATCCACGACCATCACCTCATGTTGCAGCATGATAATGCACGGCCCCATGTTGCAAGGATCTGTACACAATTCCTGGAAGCTGAAACATCCCAGTTCTTGCATGGCCAGCATACTCACCGGACATGTCACCCATATCGCATGTTTGGGATGTTCTGGATCGGCGTATACGACAGTGTGTTCCAGGTCCTGCCAATTTCCAGCAACTTCGCACAGCCATTGAAGAGGAGTGGACCAACATTCCACAGGCCACAATCAACAACCTGATCAACTCTATGCGAAGGAGATGTGTTGCACTGCGTGAGGTAAATGGTGGTCACACCAGATACTGACTGGTTTTCAGACCCCCTCCCACCCCAATACAGTAAAACTGCACATTTTAGAGAGGCCTTTTATTGTGGCCAGCCTAAGGCACACCTGTGCAATAATCATGCTGTCTAATCAGCATCTTGATAAGCCACATATGTGAGGTGGATGGATTATCTCACTAACACAGATTTAGATGGATTTGTGAACAATATGTGAGAGAAATAGGCCTTTTTTGTACGTAGAAAAAGTCTTAGATCTTTGAGTTCAGCTCATGAAAAAAGTGTTGCGTTTATAATTTTGTTTAGTGTAGATACTTGCAGCCAGTACCGTCTTTTGTAATATATGCATGCTAATTACAGACTTTCGGAAACAGAAACCGATTATCACAGCAAAATGCCACTCACTATTCTATAAGTTCAGGCTACTCATCCCTTGTGGTCGATTTAACTCTAGAATCCATGTTGTATCTGGCTTTTTTTCGGCTTCTGGCAGTGCTCAAAAATCGCCACATCTGAAAAGCTGTCATTGTAAACTGTTTGGAAAAGGCACTTTCATAAAATACCTAGTAGGTGAATGAATGAACCATCTGTCTATTACGTCTGCCGGCGTTTTATTTTTAACAGTCGCAGATTGGTTCGGTCTGCTGCTGTTCAGACAAAAACGCATTACTTGAAGCCTAACAAGATGGACTTTTGTGTAATATGTGATTATTAAGGATTTGCATCTATGCTGGAAAAAATATTTTAACTATTTTTCATGGAAACAATAAAGAGTATCTGGTGGTGGGGCTATAATTAACCCTCACATTCTTAGTCTGATTAACTTGAAAATTCTCACACAACATGTGCTGTACAAAAAAGCCTCTTGGACCATGATGGATTTTTTTGCTAATTTGCATAATGTGAAAAACTGTCAAATGAATAGAAATTTGTCAATTTTGATTTTATCAACACCAGAATTGCTTTCGAGCCTTGCAGGACTGAGTTAGATTCACATTTCTAATATGAATGTGCAAGATTGTTCATAAAATGTAGCCGTCATCAATCAAAGCACTTCGTAAAGGGCAGTGCCTAGCAGGGAATTGCCCATAACTCAGGTTATTTTACAGCAATCCTATCTAAAATTGATGACGACATCTGACACCACGACCTGAAAGTACGTACCAAGTTTCTTTAACATTTGATAAAGTAGGGCAAAATCGCAGGACTTATTGGAATGCTGCATTTATTGTAGTGATGAATCCAACCTGTTGCATCACTACAATAAATGCAGCATTTCAATAAGTCCTGTGACAACAATAAGAATTCATAACTGGCAAAAGTATAAACTATATACAATTGAAAGAGACAGGCTGAATAAGATATGATCTGTTTTTCAGATAAAAAGTCAATCAAAAGTTGTGGGTAGATATTTGTGCTGTAACGAAGAGAGTTCAGTAACAAAGCTGCAATGAAAATGTGCATAGGCTCATGGAGGTTTTGGTGAGCCCAGATAAGGTACACAATAATAGAATTACTGTAGATTATTAGATTATATACTATGAACATAATACAAAAATAAACATATCTGTATTTATTAACTTCCACATGCCCACCCAGAGTTATATATGTTACATTTAACTCATTCATTAATGTTGTCTTAAACTAAATGTTTTGAAAATGTTTAGATGTTCAGTGATTAAAAAACAATGTTATAACAAGCGTGCATGAATTCCTAAAAAGAGCTCTCACTTTCATGATAACACCAACATCCAAATTGCACTGTAGTGTATTACCCATTCATAGATACCTGACCTTGAAAGTCACCTGGTGTGTGTTAACTTCCAAAATTAAGAAAGTGGACTGTTTGAGTCTGTGGAAAGTTTTTATGAAATTGCTTTGCCCTCCAAGGATCTCATTAAACTTTCCACCAATAGTTACTAATATATGAAGAACGTCATCAAACTCTGGAGGCCTGAAGTCACAGCATTGTTTGACCTCTTTTTCTTGACCATTTGTATGGGCTGAAAATATGCCACCAGAAACGGAATTTGAATCATTTATATTTGAATTTGAATTGCTAAACTTGAATAATCGGCATCTAGTCCACCTGTGGAGTCGCAGGCGTAGTTGTGATCTCTGGCGGGTTCTTCATCCTCCGTGACTGTAGTCTGTTCATCCGCTTCCTTTATAGCAGAGTCGCTATTCTGAAACTCTTCAACTACTCGAAAACTAAATCGAAAACTGACTGGCGAAGTACATGTGTCTCCCCCCAGCTATTCCACGAAAATCGGCTTGGTGTAGCACCGGATTTTAGTCTCTTCCGCCCACTTTTCGAGACGTATATGCTCTCCTTGTCAAAGTGCAAACTGCACACAAACGTACTACTCCGACTTATATCGAACAAAGGACCTTCGTCCTTCCTTCTCTCTCTCACCCAAGCCTTGCAGAGGTGTTCGTCCTTTGGGAAGTCATGGAAGCTAAGGTATGGCTGCCTTTGTTTTGACGTTGAACAGCCCGGCACACTGCAATAGCATCAAAGAGGAAGCAGCCATATTTTATCTGATAACTAAGTAACCACCGGAAGTGCAAGTACACTGATTGGCGATTTGGAACGTTCCGAAACCAGGAAATGAGATAAAGGCCAAATGGCTCGAAACTTTTCATGATTCATAAGACTCTAACTTTGAGGACATTTACCGCACAAAATTGACTCACAAGTCACAGCACCCCCTAGTGGCAACAGGAAGTAGGCCTAAAAGTCAAGGTGCTATACTTTAACAAACTCCTCCTAGAGATTTCATCCAATGGACTTCAAATTTGGTCTGTACTATCTCAACACCTTAAAGATGAAAAGTTATTAAAAGAAAAACTTTTCGTCAAACGAAGGAGTTTAGTTTTTTTGAGAGTTTAGCGATGAACGAGAAAGTAGCTGTATGAGTCTTGTGTGAGGTGTCATTGAACATCAGAGAGTTCCTTCTTCATTGGTGATAGTTTTTCCAGCCCCCCTATGCTTAAGCCACGCTCCCTTTCATAACTGGTGACCAGTTTAAGGTAGTCTTATGTGAGGTATCAATGAACTCAGCAGAGACTTCCTTATTCATTGGTGATGGTTTGGCCCGCCCCTCTATGCTTAAGCCACGCCCCCTTTCATAACTGGTGACCCATTTAAGGTAGAGTCTTGTGTGTGGTATAATTGAATTCATCAGGGAGTTCCCTTTTCATTGGTGACGTTTTGCAGTGTCTGAGTGCTGCGCAAATGCAAGGTCGCAAGGAGCAGCGTCCACAAGTAACCCCGACGCTCGCAGAGGGCCCGTCCAACACGGCTTACAGCTTTAATTTTATTTGTTTTTTCACTGTCATCTTTTATTTCTTTTTACTTTCTATTTTTTATTCAATGTAGATGTACAGCACCTTGTCATCTTTGATTTGAACGGTGTTTTATAAATAAAGTTGACCTCCTTGCTTACTTTTTGCAGCTGAAAGGATTGTAATGTGGCATTATATGGCGACTTCAAAGTTGTAACATTCTCTTTTTTGCGTTAGTGTTAGAAATTACACTAGCATGTTTTGACTTGTGATGGTGCCTGATATTAGCAACCTTTGCTCCAACCTCTGTTGCGGGATCCTGCCCAGTCAAATGTTTTTTTTTTACAACAAGCTCTATTTTGTGGCTTTTTTTTATGTACTCTGGTACCTTATTTACATTCCAAGTACAACAAAATTCCCAGTGTGAATCAATTTATTTTCACTGTAAATAAGAACATGGTCAGATAAGTTGAGCATCAATATTAAAGTCATAGGTTGTAGTGAAAAATATGGATTTACTCCTGAGTCAGAAAGTGTTACAGTGAAAGACAAAACAACTTAGCTTGCTAATTACATTTATGGCAGTAAAGTAAAATACAGAAAAAGTCTACATATCAGTTGTGATGACTCGATCATGTAGAATAAAATTATATATATATATATATATATATATATATATATATATATATATATAGAGAGAGAGAGAGAGAGAGAGAGAGAGAGAGAGAGAGAGAGAGAGAGAGAGAGAGAGAGAGAGATTAGCTATTACATTGTTCAAAATCAAGAGACCTTGCTTTTCCCATAACAAACAGTAAAGAGTCCTACATTAGTCATGTGTTTAGGTTAAAAATAATTGGTTCTCCAATTAAAATCGATCTTTGTTTGAGAGCTCTGATATCGATTAATAAAATCCCAAAATGTTTCTGTTAATATATGCCTTTTCAGCATGGATGTATGAGGGCTTTATGTGACATAGGCAGGGGCTTTCAAGAGGGTGAGCTGAGTTTGTGTCCCTGAAGAAGTTAAGGAAAAAACACTAGACTTCTGTCCAGGAAACGGGTGTTTGTGTCTTGGGAGTAATACGTTACTCTCTGTTATCTTTTTTTTAATCATAAGTAGTCGTAGTAGTCATCGATGGACGACAGTCACCTTTTGTCAGCTAAACTCAACTGAAATGGATGCTGATGATGATTTATAACTGTCTACAGTTGCACCATATTGTGGTGACGATTGCCGTAGTTTGTCAATGATTATCATTTTATTCCTGTTAAGTAAAAAGTACTTTAAACTAACTTTTTTGGGGTGAAGGGTTAAGGTTAGCGTTAGTGCAACTAGTCTGCTAGCCCTGGTCTGCTAGTTTGACGCCAGCCTGTCCTGATGTAGCAAGCCGGCTGCCTGCGTTTCTCCCATTTATTCTATGGCCGATCTATGGACAATTTCATAAGTCGCCCTGATGCCTAGAAGCAAGGACATGGCCCACTCAGCTGTCAAGCACCACAGAGACTTAATTTCAATTCAATTCAATTCAATTCAATTCAATTTCAATTCAATTCAATTCAATTGACTTAACAGTCCGACATCCTGCAACACCCCCAGCCGGCCTTCCCAGCTAGCACCTAGCCAGACAACCATTCTGTCATCCTAATCGACGATGCCTCGTTGCAGACCTCCAGGCTCCCAAGTGGTCCCCTCTACAGATCGCTTGTAAGCAGGGGCATTTTTCAGATTCGAGGATATTCAAAGCTTATTAACCCGTACCTCTGTCGGGGGCTCCGGGTGATCCTTTCCTGGCACTTTTCATTTGATAAACAATGTCTATTTTGATTCTTTTTATGCATTTTGGCACCTTATTTTCATTCAAAGTACAACAAACCTGCCAACTGCATTTATGATAAATTAGTATTAAATGATATAGCATTTTCATATAATACACCATGACAAATACAATTAATATTGCAGAATTTTAATATTTAACATGATCAATATAACAAGAGCCAATGTTACAAGTATGAATGTCATCACTTGGGTTCAGGGTTCAGGTTTGCAAATAAAGAGAAGATAGTAAAGTAAAATATTGAGAGAAGTCTACATGCCAGTTGTGATGAATTAATAATGTAAAATAAAAATGTTATTTTGTATAAATACGGAAATTAGCCATTACATTGTTCAAGCTTTGATGTTCCCATATCAAACAGTGAATCTCTTTAACAGTAAAGAGACATTTTGCTGTTTGTTATGGAAATAAGTGCGCACAATTAATACCTTTTCACATCCCTGATTCCCATGATTCTTTCAGAAGAAATGCCTGTACATTAGTAATCAATAATAAATAAATTAGTAATGGTGTTAATACATCAAATAATTTTGGCTGGAAACAACAACCTCTTGAGGTGTTTAGAAATGTCTTTCATTTTGAGCCCATATATGAGTGGGTTAAACAAAGAATGATACAAAGTTGTTTGTAACATCATTATTAAGTGTGCAGTTTTCAAAAAATTGGATAATACTCGGGCTATACTGATATCATATGTACACAAAATAGAGAAACTGATTAAAACCAACAGGTGAGGTAAACAGGTTTCTGCTGCTTTTTTCCTGACTTCTCTACAACTTCGATGACTTACTATAAATATCTTGATGTATGTTAAAATTATGAAAAGGATAGGCAGAATTGAGTGATCTACTAAACTAACAACACCATATATTATTATTACTCTTGATGTCACACATTGAATTTTGTAAATTGAATTGTTACAAAATATTCCTTTTAGAGTTAAGTCAGTTTCGCTTTAGAACTCAATATTGTTGGGAGTGAAATATGACATGCAGGCAGAAGCCAAGCAAAAAACAGAAACACACACTCTGGTTTTCCTCATGATAGTGTGATACTGCATATGTTTACATATGGACACATACCTGCATATTACCTGCACTTCATATTATCTCAGTGGCAACAATATCATATCACCACTCCACAACTACCGCCCTACTCAAATATACCAATTATTTTTTTCTGTGCTGCAGATAATGTTGAACTCACAGGTGCCATCTTTATGATGAATTCATAATGTAGAATAATGATCTTTTTTTGTATAAATAGAGATATTAGCCAGTATGTTGTTCAAAATCAAAACACCTTGCTGATCTAATAACAAACAGTAAAGAGTCTCTTTAATAGTAAATACACAGTACAGCGTATTTACAAACATTATGGAAATAAGTACGTACATTAAATACCTTTCAACAATTCACATTTCAGCATGATTATTTCAGAAGAAATGCCTGTACATTAGTAATCAGTGTTATTACATCAAATAAATTTTGCTGGAAAGAACAATCTTTTGAGGTGTTTAGAAATTTCTTTCATTTTGAGCCCGTATATGAGTGGGTTAAACAAAGGATGATACCAAATTATTTGTAACGTCATTATTAAGTGTGCAGTTTTTGAAAAATTGGATTCTACTCGAGCTATAGTGATATCATATGCACACAAAATAGAGAAACTGATTAAAACCATCAGGTGGGGTAAACAGGTCTCTGCTGCTTTTTTCCTGACTTCTCTACAACTTCGATAGGTTATTATAAATATCTTTGTGTATGTAAAGATTATGAAAAGCATAGGCAGAATTGAGATATCTACTAAACTAACAACACCAAATATAGTAATTACTCTTGATGTCACACATTGAAGTTTGTAAATTGAATTGTTACAATATATTCCTTTTAAAGTAGAGTCACACAGTTTCGCTTCAGAACTTATTGTTGTTGGGAGTACAACATGACACGCAGGCACAAGCCAAGCAAACAACAGGAAAACACTCACTGTGGATTTTCTCATGATAGTGTGATATTGCAGAGGTTTACAAATGGACACATATCTGTCATAGGCCATGACTGACAACAATAAGAATTCAGAACTGGCAAGAGTATACAATATATAAAATTGAAATAGACAGGCTGAATAAGATGTGATCTGTTTTTCAGATAAAAAGTCAATCAAAAGTTTTGGATAGATAGCAGTGCTGTAAAGAAGAGAGTTGATTAACAAAGCTGCAATGAAAATGTACATAGGCTCATGGAGGTTTTGGTGAGCCCAGATAAGGTACACAATAATAGAATTACTGCAGATTATAAGAGTATATACTATTAACATAATAAAAAAATAAACATATCTGTATTTGTTAACTTCCACATGCCCATCCAGAGTTATATATGTTACATTTAACTCATCATCCATTAATGTTGTCTTAAACTAAATGTTTTGAAAATGTTTAGATGTTCCGTGATTAAAAAACAAACATTGATGAACATATTATAACAAGCGTGCATGAATTCCTAAAAAGAGCTCTCACTTTCATGATAACACCAACATCCAAATTGCACTGTAGTGTATTACCCATTCATAGATACCTGACCTTGAAAGTCACCTGGTGTGTGTTAACTTCCAAAATTAAGAAAGTGGACTGTTTGAGTCTGTGGAAAGTTTTTATGAAATTGCTTTGCCCTCCAAGGATCTCATTAAACTTTCCACCAATAGTTACTAATATATGAAGAACGTCATCAAACTCTGGAGGCCTGAAGTCACAGCATTGTTTGACCTCTTTTTCTTGACCATTTGCTCCATTACGTAATCTTTTCAACTTAAAATATTGTCTGTGGTAGTCCTGTCAAGACTTTCACCCAGGAGACCGCGGTTTGTGTCTTGTTTGAAAGTAAAAGTAAACAGCAACATATTTTTAACTTTACGAAACAAAATGAACTACGTCACATTCTTCGTCACTTGCATGAAACAGAAGTGAGGTAACGTAACAAATGTAAAGATTTTAGCCCCACCTACAGTCTTTCCCTAACCCCAAGCGGTTTTACCCTGCACGATAAAAATGATGCAAAGGGACCTCGAGCAAGTGTGTTTAAATGACGCCAAAGAGGTACCCATAGAGTTTAAAAGTGACATCAAGGGGTCCTGACCAAGCATCAGGATTTCACAAGTTAGGAGGGATAGTTGTTGCGCTCACAAACTTCAGACCTAAGAAATGTGCTCTGGTTCATAAATCCACAATAAGTGGTAGCAACCCAACCCGGTCTCACGCCAGTTCGTGAAATGGTCACGTTATTTTTATTCATTGATACGTGTACAGGTCACAATTTTCTCGTTTATTTCGTGTACAGGTAACGAATTTCATTTTGTGTACTGCCACGGGGAAATTGAACGCCACACAACAACAACGGACGGACCGCCACACAGGGATGCGTTCCCCGGGCGCACAGACACGATCCGCGGTCTCTGTGGCACGCAACAACGGGGACATGAGACGCCACAACAACGGGACGGTTGAGGTTAGGAAAAAAAAGAACTTGGAAAGGAACCGTCACACGCCGGACAACAACGGGACAGTTGTGGTTAATAACGCGGAAAGGAACTGCAACACGTGGGACGCCATCCCCGCTCTCCGGGGTGAAAGTCCTGTGTTGTTTGACCCGTCCACCCCACCGACCAACCTCCCTACGCGGATCTTTGGCTTTTAATACTACTCCTTACCGTTGTCGTGCTGTGATCACGAAATATGCTTACCATTTAAATACATTACATTAAAATTCGTAATCACTACACGAAAAAAACAACATATTCGTGTCCTGTTCACGAATCAATAGATTCAATAACGGGACCATTTCACGAACTGCAATGAGACTGGGCTGAGCAACCTGGTCCTGATTACCTATAACCATTATCAGCCATTGTAATCCAGCCCAATTAAGATGGCTTTAATCAAAACAAGGTCAGTGAAATCTAGGCTTAACCTTCGCAGTGGCTGCTCCCACCCTCTGGAACCATCTTCCCCTAATTATAAAAATGCAGGGTCAGTCGATGATTTTAAGAATCTGTTCTAATCTGTTTCATATGCACTTTGTTATTAAAGTGCCCAAAATATGAAAAAAAATCACTTTTTCTGGAATTTGGGGTGTTATTTTGTGTTTATGCTGCTTCCACACGCATACAAACATGGAAAGAAAATTTGTAATAATTACGGAGGTTGTCTGTGATCTTAATCTCTCGCAAATCGGCCACGTCGGAAATGTCAACAGATAAGCGCATCAGCGCACACGGGGCAACAAGCGCACGTTTTCAATTCAATTTTATTTATAGTATCAAATCATAACAGGAGTTATCTCAAGACACTTTACAGATAGAGTAGGTCTGGACTACAAAGACCCAACAATTCCAGTGATTCCCCCAAGAGCATGCATAAATGCATAAATGTGACAGTTTCAAGGAAAAACTCCTGTTTTAGTTATGTACCATGCATACATGAAGTAAAAAACAATTGAATACAACATGTTAGATTGTTTAATTTACAGTCACCTAAGGATGACCCCTGGGTGCCTCCCTAGGGGAGGTGTTCCAGGCACGTCCAGCTGGGAGGAGGCCTCGGGGAAGACCCAGGACTAGGTGGAGGGATTATATCTCCAACCTGGCCTGGGAACACCTCGGGATCCCCCAGTCAGAGCTGGTTAATGTGGTTCGGGAAAGGGAAGTTTGGGGTCCCCTGCTGGAACTGCTATCCCTGCGACCCGATAACGGATAAGCGGACGAAGATGGATGGATGGACCCTCACCAATGGTCATGAAGGCTGGGTCAAGACCAACAGAACAAAATTGTGGGTCCAAGCGGCCTTACGGTTTTTCCTCTCTGGAAATCATGTCTATCTGAAATTGTACCATTCACGCCAATCTGAAAGTCCACTCCTCTACCATCCAGACCTACTTATCAGGAATCTTTTTTCTCATAAACTGTTAAAGCTGTTGCCCGTGAATGGAATGTTCATTTCTCTACCATAAGCCATCTCCAAAGGCGTTTCAGAGAATTTGGCAGTACATCCAACTTGTCTCACAACAGACCTTGTGTAACCACACCAGCCCAGGACCTCCACATCCAGCATCTTCACCTCCAAGATCGTCTGAGACCAGCCACCCGGACAGCTGCTGCAACAATCGGTTTGCATAACCAAAGAATTTCTGTATAAAATGTCAGAAACAATCTCAGAGAAGTTCATCTGCATGCTCTTCATCCTCATCGGGGTCTCGACCTGACTGCAGTTTGTCGTTGTAACCAATTTGAGTGGGCAAATGCTCACATTTGATGGGGTCTGGCACTTTGGAGAGGTGTTCTCTTCACGGATGAATCCCGGTTTTCACTATACAGGGCAGATGGCAGTCAGCGTGTATGGCATTGTGTGGGTGATAGGTTTGCTGATGTCAACGTTGTGGATCGAGTGGCCCATGGTGGCTTTGGGTTCTGGTATGGACAGGCGTATGCTATTGACAAGAACACAGGTACATTTTATTCATGGCATTTTGAATGCGGAGATACCTCAGAGATCCTGAGGCCCATTGTTGTGCCATTCATCCACGACCATCACCTCATGTTGCAGCATGATAATGCACGGCCCCATGTTGCAAGGATCTGTACACAATTCCTGGAAGCTGAAACATCCCAGTTCTTGCATGGCCAGCATACTCACCGGACATGTCACCCATATCGCATGTTTGGGATGTTCTGGATCGGCGTATACGACAGTGTGTTCCAGGTCCTGCCAATTTCCAGCAACTTCGCACAGCCATTGAAGAGGAGTGGACCAACATTCCACAGGCCACAATCAACAACCTGATCAACTCTATGCGAAGGAGATGTGTTGCACTGCGTGAGGTAAATGGTGGTCACACCAGATACTGACTGGTTTTCAGACCCCCTCCCACCCCAATACAGTAAAACTGCACATTTTAGAGAGGCCTTTTATTGTGGCCAGCCTAAGGCACACCTGTGCAATAATCATGCTGTCTAATCAGCATCTTGATAAGCCACATATGTGAGGTGGATGGATTATCTCACTAACACAGATTTAGATGGATTTGTGAACAATATGTGAGAGAAATAGGCCTTTTTTGTACGTAGAAAAAGTCTTAGATCTTTGAGTTCAGCTCATGAAAAAAGTGTTGCGTTTATAATTTTGTTTAGTGTAGATACTTGCAGCCAGTACCGTCTTTTGTAATATATGCATGCTAATTACAGACTTTCGGAAACAGAAACCGATTATCACAGCAAAATGCCACTCACTATTCTATAAGTTCAGGCTACTCATCCCTTGTGGTCGATTTAACTCTAGAATCCATGTTGTATCTGGCTTTTTTTCGGCTTCTGGCAGTGCTCAAAAATCGCCACATCTGAAAAGCTGTCATTGTAAACTGTTTGGAAAAGGCACTTTCATAAAATACCTAGTAGGTGAATGAATGAACCATCTGTCTATTACGTCTGCCGGCGTTTTATTTTTAACAGTCGCAGATTGGTTCGGTCTGCTGCTGTTCAGACAAAAACGCATTACTTGAAGCCTAACAAGATGGACTTTTGTGTAATATGTGATTATTAAGGATTTGCATCTATGCTGGAAAAAATATTTTAACTATTTTTCATGGAAACAATAAAGAGTATCTGGTGGTGGGGCTATAATTAACCCTCACATTCTTAGTCTGATTAACTTGAAAATTCTCACACAACATGTGCTGTACAAAAAAGCCTCTTGGACCATGATGGATTTTTTTGCTAATTTGCATAATGTGAAAAACTGTCAAATGAATAGAAATTTGTCAATTTTGATTTTATCAACACCAGAATTGCTTTCGAGCCTTGCAGGACTGAGTTAGATTCACATTTCTAATATGAATGTGCAAGATTGTTCATAAAATGTAGCCGTCATCAATCAAAGCACTTCGTAAAGGGCAGTGCCTAGCAGGGAATTGCCCATAACTCAGGTTATTTTACAGCAATCCTATCTAAAATTGATGACGACATCTGACACCACGACCTGAAAGTACGTACCAAGTTTCTTTAACATTTGATAAAGTAGGGCAAAATCGCAGGACTTATTGGAATGCTGCATTTATTGTAGTGATGAATCCAACCTGTTGCATCACTACAATAAATGCAGCATTTCAATAAGTCCTGTGACAACAATAAGAATTCATAACTGGCAAAAGTATAAACTATATACAATTGAAAGAGACAGGCTGAATAAGATATGATCTGTTTTTCAGATAAAAAGTCAATCAAAAGTTGTGGGTAGATATTTGTGCTGTAACGAAGAGAGTTCAGTAACAAAGCTGCAATGAAAATGTGCATAGGCTCATGGAGGTTTTGGTGAGCCCAGATAAGGTACACAATAATATAATTACTGTAGATTATTAGATTATATACTATGAACATAATACAAAAATAAACATATCTGTATTTATTAACTTCCACATGCCCACCCAGAGTTATATATGTTACATTTAACTCATTCATTAATGTTGTCTTAAACTAAATGTTTTGAAAATGTTTAGATGTTCAGTGATTAAAAAACAATGTTATAACAAGCGTGCATGAATTCCTAAAAAGAGCTCTCACTTTCATGATAACACCAACATCCAAATTGCACTGTAGTGTATTACCCATTCATAGATACCTGACCTTGAAAGTCACCTGGTGTGTGTTAACTTCCAAAATTAAGAAAGTGGACTGTTTGAGTCTGTGGAAAGTTTTTATGAAATTGCTTTGCCCTCCAAGGATCTCATTAAACTTTCCACCAATAGTTACTAATATATGAAGAACGTCATCAAACTCTGGAGGCCTGAAGTCACAGCATTGTTTGACCTCTTTTTCTTGACCATTTGTATGGGCTGAAAATATGCCACCAGAAACGGAATTTGAATCATTTATATTTGAATTTGAATTGCTAAACTTGAATAATCGGCATCTAGTCCACCTGTGGAGTCGCAGGCGTAGTTGTGATCTCTGGCGGGTTCTTCATCCTCCGTGACTGTAGTCTGTTCATCCGCTTCCTTTATAGCAGAGTCGCTATTCTGAAACTCTTCAACTACTCGAAAACTAAATCGAAAACTGACTGGCGAAGTACATGTGTCTCCCCCCAGCTATTCCACGAAAATCGGCTTGGTGTAGCACCGGATTTTAGTCTCTTCCGCCCACTTTTCGAGACGTATATGCTCTCCTTATCAAAGTGCAAACTGCACACAAACGTACTACTCCGACTTATATCGAACAAAGGACCTTCGTCCTTCCTTCTCTCTCTCACCCAAGCCTTGCAGAGGTGTTCGTCCTTTGGGAAGTCATGGAAGCTAAGGTATGGCTGCCTTTGTTTTGACGTTGAACAGCCCGGCACACTGCAATAGCATCAAAGAGGAAGCAGCCATATTTTATCTGATAACTAAGTAACCACCGGAAGTGCAAGTACACTGATTGGCGATTTGGAACGTTCCGAAACCAGGAAATGAGATAAAGGCCAAATGGCTCGAAACTTTTCATGATTCATAAGACTCTAACTTTGAGGACATTTACCGCACAAAATTGACTCACAAGTCACAGCACCCCCTAGTGGCAACAGGAAGTAGGCCTAAAAGTCAAGGTGCTATACTTTAACAAACTCCTCCTAGAGATTTCATCCAATGGACTTCAAATTTGGTCTGTACTATCTCAACACCTTAAAGATGAAAAGTTATTAAAAGAAAAACTTTTCGTCAAACGAAGGAGTTTAGTTTTTTTGAGAGTTTAGCGATGAACGAGAAAGTAGCTGTATGAGTCTTGTGTGAGGTGTCATTGAACATCAGAGAGTTCCTTCTTCATTGGTGATAGTTTTTCCAGCCCCCCTATGCTTAAGCCACGCTCCCTTTCATAACTGGTGACCAGTTTAAGGTAGTCTTATGTGAGGTATCAATGAACTCAGCAGAGACTTCCTTATTCATTGGTGATGGTTTGGCCCGCCCCTCTATGCTTAAGCCACGCCCCCTTTCATAACTGGTGACCCATTTAAGGTAGAGTCTTGTGTGTGGTATAATTGAATTCATCAGGGAGTTCCCTTTTCATTGGTGACGTTTTGCAGTGTCTGAGTGCTGCGCAAATGCAAGGTCGCAAGGAGCAGCGTCCACAAGTAACCCCGACGCTCGCAGAGGGCCCGTCCAACACGGCTTACAGCTTTAATTTTATTTGTTTTTTCACTGTCATCTTTTATTTCTTTTTACTTTCTATTTTTTATTCAATGTAGATGTACAGCACCTTGTCATCTTTGATTTGAACGGTGTTTTATAAATAAAGTTGACCTCCTTGCTTACTTTTTGCAGCTGAAAGGATTGTAATGTGGCATTATATGGCGACTTCAAAGTTGTAACATTCTCTTTTTTGCGTTAGTGTTAGAAATTACACTAGCATGTTTTGACTTGTGATGGTGCCTGATATTAGCAACCTTTGCTCCAACCTCTGTTGCGGGATCCTGCCCAGTCAAATGTTTTTTTTTTACAACAAGCTCTATTTTGTGGCTTTTTTTTATGTACTCTGGTACCTTATTTACATTCCAAGTACAACAAAATTCCCAGTGTGAATCAATTTATTTTCACTGTAAATAAGAACATGGTCAGATAAGTTGAGCATCAATATTAAAGTCATAGGTTGTAGTGAAAAATATGGATTTACTCCTGAGTCAGAAAGTGTTACAGTGAAAGACAAAACAACTTAGCTTGCTAATTACATTTATGGCAGTAAAGTAAAATACAGAAAAAGTCTACATATCAGTTGTGATGACTCGATCATGTAGAATAAAATTATATATATATATATATATATATATATATATATATATATATATATATATATATATATATATAGAGAGAGAGAGAGAGAGAGAGAGAGAGAGAGAGAGAGAGAGAGAGAGAGAGATTAGCTATTACATTGTTCAAAATCAAGAGACCTTGCTTTTCCCATAACAAACAGTAAAGAGTCCTACATTAGTCATGTGTTTAGGTTAAAAATAATTGGTTCTCCAATTAAAATCGATCTTTGTTTGAGAGCTCTGATATCGATTAATAAAATCCCAAAATGTTTCTGTTAATATATGCCTTTTCAGCATGGATGTATGAGGGCTTTATGTGACATAGGCAGGGGCTTTCAAGAGGGTGAGCTGAGTTTGTGTCCCTGAAGAAGTTAAGGAAAAAACACTAGACTTCTGTCCAGGAAACGGGTGTTTGTGTCTTGGGAGTAATACGTTACTCTCTGTTATCTTTTTTTTAATCATAAGTAGTCGTAGTAGTCATCGATGGACGACAGTCACCTTTTGTCAGCTAAACTCAACTGAAATGGATGCTGATGATGATTTATAACTGTCTACAGTTGCACCATATTGTGGTGACGATTGCCGTAGTTTGTCAATGATTATCATTTTATTCCTGTTAAGTAAAAAGTACTTTAAACTAACTTTTTTGGGGTGAAGGGTTAAGGTTAGCGTTAGTGCAACTAGTCTGCTAGCCCTGGTCTGCTAGTTTGACGCCAGCCTGTCCTGATGTAGCAAGCCGGCTGCCTGCGTTTCTCCCATTTATTCTATGGCCGATCTATGGACAATTTCATAAGTCGCCCTGATGCCTAGAAGCAAGGACATGGCCCACTCAGCTGTCAAGCACCACAGAGACTTAATTTCAATTCAATTCAATTCAATTCAATTCAATTTCAATTCAATTCAATTCAATTGACTTAACAGTCCGACATCCTGCAACACCCCCAGCCGGCCTTCCCAGCTAGCACCTAGCCAGACAACCATTCTGTCATCCTAATCGACGATGCCTCGTTGCAGACCTCCAGGCTCCCAAGTGGTCCCCTCTACAGATCGCTTGTAAGCAGGGGCATTTTTCAGATTCGAGGATATTCAAAGCTTATTAACCCGTACCTCTGTCGGGGGCTCCGGGTGATCCTTTCCTGGCACTTTTCATTTGATAAACAATGTCTATTTTGATTCTTTTTATGCATTTTGGCACCTTATTTTCATTCAAAGTACAACAAACCTGCCAACTGCATTTATGATAAATTAGTATTAAATGATATAGCATTTTCATATAATACACCATGACAAATACAATTAATATTGCAGAATTTTAATATTTAACATGATCAATATAACAAGAGCCAATGTTACAAGTATGAATGTCATCACTTGGGTTCAGGGTTCAGGTTTGCAAATAAAGAGAAGATAGTAAAGTAAAATATTGAGAGAAGTCTACATGCCAGTTGTGATGAATTAATAATGTAAAATAAAAATGTTATTTTGTATAAATACGGAAATTAGCCATTACATTGTTCAAGCTTTGATGTTCCCATATCAAACAGTGAATCTCTTTAACAGTAAAGAGACATTTTGCTGTTTGTTATGGAAATAAGTGCGCACAATTAATACCTTTTCACATCCCTGATTCCCATGATTCTTTCAGAAGAAATGCCTGTACATTAGTAATCAATAATAAATAAATTAGTAATGGTGTTAATACATCAAATAATTTTGGCTGGAAACAACAACCTCTTGAGGTGTTTAGAAATGTCTTTCATTTTGAGCCCATATATGAGTGGGTTAAACAAAGAATGATACAAAGTTGTTTGTAACATCATTATTAAGTGTGCAGTTTTCAAAAAATTGGATAATACTCGGGCTATACTGATATCATATGTACACAAAATAGAGAAACTGATTAAAACCAACAGGTGAGGTAAACAGGTTTCTGCTGCTTTTTTCCTGACTTCTCTACAACTTCGATGACTTACTATAAATATCTTGATGTATGTTAAAATTATGAAAAGGATAGGCAGAATTGAGTGATCTACTAAACTAACAACACCATATATTATTATTACTCTTGATGTCACACATTGAATTTTGTAAATTGAATTGTTACAAAATATTCCTTTTAGAGTTAAGTCAGTTTCGCTTTAGAACTCAATATTGTTGGGAGTGAAATATGACATGCAGGCAGAAGCCAAGCAAAAAACAGAAACACACACTCTGGTTTTCCTCATGATAGTGTGATACTGCATATGTTTACATATGGACACATACCTGCATATTACCTGCACTTCATATTATCTCAGTGGCAACAATATCATATCACCACTCCACAACTACCGCCCTACTCAAATATACCAATTATTTTTTTCTGTGCTGCAGATAATGTTGAACTCACAGGTGCCATCTTTATGATGAATTCATAATGTAGAATAATGATCTTTTTTTGTATAAATAGAGATATTAGCCAGTATGTTGTTCAAAATCAAAACACCTTGCTGATCTAATAACAAACAGTAAAGAGTCTCTTTAATAGTAAATACACAGTACAGCGTATTTACAAATGTTATGGAAATAAGTACGTACATTAAATACCTTTCAACAATTCACATTTCAGCATGATTATTTCAGAAGAAATGCCTGTACATTAGTAATCAGTGTTATTACATCAAATAAATTTTGCTGGAAAGAACAATCTTTTGAGGTGTTTAGAAATTTCTTTCATTTTGAGCCCGTATATGAGTGGGTTAAACAAAGGATGATACCAAATTATTTGTAACGTCATTATTAAGTGTGCAGTTTTTGAAAAATTGGATTCTACTCGAGCTATAGTGATATCATATGCACACAAAATAGAGAAACTGATTAAAACCATCAGGTGGGGTAAACAGGTCTCTGCTGCTTTTTTCCTGACTTCTCTACAACTTCGATAGGTTATTATAAATATCTTTGTGTATGTAAAGATTATGAAAAGCATAGGCAGAATTGAGATATCTACTAAACTAACAACACCAAATATAGTAATTACTCTTGATGTCACACATTGAAGTTTGTAAATTGAATTGTTACAATATATTCCTTTTAAAGTAGAGTCACACAGTTTCGCTTCAGAACTTATTGTTGTTGGGAGTACAACATGACACGCAGGCACAAGCCAAGCAAACAACAGGAAAACACTCACTGTGGATTTTCTCATGATAGTGTGATATTGCAGAGGTTTACAAATGGACACATATCTGTCATAGGCCATGACTGACAACAATAAGAATTCAGAACTGGCAAGAGTATACAATATATAAAATTGAAATAGACAGGCTGAATAAGATGTGATCTGTTTTTCAGATAAAAAGTCAATCAAAAGTTTTGGATAGATAGCAGTGCTGTAAAGAAGAGAGTTGATTAACAAAGCTGCAATGAAAATGTACATAGGCTCATGGAGGTTTTGGTGAGCCCAGATAAGGTACACAATAATAGAATTACTGCAGATTATAAGAGTATATACTATTAACATAATAAAAAAATAAACATATCTGTATTTGTTAACTTCCACATGCCCATCCAGAGTTATATATGTTACATTTAACTCATCATCCATTAATGTTGTCTTAAACTAAATGTTTTGAAAATGTTTAGATGTTCCGTGATTAAAAAACAAACATTGATGAACATATTATAACAAGCGTGCATGAATTCCTAAAAAGAGCTCTCACTTTCATGATAACACCAACATCCAAATTGCACTGTAGTGTATTACCCATTCATAGATACCTGACCTTGAAAGTCACCTGGTGTGTGTTAACTTCCAAAATTAAGAAAGTGGACTGTTTGAGTCTGTGGAAAGTTTTTATGAAATTGCTTTGCCCTCCAAGGATCTCATTAAACTTTCCACCAATAGTTACTAATATATGAAGAACGTCATCAAACTCTGGAGGCCTGAAGTCACAGCATTGTTTGACCTCTTTTTCTTGACCATTTGCTCCATGACGTAATCTTTCCAACTTAAAATATTGTCTGTGGTAGTCCTGTCAAGACTTTCACCCAGGAGACCGCGGTTCGTGTCTTGTTTGAAAGTAAAAGTAAACAGCAACATATTTTTAACTTTACGAAACAAAATGAACTACGTCACATTCTTCATCGCTTGCATAAAACAGAAGTGAGGTAACGTAACAAATGTAAAGATTTTAGCCCCACCTACAGTCTTTCCCTAACCCCAAGCGGTTTTACCCTGCACGATAAAAATGATGCAAAGGGACCTCGAGCAAGTGTGTTTAAATGACGCCAAAGAGGTACCCATAGAGTTTAAAAGTGACATCAAGGGGTCCTGACCAAGCGTCAGCATTTCACAAGTTAGGAGGGATAAGTTGTTGCGCTCACAAACTTCAGACCTAAGAAATGTGCTCTGGTTCATAAATCCATAATAAGTGGTAGCAACCCAACCCGGTCTCACGCCAGTTTGTGAAATGGTCACGTTATTTTTATTCATTGATACGTGTACAGGTCACAATTTTCTCGTTTATTTCGTGTACAGGTAACAAATTTCATTTTGTGTACTGCCACGGGGAAATTGAACGCCACACAACAACAACGGACGGACCGCCACACTGGGATGCGTTCCCCGGGCGCACAGACACGATCCGTGGTCTCTGTGGCACGCAACAACGGGGACATGAAACGCCACAACAACGGGACGGTTGAGGTTAGGAAAAAAAAAACTGGGAAAGGAACCGTCACACGCCGGACACGCCGACAACAACTGGACAGTTGTGGTTAATAATGCGGAAAGGAACTGCAACACGCAAAATGCGATCCCCGCTCTCCGGGGTGAAAGTCCTGTGTTGTTTGACCCGTCCACCCTCCCGACCAACCTCCCTACGTGGATCTTTGGCTTTTAATACTACTCCCTACCATTGTCGTGTTGTGATCACGAAATATGCTTACCATTTAAATACATTACATTAAAATTCGTAATCACTACACGAAAAAAACGACATATTCGTGTCCTGTTCACGAATCAATAGATTCAATAACGTGACCATTTCACGAACTGCAATGAGACTGGGCTGAGCAACCTGGTCCTGATTACCTATAACCAGTATCAGCCATTGTAATCCAGCCCAATTAAGATGGCATTAATCAAAACAAGGTCAGTGAAATCTAGGCTTAACCTTCGCAGTGGCTGCTCCCACCCTCTGGAACCATCTTCCCCTAATTATAAAAATGCAGGGTCAGTCGAAGATTTTAAGAATCTGTTCTAATCTGTTTCATAAGCACTTTGTTATTAAAGTACCCAAAATATGAAAAAAAAATCACTTTTTCTGGAATTTGGGGTGTTATTTTGTGTCTATGCTGCTTCCACACGCATACAAACTTGGAAAGGAAACCATACATGCTGTTTTGAGTGAGATACAGGTTTCTGAATGTCTTCTGCCTTCACTCTCCGGGTGAGCTGGTCAAAATCGGCAGGGCCATCTACGTCATCGGCCCAAAAATTTGGCGTGCACTAACCACTTTAGCTAATACCAAATCAGCTAACTGTTTCTCCAACTTCAGTCAGTACAAGGCAGGATTAGCCGGAGACTTCTTCTAAACGAGGGTGAACTTCCAACTTTGCGTGGAATACCTGCAGAACAGGGACATGGAAGTAGTTCTTTTGTAGATTATGGTGAAGTAGTGTGTGTTGTAGCAGTGTTTTGCCATTGAGAACGAGGTGGCTAACCGACAAAGATGGGATAGAAGTGAGATGCCTCACTCTGTACCTAAAACAGAGAGCTCAACACACAGGGTGAAAAGAGTAGCTGCAGCAATGTGCAGTACAACCAATATATGATGTTTTTTTAAATATTAAACCATGTAAATCTATTCTGGTACAACCTCTAAATACAATTATGAACCTGAAAATGAGCATAATATGGGCGCTTTATTGGAAGCTGTCACTGTTTTTATAATATTTATACCCAACTGTATTTGGTGATCCACTCACACTCTAATGATTATTTATTATTTATACTGTGGTTGTAATATCTTGATCAACCTAATGTATGTGTTGATGTTTTTATTTTGTTTTTCCCTGTTTTCTGTATGTTGCATTGATTTTGTTGTGCTATATGTTGAAAATGAGATGGCACATCTCCAGGGGTTTATCCGAATAACTACATTTTAACTAACTTCTGTGTTGACCTTTTATTTTTTAGTTTGTATCATTATTTTGTTTGTTGGTTTTTTCAGTGTCATCCATTTTTTTTAAACTATTTTGTATTCGATATTGCTGTACAGCACCTTGTCACCCTTGATTTGAAAGGTGTTTTATAAATAAAGTTGACCTCCTTGCTTACTTTGTGCAGTCGACGGGATCATAATGTGGCGTTATATGACGACGTCAAAGTTGTAACATTTTCTTTTTTGCGTTAGGGTTAGCAATGACACTAGCATGTTTTGACTCGTGAAGGTGCCTGATATTAGCATCCTTTGCCCCAACCTCTGTTGCGGGATCCTGCCCAGTCAAATGTTTTAATTTTTTTATAAACAAACTCTAATTTAAGGCTCTTTTATGCACTCTGCTACCTTATTTACATTCCAAGTACAACACAATTCCCAGTGTTAATCAATTTATTTTCACTGTATATAAGAAAATGGTCAGATGGCCACCGGACAACCTCATAAGTTGAATATCAATATTAAAGTCATAGCGTGAAGTGAAAAATAAGGATTTCCTCCTGAGTCAGAATGTGTTACAGTGAAAGACAAAAAAACAGCAGTGGACACCAAATATCATTGTTGCTCAAAACAACTTAGTTTTCTAATTTCATTTGAGACAAAGTAAAATACAGACAAAAGTTTACAAATCAGTTGTGATGACTTGATAATGTAGACTTTTTTTTGTATAAATACAGATATTAGCTATTACATTGTTCCAATAACAAACAGTAAAGAGTCTTTTTAATAGTAAATGCAGAGTACTGTGTAGGGATGTCCAGATCCGATCACGTGATCGGAAATCGGGCCCGATCACGTGGTTTCAGACTAGATCGGAATCGGCCTTTACCTCCCGATCAAGACTCGGATATATATGTATATATATTCTTATTATTTTTTAACACGTCTATAGTTATGCAGTGGCACAGAGTGAGAGCCTTTTTACTCCACACAGAAACAGCAACGTGTGCGGCATGACATCACTTTGTTGCAGAGACGCTATTGGTTAAAGCCGGCGAAGTAGAAGACGGAAGCAGCTTGAAGCGGACAGCGCGAGGATGTCTGGGACAGGAAGAGTCAGGAGGGCAGCTCCTAAAAGCACATTACTGGCTCTGCAAACACTGGGGCACTTTGATTACATGCCTGCCGGGTATTTTAAGTTGAGGTGCTATTTTTTTTTATGTTAGACTTTTTTATATTTACTGTTGCACTAAAGTCCAAAAGTGAAGAATTTCTGTTATTACTTGATTGTTGGAGCTGCCTCCCAGAAGAGGAAGAGCTCTGTTTGGTAACAGAGTTGTTGAATGTTAAAATAAGGTGAATTAAATAAAAAATAAAGAACATCTTGGATCTGTTTTTTCGCTCTTCTTTATTTTTTTTATATATATATTATAGAAGTATCGGATCGGGACTCGGTATCGGTAGATACTCCAAATCAAATGACTCGGACTCGAGGGCAAAAAAACCTGATCGGGACATCTCTAGTACTGTGTATTTACAAACGTTATGGAAATAAGTACGTACATTAAATACCTTTCAACAATTCACATCTCAGCATGATTATTTCAGAAGAAATGCCTGTACATTAATAATCAGTGTTATTACATCAAATAAATTTGGCTGGAAAGAACAATCTTTTGAGGTGTTTAGAAATTTCTTTCATTTTGAGCCCGTATATGAGTGGGTTAAACAAAGGATGATAGAAAATTATTTGTAACGTCATTATTAAGCGTGCAGTTTTCGGAAAATTTGATTCTACCCGAGCTATAATGACATCATATACAAACAAACAGGAGAAACAGATTAAAACCAACAGGTGGGGTAAACAGGTCTCTGCTGCTTTTTTCCTGACTTCTCTACAACTTCGATAGGTTATTATAAATATCTTGATGTATGTAAAGATTATGAAAAGCATAGGCAGAATTGAGAGATCTAATAAACAAACAATACCAAATATAGTAATTACTCTTGATGTCACACATTGAAGTTTGTAAATTGAATTGTTACAAAATATTCCTTTTAGAGTTAAGTCACACAGTTTCGCTTCAGAACTTAATGTTGTTTGGACTGCAATATGACACGCAGGCACAAGCCAAGCAAACAACAGGAAGACACTCACTGTGGTTTTTCTCATGATAGTGTGATATTGCAGAGGTTTACAAATGGACACATATCTGTCATAGGCCATGACTGACAACAATAAGAATTCAGAACAGCCTAAAGAGTAAAATATTTGAAATTGAAAGAGACAGGCTGAATAAGATATGATCTGTTTTTCAGATAAAAAGTCAAACAAAAGCTTTGGATAGATAGTAGTGCTGTAAAGAAGACAGTTTAGCGTCAAAGCTGCAATGAAAATGTACATAGGCTCATGGAGGTTTTGGTGAGCCCAGATAAGGTACACAATAATAGAATTACTGCATAATATTAGAATATATGCTATGAACATTATACAAAAATAAACATATCTGAATCTGTCAACTTCCACATGTCCACCCAGAGTTATATATGTTACATTTAACTCATCATCCATTATTGTTTCTAAAACTAAATGTTCAGTAATAAAACAGGCAGATTTTATAGCCAGCGTCCGTGAATTAAACTTTGAAAAGAACTCTCACTTTCATGATTATACCAACATCCAACCTGTACTGAATTGTCTTACTCTTTCAAAAGGTATCTGACCTTGATAGTCACCTGTTGTGTGTTCATCTCCAAAATTCAGAAAGTGAACTGTTTGACGCTGTGGAACATTTTTATAAGATTGCTTCACCCTCCAAGGATCTCATTAACCTTTCCACCAAAATAGTTACTAATATATGAAGAACTTTAATCATGTTTACTGTGTGTTGATTTATTGCCCACCTGGTCCAACTAAAGGCTTTCTAACCAAATTTGCAGAGTCATAATCTTCTGTGGTTGTTAAACTTGATAAAATCTTGATTGTTGGTGATTTTTATATACATGTTGATGAGGCATCTGATACATTTGCTGCTGAGTTTTTAAGCACAACTCAGTCATTGAACTTAATACAACATGTATCATGGCCAACCCACAATCATGGTCATACCCTAGACTTGGTTTTTACTTTGGGGTTGACCCTTAATGCTCTTTGTTGATGACTTTTTCGTGTCTGACCACAACTGTATCATTTGTTATGTCGTTTTCAATGCTGTCACACAATCCCTTAAATGCACGACCCGATCTTTGGTCTAAACAACTATGTTTAGTTGAGGATGCACACAACACCCTTGTCAGCTCTTCCACAGGATTCTCTACCTTCGAATGCTCCCTACCCTCTGAGGGTCCAGCAAATGGGCTTACCCTTCATGTGTCTCTTCGCCATCAACCCAGCTATTGTCTGCCTTTTTGTGCCCCGATCCATGCGGATACATCCCACATTTTATGGATAGAGCTAGAGATATAACAGTTTGAGCATCCACACTGATAAACAATAATATACTGTAAACGGTGTCACCAAGCATGCACTGCACACTATATAATACATAATACACTAACAATTCAGATGTGATGTAAGGTTGCTGGAGTGTCCGTAGTAATATCCTAGATATGTTTGTAATTGGGAATTTGGGTACATTTTATGAACCTAAATATAAAGTTATATTTACTGTGGACCTCTGTGCTGCTAACACCGCCATGCTCAGAGCTTCAGAAAGCCAAGGATTAGAGCAGCCAAACATCACTGACAGTATGATTTTACTTTCAAAACTCAAGATTGACTCTCAACCCAAAATTCCACCAGGCACAGATGCACAGTGTGGACTCACAATCTTGACAGTCCTGGCTTTCCTGAGCTAGTGTATGTGTCTCAATGGGACACCAGCAATGGGTCCAGTATCTATCGTGTGGAAGCAGACCGCTTCACCAGAACTGCAGAGGATTTTATCTTCCTTAGCGTATGCTCCGACAGGGAGAAGTTAGTTGCAGCCAGAGGGCGTGAAGAATGGAAGTTAAAGCCCTATCCTGTATCTAACGAGGAATATGAGAAATGGTTTAAAAATGGGTTCTTTATACAATGGTGTGACTGGGAGATATTGAAGACACAGTTTGATACCATTGACTATGTCATCAGAAGAGACAAAATAAGGAATTCTTATGAGAACATAAGAAAAAAGATTGATATTTGTGGACGCTGATCAACAGTCAATGCCCCTCCCCCGGACCCTATATAGACCTAAAATCATCAGACACAAAGACTAACAAAACGGTGGGTCTAATTTGTAGGTGCTAATTATTTGTCAAAATAGTTAAAATGCTTTTATTTTATTTTTTTTGCTACTGTGATTGTAATGTGTGCTTTTTTTTCTTCCCAGAGGATCTAGAGTGGTGTCATTCATCCCCCAGAAAGACACCTAACTCCCCTGGGTTATTTGACCCTCTGACGGCCTTCGGCTCTCCTCAATCCCTTTCATCATCATCATCATCATCATCATCATCATCATCATCATCGTCAACCCCCACTCTAAACCCGGAACACTTCCTGTCACCCCCATCTTTGACACCTCCTCTGCCGCCCTCTCTATTGATATGCTCCCCTCCCCGTCAAACATATGCATATCCGTCTACCCCCTCAACATATGCTGTATTACAACAGGATGCTGTCGGGGCTTGTTCGGACACGGTGACGCCTGATCATCCGGACGGGGTGGTGTCATCTTTGTTTATAGAGAGCGTTAAAACAGCGTCTCTACATCTTCTTAACATTGTTCTTTACCAGTATTTGGAGGAGCGATGTTATGGCTGTCAGATCAATCATCCGAGCCAGAAACAGCATGACTGTATAGAAGGGCTACCAGAACACTTCTACGCTGTCCACTTTGAACAGGCTGACAATGTCACGACTAAAATCAGTGCTATGAATGACTCTATGATAGGTGATGATGTGGTTAAAATAGCCAAAATTAGAGAGATTAGTGACTATTGGAGGGATTTATATGGTAGAAAGAACTAACAGTGTGAAAATATGGGGAATTGTTTACGCATGATGTGTAATCATATCAGTGAGCGATATCACATATCACATATATCTGGTATTTTAGATCAAGCCATTGCTAATAACGTGAATGATGTTACAAAATACCAATGTAAGAGTGATGATGTAGATCGTACAGATGTGTGTAGGTTAGAAAAATTGAGGGTGCTTGTAAGACGACAACATAGTACCACTCCTTGGGAGGATCTTTTGCAGATGTTATTATCAATGTTAATGACACGAGAGAATATAGTGGAAACATTTTGTGATGTCATAGCTAACATTACACACGATTTTAAGATGTTAAAAGTTTATCACCTGCTTACTATGTATACAATGCTTGTAGATACAGTGAGTTTGTATGTGAAAGAAAAACACTATACCGACGTCTGACAGGATTTGCAAAAACTACATATATTCATAATCAGTAAAAGCAATATATCCGAATTAGTCAAGATGCTATCTATGATAGAAGCGGTTTCGCTGTCTTCATGACTTCCGTATGTATGAATGCGGTTGTGTGTTTTGTGAAATAAAAAAAGGATGACATAACACTATCGTGGTCACTTGTGTTTTAAATGAATCATGGGGAAGGTTATGCAAAAAATATACTACAATCCTGCCCACCCAGGTGGACTAGGAGGTGTACACAAGCTTTGTGATTCCGTCAAAGAATGTACTGGCTTGTCTCCATCGATCCCCGCGGTTAAAAAGTTTCTCTTGATGCAGGATGCGTACACTCTACATGCACCTGTCTTGAAACATTTCCCCAGAAACAGGGTGATTGTTAACGGTATTGATGAACAATTTCAGGCTGGTTTGGTCGATATGTCGGAATATTCTACGGAAAACGATAATGTGCAATATTTATTGACATGCATTGATGTGTTTTCTAAATATGCATGGGTAATATGTCTTAAAAACAAAACGGGTCCCGTTGTCACAAGTGCCTTTAAAGAAATATTGGAACGAGGACGCATACCTCTGAAACTTCAAACAGACGCTGGAAAAGAGTTTTATAATAAGGTTTTTCAAAAATTGATGACTCTATATAAAATTCACCATTTTTCCACATCGAACGAAACAAAAGCAAGTGTTGTTGAGCGTTTCAATCGGACTTTCAAAACCAGAATGTGGAGATATTTAACGGCTGTTAACTCACGTCGCTATATTGATGTGCTACAAGATATGGTTACTGCTTACAACTCTGCATACCATAGTTCAATAAAAATGGCTCCGTCCGCTGTGTGTAAAGACAATGAGAAAACAGTCTTTAACACTCTGTACAAACTGAAACCGCAGGGAATGGTACTGTTTAAATTTCAGACAGGGGACACCGTTAGGATATCAAAGCACAGAGGTGTGTTTCGTAAAGGTTACGAACAATCCTTTACAGATGAGTTTTTTACAATATCAAAATGTATAGGCAGGACTCCTCCTGTTTATATACTAAAAGACAATAGTGGCGAGACATTGGCAGGAACTTTTTACGAAGCAGAGTTACAGGCTGTAATTGTAGACAAAAACAAGGTGTTTAAAATTGAGAAAGTGATGGCTAGAAAGAAAACAGGTCGTAAAAATCTAGTACTTGTGAAATGGTTAGGATGGCCAAATAAATTCAATTCATGGCTCTCTGAAAAAGACATAATTGATGTAAGATAAAAGAGCGGGTCAGGCTCTTAAAACTAGTCATTGTGATTTGTTAGCGAAAGGTGACGGAGCTGTGAATAAGAAAGTTTTTTTTGTTACGTTGCCTAGTAATGCCTCGCCCGTAGTTTATCCAAATAATAAGATTTGGCAATTCAGAACAAAACTGGCAAAACCACTCATATTACATCAGACTTATGAAGTGGGTCTTATCGAAATACAATATCCCAGGGTCTAGAATAGTTTCAATGAGACGAGGCCAAGATTGAATTCTTCGACACAAAAACGAAACTGATCAATAAGCTAAGGCTAACAGTTGGCTCTTATAATACGATCGACAGCCTTGTTAAAGAATATAATATGAAATGTGCGTCTAACCCAATCCTTGCCCACATAACTATGAGCCACAACCATATCACTAATAAGATATTTTTCACGGGGGGAGATGGATGGCATATTGTGTTTAAGGGACGTCTGGCTGAAATTCTAGGGTTCATTCCAGACACTGTGTTTGAAATTCACATTGGACCCCATTTAAAATGTATAGCACCCTGCTGCTGACAATCATGGTGGCCGTTATAATATATTTATTTATAGTGACATTGTGGACTACCAGCTAGTCGGAGATAGTCATGTACCCCTGCTACGATGTATAAATATCTCCAATGAGGCCAAACGTATGCCCACTCTGAGTTACGACAACCCTCACTATACATCGTTGTCACGCTCCGCTATTACTGACATTCAAATAGATCTACGAGACAACCAGAACCAGCACATAGCTTTCTCATACGGAAAAGTAATTGTCAAACTACATTTTAGACCTGTGAAACAACATTAAAAAATTATGCGGAAAGCGTACCCAGCTGATGATGGAAGGTATATGACCTACTATATGAATCAAGCCGATGGAGACCTGCCGGGTTTCATAGGATCCAGCACGCAGTACGGCTCTGGTCTAGGGGGTATCTTCCAACCTCTATTTCGAATGGCTGTCCCTCTTTTAAAAATAGGGTTTTAATCTAGCCAAACCTCACCTGAAAACAGCCGCCACAGGTATTATAGGAGATGTAGTGTCTAATGTCAGGAATGCCGTAGCATCCAGGCAGCAGGGAAAAGGTCTCATGGTGTACAGGCACAAAGCATTAAAAAGAACCCCATCAGGATGTGGGCGTAACCAGTCTGTGAACAAAAAACATAAAAACACAAGCAAAAAACGAAGGGTCGTCAAAAAGAAGACATCTGTCCGAAGGCGCAGAGCTCCGAACCGACGAGCTTTGTTCAAAAATGTTCAATTCACAGTAAAAAATAATGTCTGCTAGTCTGTTTGTAAAGAAAATATCAGTGTCTCCTACTGTGAGACTAGCCCATAGTAGAGCTCTACAGCATACTAATGCCAAATATTCTATTGACAGAGTAGCCATAAAAACATTTTCCATACCGGCAGGTACGAGGGTGTGTAGCCAGGAGAATTTATTAATTGGACAGATACCAAAATTCGTAGTCTTGGCTTTTGTTGATAATGAAGCATACACCGGTTCATATGCTCGTAACCCTTTTAATTTCGGGCACTATGACGCTGAGTTCATAGGCCTATACGCTGACGGACAGCCTCACCCTGCACGGCCTTTTCAACCCCTTTTTCAAAGAGGGCAATATGTACGAGAATATTATCAGCTGGTGGAATCGACAGGACGCCATTTAAAAGATTGATCACTGTCCATAACACGTGCCGATTTCGGGGCTGGATATACACTCTTTTGTTTCAATTTGGAACCTGATGGTGGTGGGTCAGGAAACGTTTCGCTGATTAAGAACGGCAACGTTCGCTTGGAAGCACGCTTCAGAAACCCACTACCACGTACGGTGACCCTTATCTGCTATTCCGTTTTTGATTCTGTAATTGAAATATCTAACCAAAGACAAGTTCTATTGGACCACTACTAAAGATGAATACAATAGAACTCACTAGTGCTCTTAGAAAAAGAATGACTAGAGACACAAATTTCTTAGGAGTAAGGCCATGTGATCAACTGCCAAAAACGGTCGTTTGTAAATGACCTGCTATGCTAGTTGTAAATACTCACCCTAGCGATAAACCGGGTCAACATTGGCTCGGTATTTACATTACCGAGAACAAGCATGGTTTGTTTTTTGATAGCTTCGGGCATCCCCCTAGCTTTTTTCCTCAAGAAATCAGCCATTTCCTCTTAAAAAACTGCGTGGAGATGTACCATTCAGCTATCCAAGTGCAAAATAATTATTCTACAACATGTGGGCAGCACTGCGTTTTCTTTTTATGTCATATTCAGAAAAAAGTTCCTTATACAAAAGTATTGAACATGTATGGTCCTAATCTTGTATGCAACGACACGATGGTCAGCCATTTTGTTAGCAGAATACATCCATATGTGTGTCATGATCAGAATTTTAAATGTGTACAATGTTCATGTGCTACCTATAGGTAAAAAAGTATTGTGTAATGATGTTTTTCAATAAAGAATGTGGAATATATTGATCTTACAATGTCTTAATGTTTTTATTCCTTTTATTATTTTGTAGAGCTAAACAGAAAAAATGCATTTATCAGATAAAATTAATATAAAAACACATTCATTTAATGTTACAGGTTACATTCAACACTGTCTTTTCACATCCTTCAATAAAGAAAATATCCTAAACAGAGAAATAATACTAAAAAATAGGTTAAAAAGGAAAATATACAATTATTGTAAAACACATTCATTACTGTTGCAGGTTACATTCAACACTGTCTTTTCTTGTTTTGTAGCATCATTGAATAAAGAAAATACCCCTCAATAGAAAAATAATAAAAAATAGGTTAAAAAGGAAAATATAAAATGATTGTAATAATAATAGAAAATATAAAAATAGATTCAAAACTGGCCCAACGAATCTTAGTAATGGCGGGTGTAATACTAAAGGGTCTAGGAGTTCTAGTTGCTCGTAAATCAGAAGGTGTGCTATGTATAAATGCAGGGGCGATTCTTATTGCTCTAGGCATGCAAGGGGTACGTAAATCAGGCATTGGTGATTGTGTATTAGTTTAAACCCGTTCCCCTGTTTTAAATGCCTCAATAGAGGGATGTACCATTGTGTTTGGGATTACGGATAGTGGCACATTTAAGCTGGCTAACGTTTTTAAAAATATGTTCCACCCTTTTGGCCTTGAACGATCTCAAACATTATTATGTGTTGTTACACTTTTCAGTAGATCATAGATGACTACCCGGCACAGGCTTGTCTTCAACAACGATTTCTCCATTATTTGACCACACAATCTTATCATTATTACGGGATAACGAAGTGATTATGTATTCAGCGCTGTGTTTATTCCTGGAGGCCATATGTGCCAATACTTCTGCCTTTATCATATTGTCTTGTACGATAGCGTCTTGTGACTCAGCCATTGAGGCATCAGCCTTTGAGGCTTCGTCAGGCAGTGATAATGTAATCACACTTTTCTCACGCTCACCCTGTTTCACCAGGGCTAGGTATTGCTGCAGAATACTTGAATATTTTTTAGCTTTTTCATATATATCGATGTCAGGCTGTTTCAATATATCACTCATGGCTCGATCCAATTCACTTTGTACAGACTGTCGCAGAGATACATTTGAGGAGTCAGATGTTTGAGGCTGTTGTAATGCCGCTAATTGATTTTGAGGAACCAGAAACATTTTCTGAGTGTGTTCCATTTCAATTCCTGTTGATAAGACTTGCTATGAACGGGATTGCGGCGCCAAGTAGAGGCAGTAGAAACCCACCTGTTTGGTTGATTGTCTTTTTTTTTTTTAAATGTTTGATTTTTTTATCAGCTATTAGTCTAATAACTTTCTTCTTCTTCTTTAACAGCTTGTACTGAATATTAGACAGTGGTATGTTACCTCTTAACACATTCAAAGCTATTTCACATAGCGCATTAATAAAGTCTGGACTAGCATTGCTCACAATAACACCTCTTGCTCTGGGCGATGCCTTATGTAGCATGTCTAACATTGTAAAATTCCGTTCCATTCGGTTTGACATTATTAGACTTTTTTTTACCTAGGAATGTATACATCCTGCTGAGGCGATAGCAGAGCGGATCTGAGTCCTAAAATATCGGGGGTTGTGGATTTATAATCTATCAACAGATATCTGTACGGGGAACTTGTGGCATCGTTGAAAGCCTCTAAAAAATATTTAGTATTTCCGGGGAACATTTGTCGTGCCAGTAAGCTTATCTGATACTGATCTCTAGCATTTTTGAAAAGAATCATATAGTTTGTGTTCAAACTGATTGTACGACTCGCTTTACCTTGAATGAACAGATTCTGCACCAGATATATACAACTGATATTTCTGTGATGGACATACTGCGTGAAAATGTTTTGAACTTCCAAATTATCACTGGCGCGATCCATTAAATCATCAATCACTAACAGATTATTCTTAGCAGGTGGAAGAAGCACATTGCCACAGAACGATTCAGTGAGTCCTTCCACAAAATGTATACTCGCTGTTTTAAGCAATTGATCGTATATTGACTGCCAGCATGTATAGATATATACAATGTTATCTATTTTTTGTGAAATAACAGAGGACATGTTTTCAATAATGTCTTTGACAAAATATGTTTTCCCACAATTAGAGGGCCCACTAATAACGACGCTAAAAGGGTGTTGTAGCCTACCATCAAATTCTGCAACATGCCTGATGTTATTACTAGTAGCCATAAGGAACTGTTGTATAGTCGCGGAGCACGCGTTGTTTGTTGTAAACAACCTGTACTTTCCGTGTCAGTGTGTCATTTTTGAGATGAAACTATTTTTTGTTGTGTTTTATTGTGAATGCATTTGTGGTCAGATGGTTAGGAGGCTGCTGATTGGTCACAAATGATTGAACAAGACCAATTAAAGATTCATGTGTAATCACTTTGGCATTTTCGGCATTAAGGGTCACACCCTTGCATTTAACCTGTGTACGGCCTTGTGCAGTCCTATAAGCATAGCATTTAGGACCCCTCGAAACAAACTCTGTTATATAGTCCTCTGTAGGAGCCCCGCAGACTTGCTCACTGTTGAGTTCATCAGTTAATTCACCAAGGTATGGGCCGAGAGAGGGGATCCACTCATCGCCTCGGGTTGTGAAGACAATGTTGTCAGTGTCACAGTACAAAATACGTTCCTGTAGCTTATCCAACAAATCATATAGCTCCATGCGTGCATAGGCTGTGTTCATAGCTCCTATAAAAACATTCACATCTTTTAATCTGGATACTTGACCATCTATGTATCACCACTGGACAATCGCTACCTCTGGTGAGATAAATGAGAACTGTCGAACATCAAAAGTGTTGCTGAACATGAGCTGTGTGAATCGGGACGGGTCTGTTATGAGTTCAGCTGTCATCATATTGTTGCGCATAGCAAACCACCCCCACGGGCTTTTCAAAATCAATTTATTAGGGTTTCTGACTGCTTTGTTAACACATATCTTGGCAGGATCAAGACGTATGCCTTCGCGTACATAATAGTCATCTATGTATTTTTTTTTTCGTCTTCCGTTTTGATATGACCGGGATATCCTGAAGCCTCTTGCTTGCATTTAAGAAATGTCTTAACATAGGCTTTAAAAAGTTGGTCCGATTTTTCTGGGAAATGCCAAAGGATCGAGACGCGCTGGCTTTTCATATGTTAACATGAACTCCTTAACGTCCGGGTTATTGCACACATCCTACCGCCAATCACACTCCCACTTCACCACAACCGTTAGTCCATACACATTTTTTAGAGCAGCCACTCTGTTATGGAACTCTATGCGCAGTTCACCCTGTGTTTTTTTTTTTTGGTGAGAGGGTTGATTTCAACTTGTGCGTAGCACTTATCACAGCCCTGAAAGAAGCAGCCGTTAAATTCATAACATGTGTTTGTGGCTTCACAATAGCCATCTACAAAGAACTGGCCAAATGACTTTTCACCTCTGTTCAGAGCGTGCTGTATGTCAATGCCCTCTATGATTGCAACATACTCTAACCACTGTATTGAAATGTCAGAATACGTCTTGTTTGCCTAATGTAAGCACCCTCGTATGTCAGAGCAACCGTGTCTTTGGGTAGGAACAGCGTTTTAAACACACCGATACAGGAGGAGGCCATTGTCGCATATGCAAACTGATCTAGGCCTGTGCACTCATGGAAGGCTTCTCTGTATATCCGGCATGCTTTAAGCAAAACTGTCACATCGTTAACACAATAGGTGCGCAGCTCTTTTCGAAAGTCAAAGGGTGTGTCACGGACCGTAGCGTACCAATCCGTGAACGTTTTCTTACACTCGTCGGTCATAGCATCATAACCATATAGAGCAGGTGGAGGATATAGTCCGATATAATTCTCATTCTCTCGTGTGTTGAAGGCGTGGGGGAAGAAACCCTTGAGGAGATCTGAGAATCCCATGGCTGACGGGGTTTTAGATAGAGGCATTGGTATGAAACTGAATGAGTCTATCCAACGTTGCTTGTAAGTAGAATCGTACATCAGAAGCACCCTAGAACCGCGCATAGTAATAGTTGAACAAAGTTTCTGGCTCACCAGATACTCTAAAACTATGTAACTGTCAAAACCTGAGGCATTGTGTGCTATAAAAGTATAGCCTTTGTATTTCTCCTGTCTGTAGTTCTGAATGAATGAAGCGACGCAGTTTGATGTTTCGTAGCAGTTTTTTTTTACCATCCATATCCATAATGCACACAAAATTAGCTTCATGGTGACCATCAATATAGCGTGTCTCAAAATCGTAAAAGATATACTTATCACTACTTTCTTCGCGTTTGAGGGGCTGTATAAAGCATTTGTGCGTTGTGCCAACTACAGGCTCTCTACAATGTAGGCATTTTGGGGTTATACAGACGTGTGGTTTTTTAGCCGTCCGGTACGTCATGTGACAGGACTCGTAATATTTGATCTGCTCGCAGGGTATGAGGCAGTGTTTCACATCGGGTTTTTTATGGTTTTCAAAACACTGCTCCGATTTGCATATGCGTCTACAGTCTGCACATTTAATAGTTTTATTAGGTGTACAAGCAGAGTAACACACATTACAAAGCAAACTACACCTGTGCTCCAGGGCATTGTTGTAGGTCTTGTAACAACCATCGCAAACGTACGTTTTACCGAAAAAGACGTCTTATTTACAATGAGATAGTAATGCTCGCTATGCAAATACAACCATACTGTTTTCACATGTTGTTCGTTGTGCGTTTTGAAGATCTGTGGTTTTTTACAACCGGCAACATGATGGAATATTACAATTTTCATTTTGAGATGTTTCTGAAATCTGTCAACATCAGAGAATGAAACCATATGGGTATCTTCAAACCCCAAATCCCTATGTAGTTGCTTTGCATAATTTATCTTTTCACTCAGTGACAACCTACTGTTTACATAATGTGCCAGACAGAGAGCGAAGCAGAGATTGTCATTGCCGTCGTTATTCTTGGGATTGTATAAAGCATTACCTTTTACTGACAATATTTGATAGTAACCGATGCTTCCTAGTTTTCAACGGCCCCCAGGATTCCCACCCGACATATTATGAGCTATAGTCACAATTAATTCCAAAGAGTCATTGGTCAGAGAATTATCGTTACTTTGCATAGCTCGTGAGACTTGCTCCAGAAATGTATCTGTGTTATACCCATCGCCTGAGTTCAACATTGTTTGAATAGGGACATTCACGGCAGGACCCCTTAACTCAACATTTAAAACACTGTCCTGTGTAGCATTGTCCAAAGCCCTCTCTATTAAACCTGTTAGTGTGCTATAAACCCTTTCAGGCACATTGCCAATATCTGTCAAATCAATATTTCGTAGGTCGACATCTTGACGAAATTCAATAGCATTAAAAAGGGGAAACTGTCGGGATGCTATTTCAGACATCACCTTAGAAACTCAGCCCTCCCCATGCTGTACACACCCCTGAGGATTTCTGAGGTAAAGTAGGGCAAAATCGCAGGACTTATTGGAATGCTGCATTTATGGTAGTGATGAAACAGGTTGGTTTCATCACCTTTTCTATACAGCATTAAACCATCTGAAGTGGTTTTGCTCAGCTTTGGGAAGCTAGAACTCCTCGCTATGCTGCTTGCGGCTCTGACTTTTGTTATTGGGCATCTGTTTAATGCAGCTTGCTGATTTGACTTTGGCGATGGGGCTGCTTGCTCAGAGCGGCTGTGGCTTTGATGGTAAAGCAGTCGCCTACCCATCGGAATGTTGCCAGTTCGATCCCAGGCCATGAAGTCCCATTTCAAAATGCCCTGGGGCCCCGAAATGCTCCATGTGCTGCGCCATCGGTGTGTGAATGTGTCTATGTTTACGTGATAAACAGGTGACACCTTATATTGCAGCCTAGGCCACAGTGTATGAATGTGTGTGAAAGGTGCCTTTAATATGTAAATATTAAAGGCGTCCTTCAGCATACTTGTGCAACCCAACCATCACGTTCTTCCCATGTGTGACGGAACCGTACGCCCACCCACGACCCTTTCCTAAACCCAACCGTCCCGTAGTTCCCGCGTGTCACAGAACCGCAAGCCCACCCGACCAAGCGCGTTTACTTAAAGCGCTAAAAGGACGGCAATAGTCCCGACCAAGCATGTTTACTGAAAACGCTAAAGGAGACCTTTAGCGTCAATACGAACGACAAAGGCACCTGACCAAACGTCCCTATTTTACGAGATGGGTGTGAGAATGTGTTGAACTACTAGAACTACAACCTTCTGTTGGCCGAGAAAGGGTTTGAACCTGCGAATGGCCACTTGCAGCTATATTTATTTGTGGGGTTTGGTTTGGTTATATTGCTTTAGTTTATCTTTTTCCACTTAATACTCACACATCCATGACTCATGCACAGTTACACCACTAACTAGACTGACAACCACCCTCAACATCTTATAATCCCGTAATTTAGTTTGAATTGGTTTACTAAAGTTTAATTTGGTTAAATTTTATCTTTAAACTTTGTCTCCTAATTATTTTGCCCTAAGAGCTGGGTCATAACAAACTGGGGGCTCATCCATTTATTTGTTTGATTGGTGCATTTTAGTATGTTCCCATTAATTTATTTGGTGTCTGGTGCATGTTTGGCAAGGTTTTGTTTTGTTTGGTACTTTTTGAAAGATGCACCATGTTTTGCAGTGTTTGTTCTTACCCTTGGGAGGTTATTTGTTATAGACTGGAGAGAAGGTAAGTGTTGCAACCTCGGGGCGCAGTGTTTGTGGAGTTTTCCCTGTTAAGTCCCCTTAGGGTTGTATAGTTTCAAATTCTTTGTTCTTTTGCCCTTTTTGGTAGTGTGGGGTTGATGTTCAAAACATGATATTCTTCAAATAAAATGTTAGATGGTTCTGATGTAATATTACCAGCCAGACAACATATTTTCTTGTTTGTTCCTTTGCCGGTTGATCTTAGTTGCCATGTGTTTATGTTAAAATTAATTGGTTCTCCAATTAAAATCAATCTTTGTTTGAGAGCTCTGATATCGATTAATAAAATCCCAAAATGTTTCTCTTAATATATGCCTTTTCAGCATGGATGTATGAGGGCTTTATGTGACATAGGCAGGGGCTTTCAAGAGGGTGAGCTGAGTTTGTGTCCCTGAAGAAGTTAAGGAAAAAACACTAGACTTCTGTCCAGGAAATCGGTGTTTGTGTCTTGGGAGTAATACGTTACTCTCTTTTATCTTTTTTTTAACCATAAGTAATCGTAGTAGTCATCGATGGGCGACAGTCACCTTTTATCAGCTAAACTCAACTGCAATGGATGCTGATGATGATTTATAACTGTCTACAGTTGCACCATATTGTGGTGACGATTGCCGTAGTTTGTCAATGATTATCATTTTATTCCTGTTAAGTAAAAAGTACTTTAAACTAACTTTTTTGGGGTGAAGGGTTAAGGTTAGCGTTAGTGCAACTAGTCTGCTAGCCCTGGTCTGCTAGTTTGACGCCAGCCTGTCCTGATGTAGCAAGCCGGCTGACTGCCTCTCTCCCATTTATTCTATGGCCAATCTATGGACAATTTCATAAGTGGCCCTGATGCCTAGAAGCAAGGACATGGCCCACTCAGCTGTCAAGCACCACAGAGACTTAATTTCAATTCAATTCAATTCAATTCAATTTCAATTCAATTCAATTCAATTGACTTAACAGTCCGACATCCTGCAACACCCCCAGCCGGCCTTCCCAGCTAGCACCTAGCCAGACAACCATTCTGTCATCCTAATCGCCGATGCCTCGTTGCAGACCTCCGGGCTCCCAAGTGGTCCCCTCTACAGATCACTTGTAAGCAGGGGCATTTTTCAGATTCGAGGATATTCAAAACGTATTAACCCGTACCTCTGACGGGGGCTCCGGGTGATCCTTTCCTGGCACTTTTCATTTAATAAACAATGTCTATTTTGATGCTTTTTATGCATTTTGGCACCTTATTTTCATTCAAAGTACAACAAACCTGCCAACTGCATTTATAATAAATTAGTATTAAATGATATAGCATTTTCATATAATACACCATGACAAATACAATTAATATTGCAGAATTTTAATATTTAACATGATCAATATAACAAGAGCCAATGTTACAAGTATGAATGTCATCACTTGGGTTCAGGGTTCAGGTTTGGAAATAAAGAGAAGATAGTAAAGTAAAATATTGAGAGAAGTCTACATGCCAGTTGTGATGAATTAATAATGTAAAATAAAAATGTAATTTTGTATAAATACGGAAATTAGCCATTACATTGTTCAAGCTTTGTTGTTCCCTTATCAAACAGTGAATCTCTTTAACAGTAAAGAGACATTTTGCTGTTTGTTATGGAAATAAGTGCGCACAATTAATACCTTTTCACATCCCTGATTCCCATGATTCTTTCAGAAGAAATGCCTGTACATTAGTAATCAATAATAAATAAATTAGTAATGGTGTTAATACATCAAATAATTTTGGCTGGAAACAACAACCTCTTGAGGTGTTTAGAAATGTCTTTCATTTTGAGCCCATATATGAGTGGGTTAAACAAAGAATGATACAAAGTTGTTTGTAACATCATTATTAAGTGTGCAGTTTTCAAAAAATTGGATAATACTCGGGCTATACTGATATCATATGTACACAAAATAGAGAAACTGATTAAAACCAACAGGTGAGGTAAACAGGTTTCTGCTGCTTTTTTCCTGACTTCTCTACAACTTCGATGACTTACTATAAATATCTTGATGTATGTTAAAATTATGAAAAGGATAGGCAGAATTGAGTGATCTACTAAACTAACAACACCATATATTATTATTACTCTTGATGTCACACATTGAATTTTGTAAATTGAATTGTTACAAAATATTCCTTTTAGAGTTAAGTCAGTTTCGCTTTAGAACTCAATATTGTTGGGAGTGAAATATGACATGCAGGCAGAAGCCAAGCAAAAAACAGAAACACACACTCTGGTTTTCCTCATGATAGTGTGATACTGCATATGTTTACATATGGACACATACCTGCATATTACCTGCACTTCATATTATCTCAGTGGCAACAATATCATATCACCACTCCACAACTACCGCCCTACTCAAATATACCAATTATTTTTTTCTGTGCTGCAGATAATGTTGAACTCACAGGTGCCATCTTTATGATGAATTCATAATGTAGAATAATGATCTTTTTTTGTATAAATAGAGATATTAGCCAGTATGTTGTTCAAAATCAAAACACCTTGCTGATCTAATAACAAACAGTAAAGAATCTCTTTAATAGTAAATACACAGTACAGCGTATTTACAAACGTTATGGAAATAAGTACGTACATTAAATACCTTTCAACAATTCACATTTCAGCATGATTATTTCAGAAGAAATGCCTGTACATTAGTAATCAGTGTTATTACATCAAATAAATTTTGCTGGAAAGAACAATCTTTTGAGGTGTTTAGAAATTTCTTTCATTTTGAGCCCGTATATGAGTGGGTTAAACAAAGGATGATACCAAATTATTTGTAACGTCATTATTAAGTGTGCAGTTTTTGAAAAATTGGATTCTACTCGAGCTATAGTGATATCATATGCACACAAAATAGAGAAACTGATTAAAACCATCAGGTGGGGTAAACAGGTCTCTGCTGCTTTTTTCCTGACTTCTCTACAACTTCGATAGGTTATTATAAATATCTTTGTGTATGTAAAGATTATGAAAAGCATAGGCAGAATTGAGATATCTACTAAACTAACAACACCAAATATAGTAATTACTCTTGATGTCACACATTGAAGTTTGTAAATTGAATTGTTACAATATATTCCTTTTAAAGTAGAGTCACACAGTTTCGCTTCAGAACTTATTGTTGTTGGGAGTACAACATGACACGCAGGCACAAGCCAAGCAAACAACAGGAAAACACTCACTGTGGATTTTCTCATGATAGTGTGATATTGCAGAGGTTTACAAATGGACACATATCTGTCATAGGCCATGACTGACAACAATAAGAATTCAGAACTGGCAAGAGTATACAATATATAAAATTGAAATAGACAGGCTGAATAAGATGTGATCTGTTTTTCAGATAAAAAGTCAATCAAAAGTTTTGGATAGATAGCAGTGCTGTAAAGAAGAGAGTTGATTAACAAAGCTGCAATGAAAATGTACATAGGCTCATGGAGGTTTTGGTGAGCCCAGATAAGGTACACAATAATAGAATTACTGCAGATTATAAGAGTATATACTATTAACATAATAAAAAAATAAACATATCTGTATTTGTTAACTTCCACATGCCCATCCAGAGTTATATATGTTACATTTAACTCATCATCCATTAATGTTGTCTTAAACTAAATGTTTTGAAAATGTTTAGATGTTCCGTGATTAAAAAACAAACATTGATGAACATATTATAACAAGCGTGCATGAATTCCTAAAAAGAGCTCTCACTTTCATGATAACACCAACATCCAAATTGCACTGTAGTGTATTACCCATTCATAGATACCTGACCTTGAAAGTCACCTGGTGTGTGTTAACTTCCAAAATTAAGAAAGTGGACTGTTTGAGTCTGTGGAAAGTTTTTATGAAATTGCTTTGCCCTCCAAGGAGCTCATTAAACTTTCCACCAATAGTTACTAATATATGAAGAACGTCATCAAACTCTGGAGGCCTGAAGTCACAGCATTGTTTGACCTCTTTTTCTTGACCATTTGCTCCATGACGTAATCTTTCCAACTTAAAATATTGTCTGTGGTAGTCCTGTCAAGACTTTCACCCAGGAGACCGCGGTTCGTGTCTTGTTTGAAAGTAAAAGTAAACAGCAACATATTTTTAACTTTACGAAACAAAATGAACTACGTCACATTCTTCATCGCTTGAATAAAACAGAAGTGAGGTAACGTAACAAATGTAAAGATTTTAGCCCCACCTACAGTCTTTCCCTAACCCCAAGCGGTTTTACCCTGCACGATAAAAATGATGCAAAGGGACCTCGAGCAAGTGTGTTTAAATGACGCCAAAGAGGAACCCATAGAGTTTAAAAGTGACATCAAGGGGTCCTGACCAAGCGTCAGCATTTCACAAGTTAGGAGGGATAAGTTGTTGCGCTCACAAACTTCAGACCTAAGAAATGTGCTCTGGTTCATAAATCCATAATAAGTGGTAGCAACCCAACCCGGTCTCACGCCAGTTTGTGAAATGGTCACGTTATTTTTATTCATTGATACGTGTACAGGTCACAATTTTCTCGTTTATTTCGTGTACAGGTAACAAATTTCATTTTGTGTACTGCCACGGGGAAATTGAACGCCACACAACAACAACGGACGGACCGCCACACTGGGATGCGTTCCCCGGGCGCACAGACACGATCCGTGGTCTCTGTGGCACGCAACAACGGGGACATGAAACGCCACAACAACGGGACGGTTGAGGTTAGGAAAAAAAAGAACTGGGAAAGGAACCGTCACACGGCGGACAACAACGGGACAGTTGTGGTTAATAACGCGGAAAGGAACTGCAACACGCGAAATGCGATCCCCGCTCTCCGGGGTGAAAGTCCTGTGTTGTTTGACCCGTCCACCCCCCCGACCAACCTCCCTACGCGGATCTTTGGCTTTTAATACTACTCCCTACCATTGTCGTGTTGTGATCACGAAATATGCTTACCATTTAAATACATTACATTAAAATTCGTAATCACTACACGAAAAAAACGACATATTCGTGTCCTGTTCACGAATCAATAGATTCAATAACGGGACCATTTCACGAACTGCAATGAGACTGGGCTGAGCAACCTGGTCCTGATTACCTATAACCATTATCAGCCATTGTAATCCAGCCCAATAAAGATGGCTTTAATCAAAACAAGGTCAGTGAAATCTAGGCTTAACCTTCGCAGTGGCTGCTCCCACCCTCTGGAACCATCTTCCCCTAATTATAAAAATGCAGGGTCAGTCGAAGATTTTAAGAATCTGTTTGAATCTGTTTCATATGCACTTTGTTATTAAAGTACCCAAAATATGAAAAAAAATCACTTTTTCTGGAATTTGGGGTGTTATTTTGTGTCTATGCTGCTTCCACACGCATACAAACTTGGAAAGGAAACCATACATGCTGTTTTGAGTGAGATACAGGTTTCTGAACGTCTTCTGCCTTCACTCTCCAGGTGAGCTGGTCAAAATCCGCAGGGCCATCTACGTCATGGGCCCAACAATTTGGTGTGCGCTAATCACTTTAGCTAATACCAAATCAGCTAACTGTTTCTCCAACTTCAGTCAGTGCAAGGCAGGATTAGCCGTAGACTTCTTTTAAACGAGGGTGAACTTCCAACTTTGCGTGGAATACCTGCAGAACAGGGACATGGAAGTAGTTCTTTTGTAGATTATGGTGAACTAGTGTGTGTTGTAGCAGTGTTTTGCCATTGAGAACGAGGTGGCTAACCGTTAGCAGCGTTAGCTTCTAGCTAGTAGTCCAGTACCTAGCTACTGCACATGCGCGACTGCCGACAAAGATGGGATAGAAGTGAGATGGCTCACTCTGTAGCTAAAACAGAGAGCTCAACACACAGGGTGAAAAGAGGAGCTGCAGCAATGTGCAGTACAACCAAAATATGATGTTTTTTTAAATATTAAACCATGTAAATCTATTCTGGTACAACCTCAAAATACAATTATGAACCTGAAAATGAGCATAATATGGGCGCTTTATTGGAAGCTGTCACTGTTTTTATAATGTTTATACCCAACTGTATTTGGTGATCCACTCACACTCTAATGTTTATTTATTTATTTATACTGTGGTTGTAATATCTTGATCAACCTAATGTATGTGTTGATGTTTTTATTTTGTTTTTCCCTGTTTTCTGTATGTTGCATTGATTTTGTTGTGCTATATGTTGAAAATGAGATGATACATCTCCAGGGGTTTATCCTAATAACTACATTTTAACTAACTTCTGTGTTGACCTTTTATTTTTTAGTTTGTATCATTATTTTATTTGTTGTTTTTTTCAGTGTCATCTATTTTTTTTACTATTTTTTATTCAATATTGCTGTACAGCACCTTGTCACCCTTGATTTGAAAGGTGTTTTATAAATAAAGTTGACCTCCTTGCTTACTTTGTGCAGTCGACAGGATCATAATGTGGCGTTATATGACGACGTCAAAGTTGTAACATTCTCTTTTTTGCGTTAGGGTTAGCAATGACACTAGCATGTTTTGACTCGTGAAGGTGCCTGATATTAGCATCCTTTGCCCCAACCTCTGTTGCGGGATCCTGCCCAGTCAAATGTTTTAATTTTTTTATAAACAAACTTTAATTTAAGGGTCTTTTATGCACTCTGCTACCTTATTTACATTCCAAGTACAACACAATTCCCAGTGTTAATCAATTTATTTTCACTGTATATAAGAAAATGGTCAGATGGCCACCGGACAACCTCATAAGTTGAATATCAATATTAAAGTCATAGCTTGAAGTGAAAAATAAGGATTTCCTCCTGAGTCAGAATGTGTTACAGTGAAAGACAAAAAAACAGCAGCGAACACCAAATATCATTGTTGCTCAAAACAACTTAGTTTTCTAATTTCATTTGAGACAAAGAATTGAGTGATCTACTAAACTAACAACACCATATATTATTATTACTCTTGATGTCACACATTGAATTTTGTAAATTGAATTGTTACAAAGTATTCCTTTTAGAGTTAAGTCAGTTTCGCTTTAGAACTCAATATTGTTGGGAGTGAAATATGACATGCAGGCAGAAGCCAAGCAAAAAACAGAAACACACTCCCTGCGGTTTTCCTCATGATAGTGTGATACTGCATATGTTTACATATGGACACATACCTGCATATTACCTGCACTTCATATTATCTCAGTGGCAACAATATCCTATCACCACTCCACAACTACCGCCCTACTCAAATATACCAATTATTTTTTTCTGTGCTGCAGATAATGTTGAACTCACAGGTGCCATCTTTATGATGACTTCATAATGTAGAATAATGATCTTTTTTTGTATAAATAGAGATATTAGCCAGTACGTTGTTCAAAATCAAAACACCTTGCTGATCCAATAACAAACAGTAAAGAGTCTCGTTAATAGTAAATACACAGTACAGCGTATTTACAAACATTATGGAAATAAGTACGTACATTAAATACCTTTCAACAATTCACATTTCAGCATGATTATTTCAGAAGAAATTCCTGTACATTAGTAATCAGTGTTATTACATCAAATAAATTTGGCTGGAAAGAACAATGTTTTGAGGTGTTTAGAAATTTCTTTCATTTTGAGCCCGTATATGAGTGGGTTAAACAAAGAATGATACAAAATTATTTGTAACGTCATTATTAAGTGTGCAGTTTTCGAAAAATTGGATTCTACTCGAGCTATAGTGATATCATATACACACAAAATGGAGTAACTGACTAAAATCATCAGGTGGGGTAAACAGGTCTCTGCTGCTTTTTTCCTGACTTCTCTACAACTTCTATAGGTTATTATAAATATCTTGGTGTACGTAAAAATTATGAAAAGCATAGGCAGAATTGAGAGATTTACTAAACTAACTACACCAAATATAGTAATTACTCTTGATGTCACACATTGAAGTTTATAAATTGAGTTGTTACAAAATATTCCTTTTAAAGTAGAGTCACACAGTTTTGCTTCAGAACTCAATATTGTTGGGATTGCAATATGACACGCAGGCACAAGCCAAGCAAACAACAGGAAAACACTCACTGTGGATTTTCTCATGATAGTGTGATATTGCAGAGGTTTACAAATGGACACATATCTGTCATAGGCCATAGCTGACAACAATAAGAATTCAGAACTGCCAAAACTATAAAATATATAAAATTGAAAGAGACAGGCTGAATAAGATATGATCTGTTTTTCAGATAAAAAGTCAATCAAAAGCTTTGGATATATATTTGTGCTGTGAAGAAGAGAGTTGATTAACAAAGCTGCAATGAAAATGTACATAGGCTCATGGAGGTTTTGGTGAGTCCAGATAATGTACACAATAATAGAATTACTGCAGATTATTAGAGTATATACTATGAACATAATAAAAAAATAGACATATCTGTATTTGTTAACTTCCACAAGCCCATCCAGAGTTATATAAGTGACATTTGCCTCATCATCCATTAATGTTGTCTTAAACTAAATGTTTTTAAAATGTTTAGATGTTCAGTGATTAAAAAACAAACATTGATGAACATATTATAACAACCGTGCATGAATTCCTAAAAAGAGCGCTCACTTTCATGATAACACCAACATCCAAATTGCACTGTAGTGTATTACCCATTCATAGATACCTAACCTTGAAAGTCACCTGGTGTGTGTTAATTTCCAAAATTAAGAAAGTGAACTGTTTGAGTCTGTGGAAAGTTTTTATGAAATTGCTTTGCCCTCCAAGGAGCTCATTAAACTTTCCACCAATAGTTACTAATATATGAAGAACGTCATCAAACTCTGAAGTCACAGCATTGTTTGACCTCTTTTTCTTGACCATTTGCTCCATTACGTAATCTTTTCAACTTAAAATATTGTCTGTGGTAGTCCTGTCAAGACTTTCACCCAGGAGACCGCGGTTTGTGTCTTGTTTGAAAGTAAAAGTAAACAGCAACATATTTTTAACTTTACGAAACAAAATGAACTACGTCACATTCTTCGTCACTTGCATGAAACAGAAGTGAGGTAACGTAACAAATGTAAAGATTTTAGCCCCACCTACAGTCTTTCCCTAACCCCAAGCGGTTTTACCCTGCACGATAAAAATGATGCCAAGGGGCCTCGAGCAAGTGTGTTTAAATGACGCCAAAGAGGTACCCATAGAGTTTAAAAGTGACATCAAGGGGTCCTGACCAAGCATCAGGATTTCACAAGTTAGGAGGGATAGTTGTTGCGCTCACAAACTTCAGACCTAAGAAATGTGCTCTGGTTCATAAATCCACAATAAGTGGTAGCAACCCAACCCGGTCTCACGCCAGTTCGTGAAATGGTCACGTTATTTTTATTCATTGATACGTGTACAGGTCACAATTTTCTCGTTTATTTCGTGTACAGGTAACGAATTTCATTTTGTGTACTGCCACGGGGAAATTGAACGCCACACAACAACAACGGACGGACCGCCACACAGGGATGCGTTCCCCGGGCGCACAGACACGATCCGCGGTCTCTGTGGCACGCAACAACGGGGACATGAGACGCCACAACAACGGGACGGTTGAGGTTAGGAAAAAAAAGAACTTGGAAAGGAACCGTCACACGCCGGACAACAACGGGACAGTTGTGGTTAATAACGCGGAAAGGAACTGCAACACGTGGGACGCCATCCCCGCTCTCCGGGGTGAAAGTCCTGTGTTGTTTGACCCGTCCACCCCACCGACCAACCTCCCTACGCGGATCTTTGGCTTTTAATACTACTCCTTACCGTTGTCGTGCTGTGATCACGAAATATGCTTACCATTTAAATACATTACATTAAAATTCGTAATCACTACACGAAAAAAACAACATATTCGTGTCCTGTTCACGAATCAATAGATTCAATAACGGGACCATTTCACGAACTGCAATGAGACTGGGCTGAGCAACCTGGTCCTGATTACCTATAACCATTATCAGCCATTGTAATCCAGCCCAATTAAGATGGCTTTAATCAAAACAAGGTCAGTGAAATCTAGGCTTAACCTTCGCAGTGGCTGCTCCCACCCTCTGGAACCATCTTCCCCTAATTATAAAAATGCAGGGTCAGTCGATGATTTTAAGAATCTGTTCTAATCTGTTTCATAAGCACTTTGTTATTAAAGTGCCCAAAATATGAAAAAAAATCACTTTTTCTGGAATTTGGGGTGTTATTTTGTGTTTATGCTGCTTCCACACGCATACAAACATGGAAAGAAAATTTGTAATAATTACGGAGGTTGTCTGTGATCTTAATCTCTCGCAAATCGGCCACGTCGGAAATGTCAACAGATGAGCGCATCAGCGCACACGGGGCAACAAGCGCACGTTTTCAATTCAATTTTATTTATAGTATCAAATCATAACAGGAGTTATCTCAAGACACTTTACAGATAGAGTAGGTCTGGACTACAAAGACCCAACAATTCCAGTGATTCCCCCAAGAGCATGCATAAATGCATAAATGTGACAGTTTCAAGGAAAAACTCCTGTTTTAGTTATGTACCATGCATACATGAAGTAAAAAACAATTGAATACAACATGTTAGATTGTTTAATTTACAGTTACCTACACGTAGTGTCTGTTGACCTTCAGAATTCAGAAAGTGAACTGTTCGGCTCAGTGGACTGTTTTTATCATATTTCTTGACCCTCCATGGATCTCATTAAAACATTCTACCAAGAGTTGTTATCATGTAAACAACTTCTTCATACTCTGGAGTTCGGAACCCAAAGGTGTTAAACTTTCTTTACATGGGTGTTTGGTCTCTTTACATTTTACCTGATAATGTTTATGGCCTCTTCCTACACCGCTGGGGTCCTCAGTTGATGGCAGCTGGGTCCTGCTGAAGTGCAGAGTAGTTTTTTGCGGTGTTCATTTCCAGGTTTTTAAGGTTGACAATGGGCATGGAGGGAAAATGGTGTTGAATGCAAAATTATAGTCTATGAACAACATTTTCACTGTTCCAGGTAGGAAAGGGCAGTGTGAAGGGTCAGAATGGTGGTTGCATCCGTAGATCTATTTGGACTGTACGGTAAGCGAATTGAAGTGGGCCCAATGAGTCAGACATAGAGAAGGTGATAAAGATTTTAAATTACCACACAAAGTACTTCATAAAGGTGAGTGCTTCTGTGCGGTAGTCATTGAGGCACAAGGCTCTGGTCTTTTTGGGGTACAGGGATGCTGCCTATCTTCTAACATGTGGGGACTACAAACTGGAGCATTGATATATTGAAAAAACGACATATGTGTTGGGCTGCACACACCTTAAGCGGTCAGCCTGAGAAGCCATCAGGTCCCGGTGCCATGTCTGGAATAATCCTTTTTTAAGATTTGCACACATCTGCCCTGGATATTACTAGTGGGCAGAGGTCTTGGGCCTTTTGTACTCCCTTTGCCAGGGAGTTGATCTGAAAGAGTGCATTAAGGGTGTTCAGGTCATCTGCGAGAGATGCAGACCGACCTTGCTTTTCCCCCGGTTGTCTGGGCCTGGCAAAGAACAATGGCCGGATCTCCGTAAAAACCAGTTCAGTTCTTAGTGTTCCGTTAAAAAGCTATCCTGGTCCCGAGATCATCCAGTTTATTATGCAATCCTTGTTTCCTTTGCCTTCTCCCTATTCCAGGTACGGCAAAAGGTAATCCCAGCAATGGATAAGGAAATTATCTTATTTATTCATTTAATATTTTTTAATAACACCAGGATAGGGTGACCAGATTTCCCGGAACTAAAACCGGGACACTTTGTGCGTAACCGTAGTGCACGCACACGCTTTTCAACGTGAACATGTGCCAGCCCAGGTCAGACATAGATACAGACAGATTAGACACAATTTTGCCAACAGCACACGTAGGCCTACTGCTCACCACATAATGGGGTATCTCAGTTAATATTCATGAATTTTCTTGGTATGTACAAAATAATATTAAAAGACATTGAGTAAGTTTCATGCGGGACCAACTTTATTTTTCAGAATTAAAGCCTTCTTTTGGAAAATGCACCCACTGAACTTGTGAAAAACTTTGTGAAAAGATATTCTTCATTGCATGGCACTAAACAAAATATTTGGAACTGCTGCCACGGGCTTGAATTAAAGTTACGCTTTACGGTAAAGGTACATGAATTATGAATTCATGCATGAATTAATTAATGATTTGTGAATTACTTCATTCCTTTATATCTTATGAATCATCAGGAATTGACATGAGTTCATAGCCTCTCATTCATGACATCATGCATGAATAACACATCAACTAAAGCATTAGGTAAGGTGTTGTGTTCAAATCAGAATTTGTGCAGTGATGAACACATTTTTCTGCAGAAAAATAAATAATCATGATCATGCTTAACAAATCATAATTCATAATGATGTCCCCACACACCTAATGCTTTAGTTGTGTTGTTCATGTATGAGGTCACGAATGACAGACTATGAACACGTCCATTCCTGATGATTCATGAGATATTAAGGAATGCAGTAACACATAAATCATTAATTACATAATGCATAATAATACATACATCAATTAATTCCTGCATGAATTCATGATAATTCATGTACCATTACCGGAAAGTGTTACCAGTGTTATTCTGACCAACAACACACACACACACACACACACACACACACACACACACACACACACACACACACAAATGTAATCTCATTCGACAGAGCAGACAGCTTCCCTATTGGACATTACAACATTAATTCTGTATATTTGTTAGAGGAGTGAATTTGCTCAAGAATCAATTTGTTGGCTGAAAGCCTACTGTGAAATTGTGCTGTTTAGGTTCTCTGAACCGCCAGAGCAGGGGGGATGCAAACTGTAAACTTAGCAAAAGATATTCGTTTTTAAACCAAAATAAATCTAGCATAAGTACCTCAGGGTCTTGTTTGTTAGTGAGTGGACAATGGAGAGGGAGATTGGCAGGAGAATCAGAGCAGCAGGGGCGTTATTGCATTCTGCCGAAAAGAGAGCTCAGTCGGAAGGCAAAGCTCTCCATTCACCGGTCAATTTTTGTTCCTACCCTCACCAATCGCACCTCTAAATCGGAGGCCATGGTTCTCAGCAGGAAACCGATAGTGTGCCTTCTCCAGGTAGGGAATGAGTCCTTACCCCAAGTGAAGGAGTTCAAGTACCTTGGGGTCTTTTTCACAAGTGAGGGGACAATGGAGCGGGAGATTGGTCGGAGAATCGGCGCAGCGGGTGCGGCATTACATTCAATTTATCGCACTGTTGTGACGAAAAGAGAGCTGAGCCAGAAGGCAAAGCTCTCAATCTACCGATCAGTTTTCGTTCCTACCCTCTCCTATGGTCATGAAGGCTGGGTCATGACCGAAAGAACAAGATCCAGGGTACAAATGGGTTTCCTCAGGAGGGTGGCTGGCATCTCCCTTAGAGATCGGGTGAGAAGTTCAGTCATCCGTGAGGAGCTCGGAGTAGAGCCGCTGCACCTTCGCGTCGAAAGGAGCCAGTTGAGGTGGTTCGGGCATCTGGTAAGGATGACCCCTGGGTGCCTCCCTAGGGAGGTGTTCCAGGCACGTCCAGCTGGGAGGAGGCCTCGGGGAAGACCCAGGACTAGGTGGAGGGATTATATCTCCAACCTGGCCTGGGAACACCTCGGGATCCCCCAGTCAGAGCTGGTTAATGTGGTTCGGGAAAGGGAAGTTTGGGGTCCCCTGCTGGAACTGCTATCCCTGCGACCCGATAACGGATAAGCGGACGAAGATGGATGGATGGACCCTCACCAATGGTCATGAAGGCTGGGTCAAGACCAACAGAACAAAATTGTGGGTCCAAGCGGCCTTACGGTTTTTCCTCTCTGGAAATCATGTCTATCTGAAATTGTACCATTCACGCCAATCTGAAAGTCCACTCCTCTACCATCCAGACCTACTTATCAGGAATCTTTTTTCTCATAAACTGTTAAAGCTGTTGCCCGTGAATGGAATGTTCATTTCTCTACCATAAGCCATCTCCAAAGGCGTTTCAGAGAATTTGGCAGTACATCCAACTTGTCTCACAACAGACCTTGTGTAACCACACCAGCCCAGGACCTCCACATCCAGCATCTTCACCTCCAAGATCGTCTGAGACCAGCCACCCGGACAGCTGCTGCAACAATCGGTTTGCATAACCAAAGAATTTCTGTATAAAATGTCAGAAACAATCTCAGAGAAGTTCATCTGCATGCTCTTCATCCTCATCGGGGTCTCGACCTGACTGCAGTTTGTCGTTGTAACCAATTTGAGTGGGCAAATGCTCACATTTGATGGGGTCTGGCACTTTGGAGAGGTGTTCTCTTCACGGATGAATCCCGGTTTTCACTATACAGGGCAGATGGCAGTCAGCGTGTATGGCATTGTGTGGGTGATAGGTTTGCTGATGTCAACGTTGTGGATCGAGTGGCCCATGGTGGCTTTGGGTTCTGGTATGGACAGGCGTATGCTATTGACAAGAACACAGGTACATTTTATTCATGGCATTTTGAATGCGGAGATACCTCAGAGATCCTGAGGCCCATTGTTGTGCCATTCATCCACGACCATCACCTCATGTTGCAGCATGATAATGCACGGCCCCATGTTGCAAGGATCTGTACACAATTCCTGGAAGCTGAAACATCCCAGTTCTTGCATGGCCAGCATACTCACCGGACATGTCACCCATATCGCATGTTTGGGATGTTCTGGATCGGCGTATACGACAGTGTGTTCCAGGTCCTGCCAATTTCCAGCAACTTCGCACAGCCATTGAAGAGGAGTGGACCAACATTCCACAGGCCACAATCAACAACCTGATCAACTCTATGCGAAGGAGATGTGTTGCACTGCGTGAGGTAAATGGTGGTCACACCAGATACTGACTGGTTTTCAGACCCCCTCCCACCCCAATACAGTAAAACTGCACATTTTAGAGAGGCCTTTTATTGTGGCCAGCCTAAGGCACACCTGTGCAATAATCATGCTGTCTAATCAGCATCTTGATAAGCCACATATGTGAGGTGGATGGATTATCTCACTAACACAGATTTAGATGGATTTGTGAACAATATGTGAGAGAAATAGGCCTTTTTTGTACGTAGAAAAAGTCTTAGATCTTTGAGTTCAGCTCATGAAAAAAGTGTTGCGTTTATAATTTTGTTTAGTGTAGATACTTGCAGCCAGTACCGTCTTTTGTAATATATGCATGCTAATTACAGACTTTCGGAAACAGAAACCGATTATCACAGCAAAATGCCACTCACTATTCTATAAGTTCAGGCTACTCATCCCTTGTGGTCGATTTAACTCTAGAATCCATGTTGTATCTGGCTTTTTTTCGGCTTCTGGCAGTGCTCAAAAATCGCCACATCTGAAAAGCTGTCATTGTAAACTGTTTGGAAAAGGCACTTTCATAAAATACCTAGTAGGTGAATGAATGAACCATCTGTCTATTACGTCTGCCGGCGTTTTATTTTTAACAGTCGCAGATTGGTTCGGTCTGCTGCTGTTCAGACAAAAACGCATTACTTGAAGCCTAACAAGATGGACTTTTGTGTAATATGTGATTATTAAGGATTTGCATCTATGCTGGAAAAAATATTTTAACTATTTTTCATGGAAACAATAAAGAGTATCTGGTGGTGGGGCTATAATTAACCCTCACATTCTTAGTCTGATTAACTTGAAAATTCTCACACAACATGTGCTGTACAAAAAAGCCTCTTGGACCATGATGGATTTTTTTGCTAATTTGCATAATGTGAAAAACTGTCAAATGAATAGAAATTTGTCAATTTTGATTTTATCAACACCAGAATTGCTTTCGAGCCTTGCAGGACTGAGTTAGATTCACATTTCTAATATGAATGTGCAAGATTGTTCATAAAATGTAGCCGTCATCAATCAAAGCACTTCGTAAAGGGCAGTGCCTAGCAGGGAATTGCCCATAACTCAGGTTATTTTACAGCAATCCTATCTAAAATTGATGACGACATCTGACACCACGACCTGAAAGTACGTACCAAGTTTCTTTAACATTTGATAAAGTAGGGCAAAATCGCAGGACTTATTGGAATGCTGCATTTATTGTAGTGATGAATCCAACCTGTTGCATCACTACAATAAATGCAGCATTTCAATAAGTCCTGTGACAACAATAAGAATTCATAACTGGCAAAAGTATAAACTATATACAATTGAAAGAGACAGGCTGAATAAGATATGATCTGTTTTTCAGATAAAAAGTCAATCAAAAGTTGTGGGTAGATATTTGTGCTGTAACGAAGAGAGTTCAGTAACAAAGCTGCAATGAAAATGTGCATAGGCTCATGGAGGTTTTGGTGAGCCCAGATAAGGTACACAATAATAGAATTACTGTAGATTATTAGATTATATACTATGAACATAATACAAAAATAAACATATCTGTATTTATTAACTTCCACATGCCCACCCAGAGTTATATATGTTACATTTAACTCATTCATTAATGTTGTCTTAAACTAAATGTTTTGAAAATGTTTAGATGTTCAGTGATTAAAAAACAATGTTATAACAAGCGTGCATGAATTCCTAAAAAGAGCTCTCACTTTCATGATAACACCAACATCCAAATTGCACTGTAGTGTATTACCCATTCATAGATACCTGACCTTGAAAGTCACCTGGTGTGTGTTAACTTCCAAAATTAAGAAAGTGGACTGTTTGAGTCTGTGGAAAGTTTTTATGAAATTGCTTTGCCCTCCAAGGATCTCATTAAACTTTCCACCAATAGTTACTAATATATGAAGAACGTCATCAAACTCTGGAGGCCTGAAGTCACAGCATTGTTTGACCTCTTTTTCTTGACCATTTGTATGGGCTGAAAATATGCCACCAGAAACGGAATTTGAATCATTTATATTTGAATTTGAATTGCTAAACTTGAATAATCGGCATCTAGTCCACCTGTGGAGTCGCAGGCGTAGTTGTGATCTCTGGCGGGTTCTTCATCCTCCGTGACTGTAGTCTGTTCATCCGCTTCCTTTATAGCAGAGTCGCTATTCTGAAACTCTTCAACTACTCGAAAACTAAATCGAAAACTGACTGGCGAAGTACATGTGTCTCCCCCCAGCTATTCCACGAAAATCGGCTTGGTGTAGCACCGGATTTTAGTCTCTTCCGCCCACTTTTCGAGACGTATATGCTCTCCTTGTCAAAGTGCAAACTGCACACAAACGTACTACTCCGACTTATATCGAACAAAGGACCTTCGTCCTTCCTTCTCTCTCTCACCCAAGCCTTGCAGAGGTGTTCGTCCTTTGGGAAGTCATGGAAGCTAAGGTATGGCTGCCTTTGTTTTGACGTTGAACAGCCCGGCACACTGCAATAGCATCAAAGAGGAAGCAGCCATATTTTATCTGATAACTAAGTAACCACCGGAAGTGCAAGTACACTGATTGGCGATTTGGAACGTTCCGAAACCAGGAAATGAGATAAAGGCCAAATGGCTCGAAACTTTTCATGATTCATAAGACTCTAACTTTGAGGACATTTACCGCACAAAATTGACTCACAAGTCACAGCACCCCCTAGTGGCAACAGGAAGTAGGCCTAAAAGTCAAGGTGCTATACTTTAACAAACTCCTCCTAGAGATTTCATCCAATGGACTTCAAATTTGGTCTGTACTATCTCAACACCTTAAAGATGAAAAGTTATTAAAAGAAAAACTTTTCGTCAAACGAAGGAGTTTAGTTTTTTTGAGAGTTTAGCGATGAACGAGAAAGTAGCTGTATGAGTCTTGTGTGAGGTGTCATTGAACATCAGAGAGTTCCTTCTTCATTGGTGATAGTTTTTCCAGCCCCCCTATGCTTAAGCCACGCTCCCTTTCATAACTGGTGACCAGTTTAAGGTAGTCTTATGTGAGGTATCAATGAACTCAGCAGAGACTTCCTTATTCATTGGTGATGGTTTGGCCCGCCCCTCTATGCTTAAGCCACGCCCCCTTTCATAACTGGTGACCCATTTAAGGTAGAGTCTTGTGTGTGGTATAATTGAATTCATCAGGGAGTTCCCTTTTCATTGGTGACGTTTTGCAGTGTCTGAGTGCTGCGCAAATGCAAGGTCGCAAGGAGCAGCGTCCACAAGTAACCCCGACGCTCGCAGAGGGCCCGTCCAACACGGCTTACAGCTTTAATTTTATTTGTTTTTTCACTGTCATCTTTTATTTCTTTTTACTTTCTATTTTTTATTCAATGTAGATGTACAGCACCTTGTCATCTTTGATTTGAACGGTGTTTTATAAATAAAGTTGACCTCCTTGCTTACTTTTTGCAGCTGAAAGGATTGTAATGTGGCATTATATGGCGACTTCAAAGTTGTAACATTCTCTTTTTTGCGTTAGTGTTAGAAATTACACTAGCATGTTTTGACTTGTGATGGTGCCTGATATTAGCAACCTTTGCTCCAACCTCTGTTGCGGGATCCTGCCCAGTCAAATGTTTTTTTTTTACAACAAGCTCTATTTTGTGGCTTTTTTTTATGTACTCTGGTACCTTATTTACATTCCAAGTACAACAAAATTCCCAGTGTGAATCAATTTATTTTCACTGTAAATAAGAACATGGTCAGATAAGTTGAGCATCAATATTAAAGTCATAGGTTGAAGTGAAAAATATGGATTTACTCCTGAGTCAGAAAGTGTTACAGTGAAAGACAAAACAACTTAGCTTGCTAATTACATTTATGGCAGTAAAGTAAAATACAGAAAAAGTCTACATATCAGTTGTGATGACTCGATCATGTAGAATAAAATTATATATATATATATATATATATATATATATATATATATATATATATATATATATATATATAGAGAGAGAGAGAGAGAGAGAGAGAGAGAGAGAGAGAGAGATTAGCTATTACATTGTTCAAAATCAAGAGACCTTGCTTTTCCCATAACAAACAGTAAAGAGTCCTACATTAGTCATGTGTTTAGGTTAAAAATAATTGGTTCTCCAATTAAAATCGATCTTTGTTTGAGAGCTCTGATATCGATTAATAAAATCCCAAAATGTTTCTGTTAATATATGCCTTTTCAGCATGGATGTATGAGGGCTTTATGTGACATAGGCAGGGGCTTTCAAGAGGGTGAGCTGAGTTTGTGTCCCTGAAGAAGTTAAGGAAAAAACACTAGACTTCTGTCCAGGAAACGGGTGTTTGTGTCTTGGGAGTAATACGTTACTCTCTGTTATCTTTTTTTTAATCATAAGTAGTCGTAGTAGTCATCGATGGACGACAGTCACCTTTTGTCAGCTAAACTCAACTGAAATGGATGCTGATGATGATTTATAACTGTCTACAGTTGCACCATATTGTGGTGACGATTGCCGTAGTTTGTCAATGATTATCATTTTATTCCTGTTAAGTAAAAAGTACTTTAAACTAACTTTTTTGGGGTGAAGGGTTAAGGTTAGCGTTAGTGCAACTAGTCTGCTAGCCCTGGTCTGCTAGTTTGACGCCAGCCTGTCCTGATGTAGCAAGCCGGCTGCCTGCGTTTCTCCCATTTATTCTATGGCCGATCTATGGACAATTTCATAAGTCGCCCTGATGCCTAGAAGCAAGGACATGGCCCACTCAGCTGTCAAGCACCACAGAGACTTAATTTCAATTCAATTCAATTCAATTCAATTTCAATTCAATTCAATTCAATTGACTTAACAGTCCGACATCCTGCAACACCCCCAGCCGGCCTTCCCAGCTAGCACCTAGCCAGACAACCATTCTGTCATCCTAATCGACGATGCCTCGTTGCAGACCTCCAGGCTCCCAAGTGGTCCCCTCTACAGATCGCTTGTAAGCAGGGGCATTTTTCAGATTCGAGGATATTCAAAGCTTATTAACCCGTACCTCTGTCGGGGGCTCCGGGTGATCCTTTCCTGGCACTTTTCATTTGATAAACAATGTCTATTTTGATTCTTTTTATGCATTTTGGCACCTTATTTTCATTCAAAGTACAACAAACCTGCCAACTGCATTTATGATAAATTAGTATTAAATGATATAGCATTTTCATATAATACACCATGACAAATACAATTAATATTGCAGAATTTTAATATTTAACATGATCAATATAACAAGAGCCAATGTTACAAGTATGAATGTCATCACTTGGGTTCAGGGTTCAGGTTTGCAAATAAAGAGAAGATAGTAAAGTAAAATATTGAGAGAAGTCTACATGCCAGTTGTGATGAATTAATAATGTAAAATAAAAATGTTATTTTGTATAAATACGGAAATTAGCCATTACATTGTTCAAGCTTTGATGTTCCCATATCAAACAGTGAATCTCTTTAACAGTAAAGAGACATTTTGCTGTTTGTTATGGAAATAAGTGCGCACAATTAATACCTTTTCACATCCCTGATTCCCATGATTCTTTCAGAAGAAATGCCTGTACATTAGTAATCAATAATAAATAAATTAGTAATGGTGTTAATACATCAAATAATTTTGGCTGGAAACAACAACCTCTTGAGGTGTTTAGAAATGTCTTTCATTTTGAGCCCATATATGAGTGGGTTAAACAAAGAATGATACAAAGTTGTTTGTAACATCATTATTAAGTGTGCAGTTTTCAAAAAATTGGATAATACTCGGGCTATACTGATATCATATGTACACAAAATAGAGAAACTGATTAAAACCAACAGGTGAGGTAAACAGGTTTCTGCTGCTTTTTTCCTGACTTCTCTACAACTTCGATGACTTACTATAAATATCTTGATGTATGTTAAAATTATGAAAAGGATAGGCAGAATTGAGTGATCTACTAAACTAACAACACCATATATTATTATTACTCTTGATGTCACACATTGAATTTTGTAAATTGAATTGTTACAAAATATTCCTTTTAGAGTTAAGTCAGTTTCGCTTTAGAACTCAATATTGTTGGGAGTGAAATATGACATGCAGGCAGAAGCCAAGCAAAAAACAGAAACACACACTCTGGGTTTCCTCATGATAGTGTGATACTGCATATGTTTACATATGGACACATACCTGCATATTACCTGCACTTCATATTATCTCAGTGGCAACAATATCATATCACCACTCCACAACTACCGCCCTACTCAAATATACCAATTATTTTTTTCTGTGCTGCAGATAATGTTGAACTCACAGGTGCCATCTTTATGATGAATTCATAATGTAGAATAATGATCTTTTTTTGTATAAATAGAGATATTAGCCAGTATGTTGTTCAAAATCAAAACACCTTGCTGATCTAATAACAAACAGTAAAGAGTCTCTTTAATAGTAAATACACAGTACAGCGTATTTACAAATGTTATGGAAATAAGTACGTACATTAAATACCTTTCAACAATTCACATTTCAGCATGATTATTTCAGAAGAAATGCCTGTACATTAGTAATCAGTGTTATTACATCAAATAAATTTTGCTGGAAAGAACAATCTTTTGAGGTGTTTAGAAATTTCTTTCATTTTGAGCCCGTATATGAGTGGGTTAAACAAAGGATGATACCAAATTATTTGTAACGTCATTATTAAGTGTGCAGTTTTTGAAAAATTGGATTCTACTCGAGCTATAGTGATATCATATGCACACAAAATAGAGAAACTGATTAAAACCATCAGGTGGGGTAAACAGGTCTCTGCTGCTTTTTTCCTGACTTCTCTACAACTTCGATAGGTTATTATAAATATCTTTGTGTATGTAAAGATTATGAAAAGCATAGGCAGAATTGAGATATCTACTAAACTAACAACACCAAATATAGTAATTACTCTTGATGTCACACATTGAAGTTTGTAAATTGAATTGTTACAATATATTCCTTTTAAAGTAGAGTCACACAGTTTCGCTTCAGAACTTATTGTTGTTGGGAGTACAACATGACACGCAGGCACAAGCCAAGCAAACAACAGGAAAACACTCACTGTGGATTTTCTCATGATAGTGTGATATTGCAGAGGTTTACAAATGGACACATATCTGTCATAGGCCATGACTGACAACAATAAGAATTCAGAACTGGCAAGAGTATACAATATATAAAATTGAAATAGACAGGCTGAATAAGATGTGATCTGTTTTTCAGATAAAAAGTCAATCAAAAGTTTTGGATAGATAGCAGTGCTGTAAAGAAGAGAGTTGATTAACAAAGCTGCAATGAAAATGTACATAGGCTCATGGAGGTTTTGGTGAGCCCAGATAAGGTACACAATAATAGAATTACTGCAGATTATAAGAGTATATACTATTAACATAATAAAAAAATAAACATATCTGTATTTGTTAACTTCCACATGCCCATCCAGAGTTATATATGTTACATTTAACTCATCATCCATTAATGTTGTCTTAAACTAAATGTTTTGAAAATGTTTAGATGTTCCGTGATTAAAAAACAAACATTGATGAACATATTATAACAAGCGTGCATGAATTCCTAAAAAGAGCTCTCACTTTCATGATAACACCAACATCCAAATTGCACTGTAGTGTATTACCCATTCATAGATACCTGACCTTGAAAGTCACCTGGTGTGTGTTAACTTCCAAAATTAAGAAAGTGGACTGTTTGAGTCTGTGGAAAGTTTTTATGAAATTGCTTTGCCCTCCAAGGATCTCATTAAACTTTCCACCAATAGTTACTAATATATGAAGAACGTCATCAAACTCTGGAGGCCTGAAGTCACAGCATTGTTTGACCTCTTTTTCTTGACCATTTGCTCCATGACGTAATCTTTCCAACTTAAAATATTGTCTGTGGTAGTCCTGTCAAGACTTTCACCCAGGAGACCGCGGTTCGTGTCTTGTTTGAAAGTAATATGAAATATGAAATATGAAATATGAAATATGAAATATGAAAGAAATATGCTTACCATTTAAATACATTACATTAAAATTCGTAATCACTACACGAAAAAAACGACATATTCGTGTCCTGTTCACGAATCAATAGATTCAATAACGTGACCATTTCACGAACTGCAATGAGACTGGGCTGAGCAACCTGGTCCTGATTACCTATAACCAGTATCAGCCATTGTAATCCAGCCCAATAAAGATGGCATTAATCAAAACAAGGTCAGTGAAATCTAGGCTTAACCTTCGCAGTGGCTGCTCCCACCCTCTGGAACCATCTTCCCCTAATTATAAAAATGCAGGGTCAGTCGATGATTTTAAGAATCTGTTCTAATCTGTTTCATAAGCACTTTGTTATTAAAGTACCCAAAATATGAAAAAAAATCACTTTTTCTGGAATTTGGGGTGTTATTTTGTGTCTATGCTGCTTCCACACGCATACAAACTTGGAAAGGAAACCATACATGCTGTTTTGAGTGAGATACAGGTTTCTGAATGTCTTCTGCCTTCACTCTCCGGGTGAGCTGGTCAAAATCGGCAGGGCCATCTACGTCATCGGCCCAAAAATTTGGCGTGCACTAACCACTTTAGCTAATACCAAATCAGCTAACTGTTTCTCCAACTTCAGTCAGTACAAGGCAGGATTAGCCGTAGACTTCTTTTAAACGAGGGTGAACTTCCAACTTTGCGTGGAATACCTGCAGAACAGGGACATGGAAGTAGTTCTTTTGTAGATTATGGTGAAGTAGTGTGTGTTGTAGCAGTGTTTTGCCATTGAGAACGAGGTGGCTAACCGACAAAGATGGGATAGAAGTGAGATGCCTCACTCTGTACCTAAAACAGAGAGCTCAACACACAGGGTGAAAAGAGTAGCTGCAGCAATGTGCAGTACAACCAATATATGATGTTTTTTTAAATATTAAACCATGTAAATCTATTCTGGTACAACCTCTAAATACAATTATGAACCTGAAAATGAGCATAATATGGGCGCTTTATTGGAAGCTGTCACTGTTTTTATAATATTTATACCCAACTGTATTTGGTGATCCACTCACACTCTAATGATTATTTATTATTTATACTGTGGTTGTAATATCTTGATCAACCTAATGTATGTGTTGATGTTTTTATTTTGTTTTTCGCTGTTTTCTGTATGTTGCATTGATTTTGTTGTGCTATATGTTGAAAATGAGATGATACATCTCCAGGGGTTTATCCGAATAACTACATTTTAACTAACTTCTGTGTTGACCTTTTATTTTTTAGTTTGTATCATTATTTTGTTTGTTGGTTTTTTCAGTGTCATCCATTTTTTTAAAACTATTTTGTATTCGATATTGCTGTACAGCACCTTGTCACCCTTGATTTGAAAGGTGTTTTATAAATAAAGTTGACCTCCTTGCTTACTTTGTGCAGTCGACAGGATCATAATGTGGCGTTATATGACGACGTCAAAGTTGTAACATTTTCTTTTTTGCGTTAGGGTTAGCAATGACACTAGCATGTTTTGACTCGTGAAGGTGCCTGATATTAGCATCCTTTGCCCCAACCTCTGTTGCGGGATCCTGCCCAGTCAAATGTTTTAATTTTTTTATAAACAAACTCTAATTTAAGGCTCTTTTATGCACTCTGCTACCTTATTTACATTCCAAGTACAACACAATTCCCAGTGTTAATCAATTTATTTTCACTGTATATAAGAAAATGGTCAGATGGCCACCGGACAACCTCATAAGTTGAATATCAATATTAAAGTCATAGCTTGAATTTTAAAAATAAGGATTTCCTCCTGAGTCAGAATGTGTTACAGTGAAAGACAAAAAAACAGCAGTGAACACCAAATACCATTGTTGCTCAAAACAACTTAGTTTTCTAATTTCATTTGAGACAAAGTAAAATACAGACAAAAGTTTACAAATCAGTTGTGATGACTTGATAATGTAGACTTTTTTTTGTATAAATACAGATATTAGCTATTACATTGTTCCAATAACAAACAGTAAAGAGTCTTTTTAATAGTAAATGCAGAGTACTGTGTAGGGATGTCCAGATCCGATCACGTGATCGGAAATCGGGCCCGATCACGTGGTTTCAGACTAGATCGGAATCGGCCTTTACCTCCCGATCAAGACTCGGATATATATGTATATATATTCTTATTATTTTTTAACACGTCTATAGTTATGCAGTGGCACAGAGTGAGAGCCTTTTTACTCCACACAGAAACAGCAACGTGTGCGGCATGACATCACTTTGTTGCAGAGACGCTATTGGTTAAAGCCGGCGAAGTAGAAGACGGAAGCAGCTTGAAGCGGACAGCGCGAGTATGTCTGGGACAGGAAGAGTCAGGAGGGCAGCTCCTAAAAGCACATTACTGGCTCTGCAAACACTGGGGCACTTTGATTACATGCCTGCCGGGTATTTTAAGTTGAGGAGCTATTTTTTTTTTATATTAGACTTTTTTATATTTACTGTTGCACTAAAGTCCCAAAGTGAAGAATTTCTGTTATTACTTGATTGTTGGAGCTGCCTCACAGAAGAGGAAGAGCTCTGCTTGGTAACAGAGTTGTTGAATGTTAAAATAAGGTGAATTAAATAAAAAATAAAGAACATCTTGGATCTGTTTTTTCGCTCTTCTTTATTTTTTTTATATATATATTATAGAAGTATCGGATCGGGACTCGGTATCGGTAGATACTCCAAATCAAATGACTCGGACTCGAGGGCAAAAAAACCTGATCGGGACATCTCTAGTACTGTGTACTTACAAACGTTATGGAAATAAGTACGTACATTAAATACCTTTCAACAATTCACATCTCAGCATGATTATTTCAGAAGAAATGCCTGTACTTTAATAATCAGTGTTATTACATCAAATAAATTTGGCTGGAAAGAACAATCTTTTGAGGTGTTTAGAAATTTCTTTCATTTTGAGCCCGTATATGAGTGGGTTAAACAAAGGATGATAGAAAATTATTTGTAACGTCATTATTAAGCGTGCAGTTTTCGGAAAATTTGATTCTACCCGAGCTATAATGACATCATATACAAACAAACAGGAGAAACAGATTAAAACCAACAGGTGGGGTAAACAGGTCTCTGCTGCTTTTTTCCTGACTTCTCTACAACTTCGATAGGTTATTATAAATATCTTGATGTATGTAAAGATTATGAAAAGCATAGGCAGAATTGAGAGATCTAATAAACAAACAATACCAAATATAGTAATTACTCTTGATGTCACACATTGAAGTTTGTAAATTGAATTGTTACAAAATATTCCTTTTAGAGTTAAGTCACACAGTTTCGCTTCAGAACTTAATGTTGTTTGGACTGCAATATGACATGCAGGCACAAGCCAAGCAAACAACAGGAAGACACTCACTGTGGTTTTTCTCATGATAGTGTGATATTGCAGAGGTTTACAAATGGACACATATCTGTCATAGGCCATGACTGACAACAATAAGAATTCAGAACAGCCTAAAGAGTAAAATATTTGAAATTGAAAGAGACAGGCTGAATAAGATATGATCTGTTTTTCAGATAAAAAGTCAAACAAAAGCTTTGGATAGATAGTAGTGCTGTAAAGAAGACAGTTTAGCGTCAAAGCTGCAATGAAAATGTACATAGGCTCATGGAGGTTTTGGTGAGCCCAGATAAGGTACACAATAATAGAATTACTGCATAATATTAGAATATATGCTATGAACATTATACAAAAATAAACATATCTGAATCTGTCAACTTCCACATGTCCACCCAGAGTTATATATGTTACATTTAACTCATCATCCATTATTGTTTCTAAAACTAAATGTTCAGTAATAAAACAGGCAGATTTTATAGCCAGCGTCCGTGAATTAAACTTTGAAAAGAACTCTCACTTTCATGATTATACCAACATCCAACCTGTACTGAAGTGTCTTACTCTTTCAAAAGGTATCTGACCTTGATAGTCACCTGGTGTGTGTTCATCTCCAAAATTCAGAAAGTGAACTGTTTGACGCTGTGGAACATTTTTATAAGATTGCTTCACCCTCCAAGGATCTCATTAACCTTTCCACCAAAATAGTTACTAATATATGAAGAACTTTAATCATGTTTACTGTGTGTTGATGTATTGCCCACCTGGTCCAACTAAAGGCTTTCTAACCAAATTTGCAGAGTCATAATCTTCTGTGGTTGTTAAACTTGATAAAATCTTGATTGTTGGTGATTTTTATATACATGTTGATGAGGCATCTGATACATTTGCTGCTGAGTTTTTAAGCACAACTCAGTCATTGAACTTAATACAACATGTATCATGGCCAACCCACAATCATGGTCATACCCTAGACTTGGTTTTTACTTTGGGGTTGAACCTTAATGCTCTTTGTTGATGACTTTTTCGTGTCTGACCACAACTGTATCATTTGTTATGTCGTTTTCAATGCTGTCACACAATCCCTTAAATGCACGACCCGATCTTTGGTCTAAACAACTATGTTTAGTTGAGGATGCACACAACACCCTTGTCAGCTCTTCCACAGGATTCTCTACCTTCGAATGCTCCCTACCCTCTGAGGGTCCAGCAAATGGGCTTACCCTTCATGTGTCTCTTCGCCATCAACCCAGCTATTGTCTGCCTTTTTGTGCCCCGATCCATGCGGATACATCCCACATTTTATGGATAGAGCTAGAGATATAACAGTTTGAGCATCCACACTGATAAACAATAATATACTGTAAACGGTGTCACCAAGCATGCACTGCACACTATATAATACATAATACACTAACAATTCAGATGTGATGTAAGGTTGCTGGAGTGTCCGTAGTAATATCCTAGATATGTTTGTAATTGGGAATTTGGGTACATTTTATGAACCTAAATATAAAGTTATATTTACTGTGGACCTCTGTGCTGCTAACACCGCCATGCTCAGAGCTTCAGAAAGCCAAGGATTAGAGCAGCCAAACATCACTGACAGTATGATTTTACTTTCAAAACTCAAGATTGACTCTCAACCCAAAATTCCACCAGGCACAGATGCACAGTGTGGACTCACAATCTTGACAGTCCTGGCTTTCCTGAGCTAGTGTATGTGTCTCAATGGGACACCAGCAATGGGTCCAGTATCTATCGTGTGGAAGCAGACCGCTTCACCAGAACTGCAGAGGATTTTATCTTCCTTAGCGTATGCTCCGACAGGGAGAAGTTAGTTGCAGCCAGAGGGCGTGAAGAATGGAAGTTAAAGCCCTATCCTGTATCTAACGAGGAATATGAGAAATGGTTTAAAAATGGGTTCTTTATACAATGGTGTGACTGGGAGATATTGAAGACACAGTTTGATACCATTGACTATGTCATCAGAAGAGACAAAATAAGGAATTCTTATGAGAACATAAGAAAAAAGATTGATATTTGTGGACGCTGATCAACAGTCAATGCCCCTCCCCCGGACCCTATATAGACCTAAAATCATCAGACACAAAGACTAACAAAACGGTGGGTCTAATTTGTAGGTGCTAATTATTTGTCAAAATAGTTAAAATGCTTTTATTTTATTTTTTTTGCTACTGTGATTGTAATGTGTGCTTTTTTTTCTTCCCAGAGGATCTAGAGTGGTGTCATTCATCCCCCAGAAAGACACCTAACTCCCCTGGGTTATTTGACCCTCTGACGGCCTTCGGCTCTCCTCAATCCCTTTCATCATCATCATCATCATCATCATCATCATCATCGTCAACCCCCACTCTAAACCCGGAACACTTCCTGTCACCCCCATCTTTGACACCTCCTCTGCCGCCCTCTCTATTGATATGCTCCCCTCCCCGTCAAACATATGCATATCCGTCTACCCCCTCAACATATGCTGTATTACAACAGGATGCTGTCGGGGCTTGTTCGGACACGGTGACGCCTGATCATCCGGACGGGGTGGTGTCATCTTTGTTTATAGAGAGCGTTAAAACAGCGTCTCTACATCTTCTTAACATTGTTCTTTACCAGTATTTGGAGGAGCGATGTTATGGCTGTCAGATCAATCATCCGAGCCAGAAACAGCATGACTGTATAGAAGGGCTACCAGAACACTTCTACGCTGTCCACTTTGAACAGGCTGACAATGTCACGACTAAAATCAGTGCTATGAATGACTCTATGATAGGTGATGATGTGGTTAAAATAGCCAAAATTAGAGAGATTAGTGACTATTGGAGGGATTTATATGGTAGAAAGAACTAACAGTGTGAAAATATGGGGAATTGTTTACGCATGATGTGTAATCATATCAGTGAGCGATATCACATATCACATATATCTGGTATTTTAGATCAAGCCATTGCTAATAACGTGAATGATGTTACAAAATACCAATGTAAGAGTGATGATGTAGATCGTACAGATGTGTGTAGGTTAGAAAAATTGAGGGTGCTTGTAAGACGACAACATAGTACCACTCCTTGGGAGGATCTTTTGCAGATGTTATTATCAATGTTAATGACACGAGAGAATATAGTGGAAACATTTTGTGATGTCATAGCTAACATTACACACGATTTTAAGATGTTAAAAGTTTATCACCTGCTTACTATGTATACAATGCTTGTAGATACAGTGAGTTTGTATGTGAAAGAAAAACACTATACCGACGTCTGACAGGATTTGCAAAAACTACATATATTCATAATCAGTAAAAGCAATATATCCGAATTAGTCAAGATGCTATCTATGATAGAAGCGGTTTCGCTGTCTTCATGACTTCCGTATGTATGAATGCGGTTGTGTGTTTTGTGAAATAAAAAAAGGATGACATAACACTATCGTGGTCACTTGTGTTTTAAATGAATCATGGGGAAGGTTATGCAAAAAATATACTACAATCCTGCCCACCCAGGTGGACTAGGAGGTGTACACAAGCTTTGTGATTCCGTCAAAGAATGTACTGGCTTGTCTCCATCGATCCCCGCGGTTAAAAAGTTTCTCTTGATGCAGGATGCGTACACTCTACATGCACCTGTCTTGAAACATTTCCCCAGAAACAGGGTGATTGTTAACGGTATTGATGAACAATTTCAGGCTGGTTTGGTCGATATGTCGGAATATTCTACGGAAAACGATAATGTGCAATATTTATTGACATGCATTGATGTGTTTTCTAAATATGCATGGGTAATATGTCTTAAAAACAAAACGGGTCCCGTTGTCACAAGTGCCTTTAAAGAAATATTGGAACGAGGACGCATACCTCTGAAACTTCAAACAGACGCTGGAAAAGAGTTTTATAATAAGGTTTTTCAAAAATTGATGACTCTATATAAAATTCACCATTTTTCCACATCGAACGAAACAAAAGCAAGTGTTGTTGAGCGTTTCAATCGGACTTTCAAAACCAGAATGTGGAGATATTTAACGGCTGTTAACTCACGTCGCTATATTGATGTGCTACAAGATATGGTTACTGCTTACAACTCTGCATACCATAGTTCAATAAAAATGGCTCCGTCCGCTGTGTGTAAAGACAATGAGAAAACAGTCTTTAACACTCTGTACAAACTGAAACCGCAGGGAATGGTACTGTTTAAATTTCAGACAGGGGACACCGTTAGGATATCAAAGCACAGAGGTGTGTTTCGTAAAGGTTACGAACAATCCTTTACAGATGAGTTTTTTACAATATCAAAATGTATAGGCAGGACTCCTCCTGTTTATATACTAAAAGACAATAGTGGCGAGACATTGGCAGGAACTTTTTACGAAGCAGAGTTACAGGCTGTAATTGTAGACAAAAACAAGGTGTTTAAAATTGAGAAAGTGATGGCTAGAAAGAAAACAGGCCGTAAAAATCTAGTACTTGTGAAATGGTTAGGATGGCCAAATAAATTCAATTCATGGCTCTCTGAAAAAGACATAATTGATGTAAGATAAAAGAGCGGGTCAGGCTCTTAAAACTAGTCATTGTGATTTGTTAGCGAAAGGTGACGGAGCTGTGAATAAGAAAGTTTTTTTTGTTACGTTGCCTAGTAATGCCTCGCCCGTAGTTTATCCAAATAATAAGATTTGGCAATTCAGAACAAAACTGGCAAAACCACTCATATTACATCAGACTTATGAAGTGGGTCTTATCGAAATACAATATCCCAGGGTCTAGAATAGTTTCAATGAGACGAGGCCAAGATTGAATTCTTCGACACAAAAACGAAACTGATCAATAAGCTAAGGCTAACAGTTGGCTCTTATAATACGATCGACAGCCTTGTTAAAGAATATAATATGAAATGTGCGTCTAACCCAATCCTTGCCCACATAACTATGAGCCACAACCATATCACTAATAAGATATTTTTCACGGGGGGAGATGGATGGCATATTGTGTTTAAGGGACGTCTGGCTGAAATTCTAGGGTTCATTCCAGACACTGTGTTTGAAATTCACATTGGACCCCATTTAAAATGTATAGCACCCTGCTGCTGACAATCATGGTGGCCGTTATAATATATTTATTTATAGTGACATTGTGGACTACCAGCTAGTCGGAGATAGTCATGTACCCCTGCTACGATGTATAAATATCTCCAATGAGGCCAAACGTATGCCCACTCTGAGTTACGACAACCCTCACTATACATCGTTGTCACGCTCCGCTATTACTGACATTCAAATAGATCTACGAGACAACCAGAACCAGCACATAGCTTTCTCATACGGAAAAGTAATTGTCAAACTACATTTTAGACCTGTGAAACAACATTAAAAAATTATGCGGAAAGCGTACCCAGCTGATGATGGAAGGTATATGACCTACTATATGAATCAAGCCGATGGAGACCTGCCGGGTTTCATAGGATCCAGCACGCAGTACGGCTCTGGTCTAGGGGGTATCTTCCAACCTCTATTTCGAATGGCTGTCCCTCTTTTAAAAATAGGGTTTTAATCTAGCCAAACCTCACCTGAAAACAGCCGCCACAGGTATTATAGGAGATGTAGTGTCTAATGTCAGGAATGCCGTAGCATCCAGGCAGCAGGGAAAAGGTCTCATGGTGTACAGGCACAAAGCATTAAAAAGAACCCCATCAGGATGTGGGCGTAACCAGTCTGTGAACAAAAAACATAAAAACACAAGCAAAAAACGAAGGGTCGTCAAAAAGAAGACATCTGTCCGAAGGCGCAGAGCTCCGAACCGACGAGCTTTGTTCAAAAATGTTCAATTCACAGTAAAAAATAATGTCTGCTAGTCTGTTTGTAAAGAAAATATCAGTGTCTCCTACTGTGAGACTAGCCCATAGTAGAGCTCTACAGCATACTAATGCCAAATATTCTATTGACAGAGTAGCCATAAAAACATTTTCCATACCGGCAGGTACGAGGGTGTGTAGCCAGGAGAATTTATTAATTGGACAGATACCAAAATTCGTAGTCTTGGCTTTTGTTGATAATGAAGCATACACCGGTTCATATGCTCGTAACCCTTTTAATTTCGGGCACTATGACGCTGAGTTCATAGGCCTATACGCTGACGGACAGCCTCACCCTGCACGGCCTTTTCAACCCCTTTTTCAAAGAGGGCAATATGTACGAGAATATTATCAGCTGGTGGAATCGACAGGACGCCATTTAAAAGATTGATCACTGTCCATAACACGTGCCGATTTCGGGGCTGGATATACACTCTTTTGTTTCAATTTGGAACCTGATGGTGGTGGGTCAGGAAACGTTTCGCTGATTAAGAACGGCAACGTTCGCTTGGAAGCACGCTTCAGAAACCCACTACCACGTACGGTGACCCTTATCTGCTATTCCGTTTTTGATTCTGTAATTGAAATATCTAACCAAAGACAAGTTCTATTGGACCACTACTAAAGATGAATACAATAGAACTCACTAGTGCTCTTAGAAAAAGAATGACTAGAGACACAAATTTCTTAGGAGTAAGGCCATGTGATCAACTGCCAAAAACCGTCGTTTGTAAATGACCTGCTATGCTAGTTGTAAATACTCACCCTAGCGATAAACCGGGTCAACATTGGCTCGGTATTTACATTACCGAGAACAAGCATGGTTTGTTTTTTGATAGCTTCGGGCATCCCCCTAGCTTTTTTCCTCAAGAAATCAGCCATTTCCTCTTAAAAAACTGCGTGGAGATGTACCATTCAGCTATCCAAGTGCAAAATAATTATTCTACAACATGTGGGCAGCACTGCGTTTTCTTTTTATGTCATATTCAGAAAAAAGTTCCTTATACAAAAGTATTGAACATGTATGGTCCTAATCTTGTATGCAACGACACGATGGTCAGCCATTTTGTTAGCAGAATACATCCATATGTGTGTCATGATCAGAATTTTAAATGTGTACAATGTTCATGTGCTACCTATAGGTAAAAAAGTATTGTGTAATGATGTTTTTCAATAAAGAATGTGGAATATATTGATCTTACAATGTCTTAATGTTTTTATTCCTTTTATTATTTTGTAGAGCTAAACAGAAAAAATGCATTTATCAGATAAAATTAATATAAAAACACATTCATTTAATGTTACAGGTTACATTCAACACTGTCTTTTCACATCCTTCAATAAAGAAAATATCCTAAACAGAGAAATAATACTAAAAAATAGGTTAAAAAGGAAAATATACAATTATTGTAAAACACATTCATTACTGTTGCAGGTTACATTCAACACTGTCTTTTCTTGTTTTGTAGCATCATTGAATAAAGAAAATACCCCTCAATAGAAAAATAATAAAAAATAGGTTAAAAAGGAAAATATAAAATGATTGTAATAATAATAGAAAATATAAAAATAGATTCAAAACTGGCCCAACGAATCTTAGTAATGGCGGGTGTAATACTAAAGGGTCTAGGAGTTCTAGTTGCTCGTAAATCAGAAGGTGTGCTATGTATAAATGCAGGGGCGATTCTTATTGCTCTAGGCATGCAAGGGGTACGTAAATCAGGCATTGGTGATTGTGTATTAGTTTAAACCCGTTCCCCTGTTTTAAATGCCTCAATAGAGGGATGTACCATTGTGTTTGGGATTACGGATAGTGGCACATTTAAGCTGGCTAACGTTTTTAAAAATATGTTCCACCCTTTTGGCCTTGAACGATCTCAAACATTATTATGTGTTGTTACACTTTTCAGTAGATCATAGATGACTACCCGGCACAGGCTTGTCTTCAACAACGATTTCTCCATTATTTGACCACACAATCTTATCATTATTACGGGATAACGAAGTGATTATGTATTCAGCGCTGTGTTTATTCCTGGAGGCCATATGTGCCAATACTTCTGCCTTTATCATATTGTCTTGTACGATAGCGTCTTGTGACTCAGCCATTGAGGCATCAGCCTTTGAGGCTTCGTCAGGCAGTGATAATGTAATCACACTTTTCTCACGCTCACCCTGTTTCACCAGGGCTAGGTATTGCTGCAGAATACTTGAATATTTTTTAGCTTTTTCATATATATCGATGTCAGGCTGTTTCAATATATCACTCATGGCTCGATCCAATTCACTTTGTACAGACTGTCGCAGAGATACATTTGAGGAGTCAGATGTTTGAGGCTGTTGTAATGCCGCTAATTGATTTTGAGGAACCAGAAACATTTTCTGAGTGTGTTCCATTTCAATTCCTGTTGATAAGACTTGCTATGAACGGGATTGCGGCGCCAAGTAGAGGCAGTAGAAACCCACCTGTTTGGTTGATTGTCTTTTTTTTTTTTAAATGTTTGATTTTTTTATCAGCTATTAGTCTAATAACTTTCTTCTTCTTCTTTAACAGCTTGTACTGAATATTAGACAGTGGTATGTTACCTCTTAACACATTCAAAGCTATTTCACATAGCGCATTAATAAAGTCTGGACTAGCATTGCTCACAATAACACCTCTTGCTCTGGGCGATGCCTTATGTAGCATGTCTAACATTGTAAAATTCCGTTCCATTCGGTTTGACATTATTAGACTTTTTTTTACCTAGGAATGTATACATCCTGCTGAGGCGATAGCAGAGCGGATCTGAGTCCTAAAATATCGGGGGTTGTGGATTTATAATCTATCAACAGATATCCGTACGGGGAACTTGTGGCATCGTTGAAAGCCTCTAAAAAATATTTAGTATTTCCGGGGAACATTTGTCGTGCCAGTAAGCTTATCTGATACTGATCTCTAGCATTTTTGAAAAGAATCATATAGTTTGTGTTCAAACTGATTGTACGACTCGCTTTACCTTGAATGAACAGATTCTGCACCAGATATATACAACTGATATTTCTGTGATGGACATACTGCGTGAAAATGTTTTGAACTTCCAAATTATCACTGGCGCGATCCATTAAATCATCAATCACTAACAGATTATTCTTAGCAGGTGGAAGAAGCACATTGCCACAGAACGATTCAGTGAGTCCTTCCACAAAATGTATACTCGCTGTTTTAAGCAATTGATCGTATATTGACTGCCAGCATGTATAGATATATACAATGTTATCTATTTTTTGTGAAATAACAGAGGACATGTTTTCAATAATGTCTTTGACAAAATATGTTTTCCCACAATTAGAGGGCCCACTAATAACGACGCTAAAAGGGTGTTGTAGCCTACCATCAAATTCTGCAACATGCCTGATGTTATTACTAGTAGCCATAAGGAACTGTTGTATAGTCGCGGAGCACGCGTTGTTTGTTGTAAACAACCTGTACTTTCCGTGTCAGTGTGTCATTTTTGAGATGAAACTGTTTTTTGTTGTGTTTTATTGTGAATGCATTTGTGGTCAGATGGTTAGGAGGCTGCTGATTGGTCACAAATGATTGAACAAGACCAATTAAAGATTCATGTGTAATCACTTTGGCATTTTCGGCATTAAGGGTCACACCCTTGCATTTAACCTGTGTACGGCCTTGTGCAGTCCTATAAGCATAGCATTTAGGACCCCTCGAAACAAACTCTGTTATATAGTCCTCTGTAGGAGCCCCGCAGACTTGCTCACTGTTGAGTTCATCAGTTAATTCACCAAGGTATGGGCCGAGAGAGGGGATCCACTCATCGCCTCGGGTTGTGAAGACAATGTTGTCAGTGTCACAGTACAAAATACGTTCCTGTAGCTTATCCAACAAATCATATAGCTCCATGCGTGCATAGGCTGTGTTCATAGCTCCTATAAAAACATTCACATCTTTTAATCTGGATACTTGACCATCTATGTATCACCACTGGACAATCGCTACCTCTGGTGAGATAAATGAGAACTGTCGAACATCAAAAGTGTTGCTGAACATGAGCTGTGTGAATCGGGACGGGTCTGTTATGAGTTCAGCTGTCATCATATTGTTGCGCATAGCAAACCACCCCCACGGGCTGTTCAAAATCAATTTATTAGGGTTTCTGACTGCTTTGTTAACACATATCTTGGCAGGATCAAGACGTATGCCTTCGCGTACATAATAGTCATCTATGTATTTTTTTTTTCGTCTTCCGTTTTGATATGACCGGGATATCCTGAAGCCTCTTGCTTGCATTTAAGAAATGTCTTAACATAGGCTTTAAAAAGTTGGTCCGATTTTTCTGGGAAATGCCAAAGGATCGAGACGCGCTGGCTTTTCATATGTTAACATGAACTCCTTAACGTCCGGGTTATTGCACACATCCTACCGCCAATCACACTCCCACTTCACCACAACCGTTAGTCCATACACATTTTTTAGAGCAGCCACTCTGTTATGGAACTCTATGCGCAGTTCACCCTGTGTTTTTTTTTTTTGGTGAGAGGGTTGATTTCAACTTGTGCGTAGCACTTATCACAGCCCTGAAAGAAGCAGCCGTTAAATTCATAACATGTGTTTGTGGCTTCACAATAGCCATCTACAAAGAACTGGCCAAATGACTTTTCACCTCTGTTCAGAGCGTGCTGTATGTCAATGCCCTCTATGATTGCAACATACTCTAACCACTGTATTGAAATGTCAGAATACGTCTTGTTTGCCTAATGTAAGCACCCTCGTATGTCAGAGCAACCGTGTCTTTGGGTAGGAACAGCGTTTTAAACACACCCATACAGGAGGAGGCCATTGTCGCATATGCAAACTGATCTAGGCCTGTGCACTCATGGAAGGCTTCTCTGTATATCCGGCATGCTTTAAGCAAAACTGTCACATCGTTAACACAATAGGTGCGCAGCTCTTTTCGAAAGTCAAAGGGTGTGTCACGGACCGTAGCGTACCAATCCGTGAACGTTTTCTTACACTCGTCGGTCATAGCATCATAACCATATAGAGCAGGTGGAGGATATAGTCCGATATAATTCTCATTCTCTCGTGTGTTGAAGGCGTGGGGGAAGAAACCCTTGAGGAGATCTGAGAATCCCATGGCTGACGGGGTTTTAGATAGAGGCATTGGTATGAAACTGAATGAGTCTATCCAACGTTGCTTGTAAGTAGAATCGTACATCAGAAGCACCCTAGAACCGCGCATAGTAATAGTTGAACAAAGTTTCTGGCTCACCAGATACTCTAAAACTATGTAACTGTCAAAACCTGAGGCATTGTGTGCTATAAAAGTATAGCCTTTGTATTTCTCCTGTCTGTAGTTCTGAATGAATGAAGCGACGCAGTTTGATGTTTCGTAGCAGTTTTTTTTTACCATCCATATCCATAATGCACACAAAATTAGCTTCATGGTGACCATCAATATAGCGTGTCTCAAAATCGTAAAAGATATACTTATCACTACTTTCTTCGCGTTTGAGGGGCTGTATAAAGCATTTGTGCGTTGTGCCAACTACAGGCTCTCTACAATGTAGGCATTTTGGGGTTATACAGACGTGTGGTTTTTTAGCCGTCCGGTACGTCATGTGACAGGACTCGTAATATTTGATCTGCTCGCAGGGTATGAGGCAGTGTTTCACATCGGGTTTTTTATGGTTTTCAAAACACTGCTCCGATTTGCATATGCGTCTACAGTCTGCACATTTAATAGTTTTATTAGGTGTACAAGCAGAGTAACACACATTACAAAGCAAACTACACCTGTGCTCCAGGGCATTGTTGTAGGTCTTGTAACAACCATCGCAAACGTACGTTTTACCGAAAAAGACGTCTTATTTACAATGAGATAGTAATGCTCGTTATGCAAATACAACCATACTGTTTTCACATGTTGTTCGTTGTGCGTTTTGAAGATCTGTGGTTTTTTACAACCGGCAACATGATGGAATATTACAATTTTCATTTTGAGATGTTTCTGAAATCTGTCAACATCAGAGAATGAAACCATATGGGTATCTTCAAACCCCAAATCCCTATGTAGTTGCTTTGCATAATTTATCTTTTCACTCAGTGACAACCTACTGTTTACATAATGTGCCAGACAGAGAGCGAAGCAGAGATTGTCATTGCCGTCGTTATTCTTGGGATTGTATAAAGCATTACCTTTTACTGACAATATTTGATAGTAACCGATGCTTCCTAGTTTTCAACGGCCCCCAGGATTCCCACCCGACATATTATGAGCTATAGTCACAATTAATTCCAAAGAGTCATTGGTCAGAGAATTATCGTTACTTTGCATAGCTCGTGAGACTTGCTCCAGAAATGTATCTGTGTTATACCCATCGCCTGAGTTCAACATTGTTTGAATAGGGACATTCACGGCAGGACCCCTTAACTCAACATTTAAAACACTGTCCTGTGTAGCATTGTCCAAAGCCCTCTCTATTAAACCTGTTAGTGTGCTATAAACCCTTTCAGGCACATTGCCAATATCTGTCAAATCAATATTTCGTAGGTCGACATCTTGACGAAATTCAATAGCATTAAAAAGGGGAAACTGTCGGGATGCTATTTCAGACATCACCTTAGAAACTCAGCCCTCCCCATGCTGTACACACCCCTGAGGATTTCTGAGGTAAAGTAGGGCAAAATTGCAGGACTTATTGGAATGCTGCATTTATGGTAGTGATGAAACAGGTTGGTTTCATCACCTTTTCTATACAGCATTAAACCATCTGAAGTGGTTTTGCTCAGCTTTGGGAAGCTAGAACTCCTCGCTATGCTGCTTGCGGCTCTGACTTTTGTTATTGGGCATCTGTTTAATGCAGCTTGCTGATTTGACTTTGGCGATGGGGCTGCTTGCTCAGAGCGGCTGTGGCTTTGATGGTAAAGCAGTCGCCTACCCATCGGAATGTTGCCAGTTCGATCCCAGGCCATGAAGTCCCATTTCAAAATGCCCTGGGGCCCCGAAATGCTCCATGTGCTGCGCCATCGGTGTGTGAATGTGTCTATGTTTACGTGATAAACAGGTGACACCTTATATTGCAGCCTAGGCCACAGTGTATGAATGTGTGTGAAAGGTGCCTTTAATATGTAAATATTAAAGGCGTCCTTCAGCATACTTGTGCAACCCAACCATCACGTTCTTCCCATGTGTGACGGAACCGTACGCCCACCCACGACCCTTTCCTAAACCCAACCGTCCCGTAGTTCCCGCGTGTCACAGAACCGCAAGCCCACCCGACCAAGCGCGTTTACTTAAAGCGCTAAAAGGACGGCAATAGTCCCGACCAAGCATGTTTACTGAAAACGCTAAAGGAGACCTTTAGCGTCAATACGAACGACAAAGGCACCTGACCAAACGTCCCTATTTTACGAGATGGGTGTGAGAATGTGTTGAACTACTAGAACTACAACCTTCTGTTGGCCGAGAAAGGGTTTGAACCTGCGAATGGCCACTTGCAGCTATATTTATTTGTGGGGTTTGGTTTGGTTATATTGCTTTAGTTTATCTTTTTCCACTTAATACTCACACATCCATGACTCATGCACAGTTACACCACTAACTAGACTGACAACCACCCTCAACATCTTATAATCCCGTAATTTAGTTTGAATTGGTTTACTAAAGTTTAATTTGGTTAAATTTTATCTTTAAACTTTGTCTCCTAATTATTTTGCCCTAAGAGCTGGGTCATAACAAACTGGGGGCTCATCCATTTATTTGTTTGATTGGTGCATTTTAGTATGTTCCCATTAATTTATTTGGTGTCTGGTGCATGTTTGGCAAGGTTTTGTTTTGTTTGGTACTTTTTGAAAGATGCACCATGTTTTGCAGTGTTTGTTCTTACCCTTGGGAGGTTATTTGTTATAGACTGGAGAGAAGGTAAGTGTTGCAACCTCGGGGCGCAGTGTTTGTGGAGTTTTCCCTGTTAAGTCCCCTTAGGGTTGTATAGTTTCAAATTCTTTGTTCTTTTGCCCTTTTTGGTAGTGTGGGGTTGATGTTCAAAACATGATATTCTTCAAATAAAATGTTAGAAGGTTCTGATGTAATATTACCAGCCAGACAACATATTTTCTTGTTTGTTCCTTTGCCGGTTGATCTTAGTTGCCATGTGTTTATGTTAAAATTAATTGGTTCTCCAATTAAAATCAATCTTTGTTTGAGAGCTCTGATATCGATTAATAAAATCCCAAAATGTTTCTCTTAATATATGCCTTTTCAGCATGGATGTATGAGGGCTTTATGTGACATAGGCAGGGGCTTTCAAGAGGGTGAGCTGAGTTTGTGTCCCTGAAGAAGTTAAGGAAAAAACACTAGACTTCTGTCCAGGAAATCGGTGTTTGTGTCTTGGGAGTAATACGTTACTCTCTTTTATCTTTTTTTTAACCATAAGTAATCGTAGTAGTCATCGATGGGCGACAGTCACCTTTTATCAGCTAAACTCAACTGCAATGGATGCTGATGATGATTTATAACTGTCTACAGTTGCACCATATTGTGGTGACGATTGCCGTAGTTTGTCAATGATTATCATTTTATTCCTGTTAAGTAAAAAGTACTTTAAACTAACTTTTTTGGGGTGAAGGGTTAAGGTTAGCGTTAGTGCAACTAGTCTGCTAGCCCTGGTCTGCTAGTTTGACGCCAGCCTGTCCTGATGTAGCAAGCCGGCTGACTGCCTCTCTCCCATTTATTCTATGGCCAATCTATGGACAATTTCATAAGTGGCCCTGATGCCTAGAAGCAAGGACATGGCCCACTCAGCTGTCAAGCACCACAGAGACTTAATTTCAATTCAATTCAATTCAATTCAATTTCAATTCAATTCAATTCAATTGACTTAACAGTCCGACATCCTGCAACACCCCCAGCCGGCCTTCCCAGCTAGCACCTAGCCAGACAACCATTCTGTCATCCTAATCGCCGATGCCTCGTTGCAGACCTCCGGGCTCCCAAGTGGTCCCCTCTACAGATCACTTGTAAGCAGGGGCATTTTTCAGATTCGAGGATATTCAAAACGTATTAACCCGTACCTCTGACGGGGGCTCCGGGTGATCCTTTCCTGGCACTTTTCATTTAATAAACAATGTCTATTTTGATGCTTTTTATGCATTTTGGCACCTTATTTTCATTCAAAGTACAACAAACCTGCCAACTGCATTTATAATAAATTAGTATTAAATGATATAGCATTTTCATATAATACACCATGACAAATACAATTAATATTGCAGAATTTTAATATTTAACATGATCAATATAACAAGAGCCAATGTTACAAGTATGAATGTCATCACTTGGGTTCAGGGTTCAGGTTTGGAAATAAAGAGAAGATAGTAAAGTAAAATATTGAGAGAAGTCTACATGCCAGTTGTGATGAATTAATAATGTAAAATAAAAATGTAATTTTGTATAAATACGGAAATTAGCCATTACATTGTTCAAGCTTTGTTGTTCCCTTATCAAACAGTGAATCTCTTTAACAGTAAAGAGACATTTTGCTGTTTGTTATGGAAATAAGTGCGCACAATTAATACCTTTTCACATCCCTGCATGATTCCTTCAGAAGAAATGCCTGTTCATTAGTAATCAATAATAAATAAATTAGTAATGGTGTTAATACGTCAAATAATTTTGGCTGGAAACAAAAACCTCTTGAGGTGTTTAGAAATGTCTTTCATTTTGAGCGCATATATGAGTGGGTTAAACAAAGAATGATACAAATTTGTTTGTAACATCATTATTAAGTGTGCAGTTTTCAAAAAATTGGATACTACTCAGGCTATACTGATATCATATGTACACAAAATAGAGAAACTGATTAAAACCAACAGGTGAGGTAAACAGGTTTCTGCTGCTTTTTTCCTGACTTCTCTACAACTTCGATGACTTACTATAAATATCTTGATGTATGTTAAAATTATGAAAAGCATGGGCAGAATTGATAGATCTACTAAACTAACAACACCATATATTATTATTACTCTTGATGTCACACATTGAATTTTGTGAATTGAATTGTTACAAAGTATTCGTTTTAGAGTTAAGTCAGTTTCGCTTTAGAACTCAATATTGTTGGGAGTGAAATATGACATGCAGGCAGAAGCCAAGCAAAAAACAGGAAAACACTCACTGCGGTTTTCCTCATGATAGTGTGATACTGCATATGTTTACATATGGACACATACCTGCATATTACCTGCACTTCATATTATCTCAGTGGCAACAATATCCTATCACCACTCCACAACTACCGCCTTACTCAAATATACCAATTATTTTTTCTGTGCTGCAGATAATGTTGAACCCACAGGTGCCATCTTTACGATGACTTGATAATGTAGAATAATGATCTTTTTTGTATAAATAGAGATATTAGCCAGTACGTTGTTCAAAATCAAGACACCTTGCTGATCCAATAACAAACAGTAAAGAGTCTCTTTAATAGTAAATACACAGTTCAGCGTATTTACAAACGTTATGGAAATAAGTACGTACATTAAATACCTTTAAACAATTCACATTTCAGCATGATTATTTCAGAAGAAATGCCTGTACATTAGTAATCAGTGTTATTACATCAAATACATTTTGCTGGAAAGAACAATCTTTTGAGGTGTTTAGAAATTTCTTTCATTTTGAGCCCGTATATGAGTGGGTTAAACAAAGGATGATACAAAATTGCTTGTAACGTCATTATTAAGCGTGCAGTTTTCGAAAAATTGGATTCTACTCGAGCTATAGTGATATCATATGCACACAAAATGGAGTAACTGATTAAAACCAACAGGTGGGGTAAACAGGTCTCTGCTGCTTTTTTCCTGACTTCTCTACAACTTCGATAGGTTATTATAAATATCTTGGTGTATGTAAAGATTATGAAAAGCATAGGCAGAATTGAGAGATTTACTAAACTAACAACACCAAATATAGTAATTACTCTTGATGTCACACATTGAAGTTTATAAATTGAGTTGTTACAAAATATTCCTTTTAAAGTAGAGTCACACAGTTTTGTTTCAGCACTCACTATTGTTTGGACTGCAATATGACACGCAGGCACAAGCCAAGCAAACAACAGGAAAACACTCACTGTGGTTTTTCTCATGATAGTGTGATATTGCAGAGGTTTACAAATGGACACATATCTGTCATAGGCCATAGCTGACAACAATAAGAATTCAGAACTGCCAAAACTATAAAATATATAAAATTGAAAGAGACAGGCTGAATAAGATGTGATCTGTTTTTCAGATAAAAAGTCAATCAAAAGTTTTGGATATATATTTGTGCTGTAAAGAAGAGAGTTGATTAACAAAGCTGCAATGAAAATGTACATAGGCTCATGGAGGTTTTGGTGAGCCCAGATAAGGTACACAATAATAGAATTACTGCAGATTATTAGAGTATATACTATGAACATAATAAAAAAATAGACATATCTGTATTTGTTAACTTCCACATGACCATCCAGAGTTATATAGGTTACATTTAACTCATCATCCATTAATGTTGTCTTAAACTAAATGTTTTTAAAATGTTTAGATGTTCAGTGATTAAAAAACAAACATTGATGAACATTTTATAACAAGCGTGCATGAATTCCTAAAAAGAGCTCTCACTTTCATGATAACACCAACATCCAAATTGCACTGTAGTGTATTACCCATTCATAGATACCTGACCTTGAAAGTCACCTGGTGTGTGTTAACTTCCAAAATTAAGAAAGTGGACTGCTTGAGTCTGTGGAAAGTTTTTATGAAATTGCTTTGCCCTCCAAGGATCTCATTAAACTTTCCACCAATAGTTACTAATATATGAAGAACGTCATCAAACTCTGGAGGCCTGAAGTCACAGCATTGTTTGACCTCTTTTTCTTGACCATTTGCTCCATTACGTAATCTTTCCAACTTAAAATATTGTCTGTGGTAGTCCTGTCAAGACTTTCACCCAGGAGACCGCGGTTCGTGTCTTGTTTGAATTTGGGCTTTATTTTGTGTCTATGCTTCTTCCACACGCATACAAACTTGGAAAGAAAACCATACATGCTGTTTTGAGTGAGATACAGGTTTCTGAACGTCTTCTGCCTTCACTCTCCGGGTGAGCTGGTCAAAATCGGCAGGGCCATCTATGTCATCGGCCCAAAAATTTGGCGTGCACTAACCACTTTAGCTAATACCAAATCAGCTAACTGTTTCTCCAACTTCAGTCAGTACAAGGCAGGATTAGCCGGAGACTTCTTCTAAACGAGGGTGAACTTCCAACTTTGCGTGGAATACCTGCAGAACAGGGACATGGAAGTAGTTCTTTTGTAGATTATGGTGAACTAGTGTGTGTTGTAGCAGTGTTTTGCCATTGAGAACGAGGTGGCTAACCGACAAAGATGGGATAGAAGTGAGAGGTCTCACTCTGTACCTAAAACAGAGAGCTCAACACACAGGGTGAAAAGAGGAGCTGCAGCAATGTGCAGTACAACCAATATATGATGTTTTTTTTAAATATTAAACCATGTAAATCTATTCTGGTACAACCTCTAAATACAATTATGAACCTGAAAATGAGCATCATATGGGCACTTGATTGGAAGCTGTCACTGTTTTTATAATATTTATACCCAACTGTATTTGGTGATCCACTCACACTCTAATGTTTATTTATTATTTATACTGTGGTTGTAACGTCTTGATCAACCTACTGTATGTGTTGATGTTTTTATTTTGTTTTTCCCTGTTTTCTGTATGTTGCATTGATTTTGTTGTGCTATATGTTGAAAATGAGATGATACATCTCCAGGGGTTTATCCTAATATCCGACAGCGGCGAACGCCCTATTGGAACTGAAGGAATTATTATTGTTAGGGCCCAAGCGCCGACAGCGGCGAAGGCCCTATTGGAACTGAAGCAATTATTATTATTATTTTCCCGGCAAATGAATTGCCTTTTTGAAGTGCTTAACATATTCAAAAACTCGGTTGCATCAAGTCTGGTGAAAGGGTTTCGGGAATAGGCGCCCAAAAATGGCTCGCTAGCGCACCCTACAAAATTAAAAAAATGTAGCCCCTGCAGTGCGTTTAACGTAGATTCCCGAAAATTGGTACACATATGTATAATGTCAAGACGCACACAAAATGTCATTGGAGCCATACGCTAAACCCAACAGGAAGTCCGCCATTTTGATTTCAATGTTCAAAATTAGTGCGATTTTGGCCATTTCCACATGTCGTACTTTAACTATCTCCTCCTAGAGATTTCATCCGATCAACTTCAAATTTGGTCTGTACCATCGTAAGACATTAACGATGAAAAGTTGTTTAAAGAAAAACTTTTCGTCATAGGGCGTGGCCGTGGCGGGGCGGCCATTTTGTACATTTCGCCACCGAAACAGGAAGTTGGTGTAACTTGAGTATACATTGTCTGATTGGCTCGAAACTTTTCAAGATTCTTAAGAGTCCAACCCTGAGGACAAATAAACGTTGATATTTACTTAAAGTCATAGCGCCCCCTAGTGGCAACAGGAAGAAGGCCTAAAAGTCAAGGTGCTATACTTTACAAACTCCTCCTAGAGATTTCATCTGATGGACTTCTAACTTGGTCTGTATCTTCTTAACCCCTTAAAGATGAAAAGTTATTAAAAGAAAAACTTTTCGTCGGACGGTGTGGGCGTGGCGGCCATTTTGAGTGTTTAGTAATTAACAAAGAAGTTGTTGTAAGTTGAGTGTACGTTGTCCTATCTGCCCGAAAATTCTCAGGATTGACAAGGGCCCAGGCCTGAGGACAGGTACAGGGCAAAATTGACTTTTGGTCATAGCGCCCCCCGCTGGCAACAGGAAATGCGCCTTATTTGACAAACATCATCTGATTTACATGAAACTTATAATGTGTGGTCTACATGTGATTCTGAGCTGCCCCCTATACTTTAACCACGCCCACTTACTCAAGCCACGCCCCCTTTCATAACATTTGAACCATTTAAGGTTAACCATTGTGTGAGGTATCAAAGAACTCAGCAGAGAGTTCCTTCTTCATTGGTGATGGTTTGGCCCGCCCCCTATGCTTAAGCCACGCCCAATTTCATACGCGCTGACCCATCTAAGGCAGAGTCTTGTGTGAGGTATCATTGAACTCAACCGAGAGTTCCGTTTTCATTGGTAATGGTTTGGCCCACCCCCTATGATTTAGCCAAACCCCCTCTTATAAATAATGGCCCGTTTGATGTAGACCCTTGTCTGAGATATCAGTGAACTCAGCAGAGTCTTCCTTATTCATTGGTGATGGTTTAGCCTGGCCCCTATGCTTTAGCCATGCCCCCTCTTATAAATGCTAGCCCATCTAAGGTAGACTTTTGTGTGAGGTATCATTGAACTCAACAGAGAGGTCCTTCTTAATTGGTTATGGTTTGACCCGCCCCCTATGCGTTAGCCACGCACCTTTTTACAGCTAATGAACTGTATGATGTAGAGTATTGTGTGAGGTGTCGTTGAACTCGGCAGGATGTTCCATTTTCATTGGTGACGATTTACGGTGTCTGAGTGCCGCGCAAATGCATGGTAGCAAGGAGTGGCGTCCACAAGTATCCCCGAAGCGCACAGAGCTGCTTGCAGCTTTAATGATGATTTAAATTTAAGCTATATAACTCTTGGTGGGCATGTGGAAGTTCACAAATATAGATTCCTTTATTTTGGGATCATGTTTGCAGTATATATTCTAATAATCTTTTGTAATTCCACTATTGTGTGCATTATCGTAAATTACCAAAACGTCCATGAGCCCATGTACCTTTTTATTGCAGCTTTGTTAGTTAATTCTGTTCTTTTCAGCACTGCTATCTATCCAAAGCTTTTGATTGATTTTTTATCTGAGAAACAAATCATATCACATTCATTCTGTCACTTTCAATATTTCTTATTTTACACTTTAGGGGGTTCAGAATTCTTATTGTTGTCAGCCATGGCTTATGACAGATATGTGTCTATATGTAAACCTTTTCAATATCCAACTATCATGAGGAAAATGACTATTAGTATTTTCTTGGTGTTGGCTGGGCTTGTGCCTACTTGTCAGGTCGCAGGGTCAGCTGCATTGAGTGCTAAAAACAAGCTCTGTAACTTTACTTTAAATGGAATCTTTTGTAACAATTCAGTTCAGAAACTTCACTATGTGATTTCAAGAGGACTGTCTGTGTATGGTGTGATTATTTTGCTCAATATTGTGTTTTTTTCTATGCTTTTCATAGTTTTTACATACACCAGGATACTTACAATAACCTATAGAAGTAGTAGAGAAGTCCAGACAAAAGCTGCACAGACCTGTGTACCCCACCTGTTGGTTTTAATCGGTTTTTCGTTGTTGTACATATGATATTATGATACTTAGACTGGACTCTGAATTTCCAAAAAATGCACAGTTCATAATGACTTTACAGCTGGTCTTGTATAATCCTCTCTTTAATCCGATCATATACGGACTAAAAATGAAAGAACACCTGCAAAGGTTATTGTCAGTAAAATGATCTGTTGTATAAACACCTTTTCAACATGTGTTGAAATGATTTTCAGGTCTTTGAAAAGTATTTTAAGGATTTGTTTTGAACCCAGTAAAGATCAACATCAGCTTCACCAATGTTATGTATTTTATTCAATCAAGTAATCATAAGTTTCATTATTAATGTAAATTTCCCCTTCAGTTAGCAGTAACAAAACCGAACCTGGTACTACATTAAATTGGTCTTGTGATGTTGTTTGAGTGTAAAAAATACAATATTTATCAGAAGACTGAGGCTACATCTGACAGGACAGATTTTTACGTTTAAACTTTAAGGAAACGCTCTCTATAGAAAGGTACAGATTTTATTATTAGAATCAAGGCTATGCTGTGATTTTACAGAATTTTCTGTTTTTGGATTAACAGAAGTGTCAAACTTAACAGAAACCTAAGGTCATTTTCTGCCAGGACATTATCCATCTTTCCAACCTGTTCTGACTTCTTCTTCAATTTTTAAACTCTTGTTAACCCTAATTGGAACGTGTTTCTCCTCTCAGAGAGCCTGGTTAGTAGTCCCATTCATCTTCGGGGACTCTAAGACACACAGCAAGGAAACCAAGCCGATGAAAAGGATGAAGGGAAATTAAGGTGTTTTCACTGTTGATTTGTGTAATTATTTCACTGTTATTTTAAATTCAATAAATGCAACATCTTTCCAAAAGTCAATGAGTAATCGTGTTAAATAATTGGGATTTTAATATTGACCAACATAATTGTGATTATAATTTTTTCCACAATTGAGCAGACCTTATCTTAGCTGCTAGAAAAGGTAAGTAACACTTTATCTATATAGTACTTTTATAAACACACAGTTACAATGGTTCAAGTGGCTGGGTTTGCCACGGAGCCCGGCTGGGCACGGCCCCAAAAAGCTACGTGGCATCCATCTCTCCATCCCATGGGCCCACCACCTGTTGGAGGAACCGCTGGGGTCGGGTGCGCTGCCACATAGGTGGCAGTAAAGGTCAGGGGCCTTGACGGACCAGACCTTGACAGTCTGCATCTGTCCTGACATTGTATCTATTCCTGTGCTGGATTCCAGAAGTGGCAACAGTGAAGCAAGTCCCACCCAAGAAGATGGACAAGCCAACTAGTGCTCAGGTTTCTTTTCCACAAGGAGGTACAACTAAGGTAACAATAATATAATAAGATAACCTTGTTTGAAATGGGTTTGGCTAAAAGAAAATTGTGTCTTGTTTTGTCTATACTACTAGGTACCTATACTATGTTGACTGGGTTAAATAGAATTGCATTAGTAAAAAGAGACTAAAATACAATTTACATTGACTAAAACTAGACTAAATGTCATCAGTTTTCGTCAACTAAAACTAGACGAATATAGTCATGGATAATTCTGACTAAAATAAGACTGAAATGCTCAGACTTTTAATTGACTGAAACTTGACTAACAACAAGACCCCAAGGTACTTGAACTCCTTCACTTGGGGTGAGGACTCATTCCCTACCTGGAGAAGGCACTCCATCTGTTTCCTGCTGAGAACCATGGCCTCCGATTTAGAGGTGCTGATCCTCATCCCAGCCGATTCACATTCGGCTGCGCACCGATTCAGTGAGTGCTGAAGGTCACAGGCCGATGATGCCATCAGGATCACATCATCTGCAAAAAGCAGCGATGAGATCCCCAGCCCACCGAACTGCAACCCCTCTCCACCTCGACTACGCCTCGATATCCTGTCCATAAATACTACAAACAGGATTGGTGACAAAGCACAGCCCTGGCAGAGGCCAACTTTCACCTGAAACGAGTTCGACTTACTACCGAGAACCCGGACACAGCTCTCGCTTTGGTCGTACAGAGATTGGATGGCCCTGAGTAGGGACCCCGTCACCCCATACTCCCGCAGCACCTCCCACAGTATCTGGGGAACCACCACCCTGGTCTGCCACTCCTTAGGCACCGCCCCAGACTTCCACGCAATGTTGAAGAGGCGTGTCAACCAAGACAAACCCTCCACACCCAGAGCTTTAAGCATTTCTGGACGGATCTCATCAATCCCTGGGGCTTTGCCACTGTGGAGTTGTTTAACTACCTCAGCAACTTCCACCAAGGAAATTGGCAACAATCCCCCATCATCCTCCAGCTCTGCCTCTACCATAGAGGGCGTATTTAGGAGTTCCTCAAAGTGCTCCTTCCACTGCCCTATTACCTCCTCAGTTGAGGTCAGCAGCGTCCCATCCTTACTGTACACAGCTTGGATGGTTCCCCGCTTCCCCCTCCTGAAGTGGTGAACGGTTTTCCAGAAGCACCTTTGTGCCGACCGAAAGTCCTTCTCCATGTCTTCTCCGAACTTCTCCCATGCCCGCTGCTTTGCCTCTTTCACGGCAGAGGCTGCAGCCCTTCGGGCCCTTCGGTACCTTGCAACTGCCTCCGGAGATAACATATCCCGGAAAGACTCCTTCTTCAGTCGGACGGCTTCCCTGACCACCGGTGTCTACCACGGTGTTTGTGGGTTACCGCCCCTTAAGGCACCTGAGACCCTAAGACCACAGCTCCTCGCCGCATCTTCAGCAATGGAAACTTTGAACATTGTCCACTCAGGTTCAATGCCCCCAGTCTCCACAGGGATGCACGAACAGCTCCGCCGGAGGTGTGAGTTGAAAGTCTGTCGGACAGGGGCCTCCTCCAGACGTTCCCAATTTACCCACACTACCCGTTTGGGCTTACCAGGTCTGTCCAGAGTCTTCCCCCACCCCCTGACCCAACTCACCACCAGATGGTGATCGGTTGACATCTCCGCCCCTCTCTTCACCCGAGTGGCCAAAACATACGGCCTCAGATCAGAAGAAACGATTATAAAATCGATCATTGACCTTTGGCCTAGGGTGCTCTGGTACCTTGTAAACTGTAGGCTATTTTTAGTGAAATGTGTGTTGCAGCCATATACTCCTAGCCTAAATAAAAGACGCTGCAGCAGGTCCTTTGTAGCTGCTGAAAAAACTCCAATACCCAGAAGACTGTGCAAGTTGCAGTTGCAAAAAAAACTGTAACAATATTCAAAATTGTATCTGTCACTCAATCACTGTGAGAAATACAAGAGAAGCTCTTATACCACTCTTTTCACTATTCTAAAATTCTATCCAGCTATTATACATGGCTTGTTCTCCATAGTCCATATGTTTTCTTTTCGCCCAGCATGTTTCCTTGGATTAGGTGTGTTCTATATCATGGTTGCAGCCTGTCGCCGTGGTACTGCTGTGCGCCCTGCGATGCCCTGTTATACCTGCTATGCTCTGCAGTGCCCTGCTACACCCTGCTACGTCCTGCAGTGCCCTGCAGTGCTCTGCTACATCCTGCTATACCCTGCTACGTCCTGTGACACCCTGCAGTGCCCTGCTATGCCATGAACTACTAAAAATACTATTTCTAGTCACTGATCCATTATCTTTATTGTGACTATTATTGCCACTATTCATCACACCCCCAACCGGCAACATCAGACACCGCCTACCAAGAGCCTGGGTCTGTCTGAGGTTTCTTCCTGAAAGGGAGTTTTTCCTCACCACTGTAGCACTGAATGCTTGCTCTTGGGGAAATTACTGGAATTGTTGGGTCTTTGTAAATTATAAAGTGTGGTCTAAACCTACTCCATCTGAAAAGTGTCTTGAGATAACTCTTGTTATGATTTGATACTGTAAATACATTAAATTGAATTGAGATGCTCTAAGCACATGAATCAGATAAGACAAACAAAGAACTCAAGACAAAAAAAATATTGGCCATTCAACCGCAACTATGATCCTGCATACATTTGATTTGGTTTCATATCCAACGACAGTTGCCCTCCAAAGCCTGTCTGTGTAATCTACCAAATGGTTGTCAGCAACAAAGCTATGAAACCATCAAAAATGGGCAGACATTTGGAGACAAAGTACGCACATCTCAAAGATAAATCTGAGGGATTTTTTAAAAGAAAGAAAGATGAAATGGCCAAACAGAGCAAAGTGCTGCAAAGCAATCTGACAGACAACGGAAGTCTACTAAAAGTGTCTTACCTTCTCTCCCATCACATCTCCAAATCCAATGCTCCTTTCACTATTGGCGATAAAGTAGTCATGGGTTAGGGGTTAGGGTTAGGGTTAGCCCTAACCCTAAACGAAGATGAGTGAAATCCCTCTGTCTAATGCCACTGTTTTACGTAGAATCCAGGATATGGCCGCTGATATTGAGGGTCAAGTGGTGGACAGAGACCGTGCATCAGATTGGTTTACCATCCACTTAGATGAGACAACTGACATCTCAAACACAACTATGCTCCTCGTGTATATCCGCTACATGCATGATGATAGTTTTAACAGGGACTTTCTCTCTTGTAAAATGCTGCCCCAGAACACAACAGCTGGAGAAATATTTAGAGTCCTTAATGAGTATATAACAGGGCATGGGTTTCTGTGGGACTGCTGTATTTCAATCAGGAGAGACTTGTTTGCAGATATGCAAAGGTTTATTGTACATAAGCATAATAAAATGTACAGTCTTTGGAGCTTAGACTCCATCATTATAATATAATTTTTACAGGGGTAAGGAAGCCAAGACAATCCCCCCGATGGAGTCTAGACACTGGAGGTGGCGGCGAAAGAGCCTGAGGACCAGACTGAAAGAGTCGACGGAGTGTCCAGTAGAAGGAAGACCCAGGGTGCCATGATTCATTCATCGCTAGGTGCTGGCATCCAAACACATGTCCCCTGAACTGAGTGTCGTACTCAACACAGTGGTGAAGATAGTCAACTTCATTAAGGCGAACGCTACCAACTCTCGCATTTGTCCGGCCTTGTGTGAGGAGATGGGGGCTCAACAATGTCACTTGCTTTTACACTCAGATGTGCACTGGTTGTCCAGGGGAAAAGTGGTCAGCAGAGTGTATGAACTTAGGCAAGAGATCGAGGCGTTCTTGAACCAAAAAAAATCAAATCTTACTGTGCACCTGCAAGACGATGCATAGATTGCCAAAGTGGCCTACCTCTCAGATATACCGTACTGTTTCAATCAGCTCAATCTATCAATGCAAGGAAAGACGTGATATTTTCCAGGCCAGTGACAAAATCGCTGCATTCAATAAAAAGCTCAGCGTCTGGAAGATCGCATTAGCAAGGCAGTTTATGATATGTGCCCATTATTTTCTTCTCTGGCTGATGAGAGCAAGGATGATTTGGATCTCATGGCCATCCTTGGGGGCACACTTGAGCCAGACTTCACTCAAGTTTGAAGAGTACAAACTTTTGGAGTTGTCATGTGACTGGGGGATGCAAGCAAAAAGATGCAGCTTTCAGAGTTCTGGCCGGCCTGTGGAGGAGAATACCCGCAACTAAGTGAGATGGTAGTGAAAACGATGCTCCCTTTTCATTCCACCTATTTGTGCGAGGCTGTCTTCTCAACTCTTGCTGCATCTAAGACAAAATACAGGGATAGACTATCAGGGTTGACCTCTAGGAAGATACAAATAGCAGTGAGACCCAGTAGATGGCCCAGTCACTTTTTTGACTGAGATGGTTGAAAGTTCAGACTGATCTGTGGGAGAGAAACAAATGTGAAGCGAGCAAGATAAAGGTGCTCTAACCACACTAACCGGCAATTTCCACTGGATGCGGAATGGCTGCGGAACGTCGACGAAGTCATTAGCTTTCCATTAAAGTCAATGTGTGTATTTCCACTGACTGCGGAACGTCTGCGTCCCTACTCCGTCCCAGCTCCGGCGGTCCGCAGCCCTCCAGGGCAGATATGCAGAGCTTCTATTTTTGCCGGACGCCGGAGAGCTCCGCAGCAATTCAGCACACGGCAGATAGTGCAGGACAGGTCGAGCACAGAAACAAAATAAAAATCTGGTTAATTTTCAAAGTAAAATATGATCCACCGTGAGCGGATCATATTTCCCTGCACTAAACCTTGAAAACACAGCTCAGAGTTGTTTCCCCTCTACTCCTCTAGATGGAAACAAACTGTTGGTTTTGTTCTACGTGAATTCGCGAGATCTCATGGGTCCTCGTGACTACAGCTGTCAGTTGTGGCCACAGGTGTGCCGCAACAAATCCGGACCTGGTGGGTATTGACAGACGGCGGAGCACGCAGCCGGTCCGCAGCTCAGCCGGTCCGCAGACGTTACGCATCCAGTGGAAATCCACAGTAAGGAATCAGTACAAGTTCAGCATTGTATTCAAAGTTACTTACATAATTTATTTTTCTTCATTCTATTCCTCTCCCTTCATATCGGCATACCTTCTATCTCTGTCACACTCAAACACACACACACACACAGGTCACATGAGGGCAAGATGATTTGAGGGAATGTCAATTATGTGTGAAGGGAAACTTATTAGTTTCTGTCATTTACTGCCGTGAAAGAGGAGTTCCATGATGACAGGACAGAGAAAACAGAGGGACAGACAACTTAGGATGACAACAATAAACAGACAGACAAATGAGGATGACAACAGAGACAATACACAGACAGACAAATACACGAGATGGCAAAGAGACAGAATTTCTTAAATATCACTGTAAATAATTGATTGAATGTTTTATATAATGAACAAATAGTCTTTCTTTCCCCCGGAAAAAGTAATTAAGTGGGCCCCATTACTGGGCCTTTGCACAAAAAAGTTTAAGAAAGGCTGTCTTAATCAACTCCATTATCTGTTTGTTATTGAGTATGTTTACATGCACACTAATATTCCACTATTATTCTGACTATAGGCCTATTCGCACGGGATTAGTATTACCTGGTGACCTCAGGTTATTTGTAATAATTACAGAGGTTGTCTGTGATCTTAATCTCATGCAAATCGGCCACGTCGGAAATGTCAACAGATGAGCGCATCAGCGCACACGGGGCAACAAGCGCACATTTTCAATTCAATTTTATTTATAGTATCAAATCATAACAGGAGTTATCTCAAGACACGTTACAGATAGAGTAGGTCTGGACTACAAAGACCCAACAATTCCAGTGATTCCCCCAAGAGCATGCATAAATGCATAAATGTGACAGTTTCAAGGAAAAACTCCTGTTTTAGTTATGTACCATGCATACATGAAGTAAAAAACAATTGAATACAACATGTTAGATTGTTTAATTTACAGTTACCTACACGTAGTGTCTGTTGACCTTCAGAATTCAGAAAGTGAACTGTTCGGCTCAGTGGACTGTTTTTATCATATTTCTTGACCCTCCATGGATCTCATTAAAACATTCTACCAAGAGTTGTTATCATGTAAACAACTTCTTCATACTCTGGAGTTCTGAACCCAAAGGTGTTAAACTTTCTTTACATGGGTGTTTGGTCTCTTTACATTTTACCTGATAATGTTTATGGCCTTCTTCCTACACCGCTGGGGTCCTCAGTTGATGGCAGCTGGGTCCTGCTGAAGTGCAGAGTAGTTTTTTGCGGTGTTCATTTCCAGGTCTTTGAGGTTGACAATGGGCATGGATGGAAATTTGTGTTGAATGCAAAATTATAGTCTATGAACAACATTTATTTTCACTGTGAATAAGAACATGCTCAGATATGTTGAGTATCAATATTAAAGTCATAGGTTGAAGTGAAAAATATGGATTTACTCCTGAGTCAGAAAGTGTTACAGTGAAAGACAAAAAGCAATTACCACCAAATATATATTACCACCAAATATATATTACCACCAAATATAATTGTTACTAACCACAACTTAGCCTACAATTACATTTATTACAAGTAAAATGCAGAAAAAGTCTACATATCAGTTGTGATGACATGATCAGGTAGAATTAATTTAAAAAAAAACAATATATATATATATATATATATATATATATATATATATATATATATATATATATATATATATGTAAATCCTACAATGTGATGGATTTTTTTTCTCATTTTGTCTCTCATAGTTGAAATGTACCTGTGGCCTCTCTCATCTTTTTAAGTGGGAGAACTTGCACAATTGGTGGCTGACTAAATACTTTTTTGCCCCACTGTATATATATATATATATATATATATATATATATATATATATATATATATATATATATATATATATATATATATATTACATTGTTCAAAATCAAGACACCTTGCTGTTCCCATAACAAACAGTAAAGAGTCTCTTTAAACGGTTTGGAAATAAGTACGTACATTAAATACCTTTCAACAATTCACATTTCAGCATGACATGTACATTAGTAATCAGTGTGGACAGACCAACCTTTTAAGGTGTTTAGAAATTTCTTTCATTTTGAGCCCGTATATGAGTGGGTTAAACAAAGAATGATACAAAATTATTTGTAACATCATTATTAAGCGTGCAATTTTAGGAAAATTGGATTCTACTCGAGCTATAGTGATATCATATACACACAAAATGGAGAAACAGATTAAAACCAACAGGTGGGGTAAACAGGTCTCTGCTGCTTTTTTCCTGACTTCTCTACAACTTCGATAGGTTATTATAAATATCTTTGTGTATGTAAAGATTATGAAAAGCATAGGCAGAATTGAGAGATCTAATAAACAAACAATACCAAATATAGTAATTACTCTTGATGTCACACATTGAAGTTTGTAAATTGAGTTGTTACAAAATATTCCTTTTAGAGTAGAGTCACACAGTTTCGCTTCAGAACTTAATGTTGTTTGGACTGCAATATGACACGCAGGCACAAGCCAAGCAAACAACAGGAAGACACTCACTGTGGTTTTTCTCATGATAGTGTGATATTGCAGAGGTTTACAAATGGACACATATCTGTCATAGGCCATAGCTGACAACAATAAGAATTCTGAACTGCATAAAGTGTAAAATATTTGAAATTGAAATAGACAGGCGGAATAAGATATGATCTGTTTTTCAGATAAAAAGTCAATCAAAAGTTTTGGATATATATTTGTGCTGTGAAGAAGAGAGTTGATTAACAAAGCTGCAATGAAAATGTACATAGGCTCATGGAGGTTTTGATGAGCCCAGATAATGTACACAATAATAGAATTACTGCAGATTATTAGAGTATATACTATGAACATAATAAAAAAATAAACATATCTGTATTTGTTAACTTCCACATGCCCACCCATAGTTATATATGTTACATTTAACTCATCCATTAATGCTGTCTAAAACTAAATGTTTTGAAAATGTTTAGATGTTCAGTGATTAAAAAACAAACATTGATGAACATATTATAACAAGCGTGCATGAATTCCTAAAAAGAGCTCTCACTTTCATGATAACACCAACATCCAAATTGCACTGTAGTGTATTACCCATTCATAGATACCTGACCTTGAAAGTCACCTGGTGTGTGTTAATTTCCAAAATTAAGAAAGTGGACTGTTTGAGTCTGTGGAAAGTTTTTATGAAATTGCTTTGCCCTCCAAGGATCTCATTAACCTTTCCACCAATAGTTACTAATATATGAAGAACGTCATCAAACTCTGGAGGCCTGAAGTCACAGCATTGTTTGACCTCTTTTTCTTGACCATTTGCTCCATTACGTAATCTTTCCAACTTAAAATATTGTCTGTGGTAGTCCTGTCAAGACTTTCACCCAGGAGACCGCGGTTCGTGTCTTGTTTGAAAGTAAAAGTAAACAGCAACATATTTTTAACTTTACGAAACAAAATGAACTACGTCACATTCTTCATCACTTGCATAAAACAGAAGTGAGGTAACGTAACAAATGTAAAGATTTTAGCCCCACCTACAGTCTTTCCCTAACCCCAAGCGGTTTTACCCTGCACGATAAAAATGATGCAAAGGGGCCTCGAGCAAGTGTGTTTAAATGACGCCAAAGAGGTACCCATAGAGTTAAAAAGTGACATCAAGGGGTCCTGACCAAGCGTCAGGATTTCACAAGTTAGGAGGGATAAGTTGTTGCGCTCACAAACTTCAGACCTAAGAAATGTGCTCTGGTTCATAAATCCACAATAAGGGGTAGCAACCTGGTCCTGATTAACTACAACCATTATCAGCCATTGTAATCCAGCCCAATAAAGATGGCATTAATCAAAACAAGGTCAGTGAAATCTAGGCTTAACCTTTGCAGTGGCTGCTCCCACCCTCTGGAACCATCTTCCCCTAATTATAAAAATGCAGGGTCAGTCGATGATTTTAAGAATCTGTTCGAATCTGTTTCATAAGCACTTTGCTATTAAAGTACCCAAAATATGAAAAAAAATCACTTTTTCTGGAATTTGGGGTGTTATTTTGTGTCTATGCTGCTTCTACATGCATACAAACTTGGAAAGGAAACCATACATGCTGTTTTGAGTGAGATACAGGTTTCTGAACGTCTTCTGCCTTCACTCTCCGGGTGAGCTGGTCAAAATCCGCAGGGCCATCTACGTCATGGGCCCAACAATTTGGTGTGCGCTAATCACTTTAGCTAATACCAAATCAGCTAACTGTTTCTCCAACTTCAGTCAGTACAAGGCAGGATTAGCCGGAGACTTGTTCTAAACGAGGGTGAACTTCCAACTTTGTGGTGAATACCTGCAGAACAGGGACATGGAAGTAGTTCTTTTGTAGATTATGGTGAACTAGTGTGTGTTGTAGCAGTGTTTTGCCATTGAGAACGAGGTGGCTAACCGCTAGCAGCGTTAACTTCTAGCTAGTAGTCCAGTACCTAGCTACTGCACATGCGCGACTGCCAACAAAGATGGGATAGAAGTGAGATGGCTCACTCTGTAGCTAAAACAGAGAGCTCAACACACAGGGTGAAAAGAGGAGCTGCAGCAATGTGCAGTACAACCAATATATGATGTTTTTTTAAATATTAAACCATGTAAATCTATTCTGGTACAACCTCTAAATACAATTATGAACCTGAAAATGAGCATAATATGGGCGCTTTATTGGAAGCGGTCACTGTTTTTATGTTTATACCCAACTGTATTTGGTGATCCACTCACACTCTAATGTTTAATTATTTATACTGTGGTTGTAATGTCTTGATCAACCTAATGTATGTGTTGATGTTTTTATTTTGTTTTTCCCTGTTTTCTGTATGTTGCATTGATTTTGTTGTGCTATATGTTGAAAATGAGATGATACATCTCCAGGGGTTTATCCGAATAACTACATTTTAACTAACTTCTGTGTTGACCTTTTATTTTTTAGTTTGTATCATTATTTTATTTGTTGTTTTTTTCAGTGTCATCTATTTTTTTTTTACTATTTTTTATTCAATTTTGCTGTACAGCACCTTGTCACCCTTGATTTGAAAGGTGTTTTATAAATAAAGTTGACCTCCTTGCTTACTTTGTGCAGTCGACAGGATCATAATGTGGCGTTATATGACGACGTCAAAGTTGTAACATTCTCTTTTTTGCGTTAGGGTTAGCAATGACACTAGCATGTTTTGACTCGTGATGGTGCCTGATATTAGCATCCTTTGCCCCAACCTCTGTTGCGGGATCCTGCCCAGTCAAATGTTTTAATTTTTTTATAAACAAACTCTAATTTAAGGCTCTTTTATGCACTCTGCTACCTTATTTACATTCCAAGTACAACACAATTCCCAGTGTTAATCAATTTATTTTCACTGTATATAAGAAAATGGTCAGATGGCCAACGGACAACCTCATAAGTTGAATATCAATATTAAAGTCATAGCTTGAAGTGAAAAATAAGGATTTCCTCCTGAGTCAGAATGTGTTACATTGAAAGACAAAAAAACAGCAGTGAACACCAAATATCATTGTTGCTCAAAACAACTTAGTTTTCTAATTTCATTTGAGACAAAGTAAAATACAGACAAAAGTCTACAAATCAGTCGTGATGACTTGATAATGTAGACTTTTTTTGTATAAATACAGATATTAGCTATTACATTGTTCCAATAACAAACAGTAAAGAGTCTCTTTAATAGTAAATGCACAGTACTGTGTAGGGATGTCCAGATCCGATCAAGTGATCGGAAATCGGGCCCGATCACGTGGTCCCGATCAGGACTCGGATATATATGTATATAAGATTCTCATTATTTTTTAACACATCTATAGTTATGCGGTGGCACAGAGTGAGACCCTTTTGACTCCATTTTAAGTTGAGGTGCTATTTGTTTTATATTAGACTTTTTTTATATTTACTGTTGCACTAAAGTACAAAAGTGAAGAATTTCTGTTATGACTTGATTGTTGGAGCTGCCTCCCAGAAGAGGAAGAGCTCTGTTTGGTAACAGAGTTGTTGAATGTTAAAATAAGGTGAATTAAATAAAAAATAAAGAACATCTTGGATCTGTTTTTTCGCTCTTCTTTATTTTTTTTATATATAATATAGAAGTATCGGATCGGGACTCGGTGTCGGTAGATACTCCAAATCAAATGACTCGGACTCGAGGGCAAAAAAACCTGATCGGGACATCCCTAGTACTGTGTATTTACAAACGTTATGGAAATAAGTACGTACATTAAATACCTTTCAACAATTCACATCTCAGCATGATTATTTCAGAAGAAGTGCCTGTACATTAGTAATCAGTGTTATTACATCAAATAAATTTGGTTGGACAGAACAATCTTTTGAGGTGTTTAGAAATTTCTTTCATTTTGAGCCCGTATATGAGTGGGTTAAACAAAGGATGATAGAAAATTATTTGTAACGTCATTATTAAGCGTGCAGTTTTCGGAAAATCTGATTGTACTCGTGCTATAATGACATCATATACAAACAAACAGGAGAAACAGATTAAAACCAACAGGTGGGGTAAACAGGTCTCTGCTGCTTTTTTCCTGACTTCTCTACAACTTCGATAGGTTATTATAAATATCTTTGTGTATGTAAAGATTATGAAAATAATAGGCAGAATTGTGAGATCTAATAAACAAACAATACCAAATATAGTAATTACTCTAGGTGTTACACATTGAAGTTTGTAAATTGAGTTGTTACAAAATATTCCTTTTAAAGTAGAGTCACACAGTTTTGTTTCAGCACTCACTATTGTTAGGACTGCAACTTGACATGCAGGCACAAGCCAAGCAAACAACAGGAAAACACTCACTGTGGTTTTTCTCATGATAGTGTGATATTGCAGAGGTTTACAAATGGACACATATCTGTCATAGGCCATGACTGACAACAATAAGAATTCAGAACCGCATAAAGTGTAAAATATTTGAAATTGAAAGAGACAGGCTGAGTAAGATATGACCTGTTTTTCAGATAAAAAGTCAAACAAAAGCTTTGGATAGATAGTAGTGCTGTAAAGAAGACAGTTTAGCGTCAAAGCTGCAATGAAAATGTACATAGGCTCATGGAGGTTTTGGTGAGCCCAGATAAGGTACACAATAATAGAATTACTGCATAATATTAGAATATATGCTATGAACATTATACAAAAATAAACATATCTGAATCTGTCAACTTCCACATGCCCACCCAGAGTTATATAAGTTACATTTAACTCATCATCCATTATTGTTGTCTAAAACTAAATGTTCAGTAATAAAACAGGCAGATTTTATAGCCAGCGTCCGTGAATTAAACTTTGAAAAGAACTCTCACTTTCATGATTATACCAACATCCAACCTGTACTGAAGTGTCTTACTCTTTCAAAAGGTATCTGACCTTGATAGTCACCTGTTGTGTGTTCATCTCCAAAATTCAGAAAGTGAACTGTTTGACGCTGTGGAACATTTTTATAAGATTGCTTTTCCCTCCAAGGATCTCATTAACCTTTCCACCAATAGTTACTAATATATGACGAACGTCATCAAACTCTGGAGGCCTGAAGTCACAGCATTGTTTGACCTCTTTTTCTTGAGCATGTCCTCCATTACGTAATCTTTCCAATTCAAAATATTGGCTGTTGAAGTCCTGTCAAGACTTTCACCCAGGAGACCGGGGTTTGTGTCTTGTTTGAAAATAATATAATAATAGTTATTTTTTTCTTTACACATGCATAACTAAGTGAAGTAATGTAACAAACATAAAAGATTTTAACCCAGATTTTAAAGTAGAGTGTTCTGCCTAAACCGAACCAAGTCATTTTGCTGCCTAAACCTAATAAAACAGTGACCGTTACATTTAGATATGAGGATGGAAAACACTCCTGCTGGTCGTATTTCCTGCCTTTGCTAGGGACGATCGTGATGCAAAAGGCACCTTTTAGTGTCCGTAAAGGACCCATCAGGCAGAGCAGCAACTCAACCGCGGCGCTGTAAGATGCTGAATGAAGAGCGACATCGATAGGGAGTAGTATTAAAGACAGAAATTCGTGTAAGGTGCGCCAAGGTACTGACCAGACATTAGTAATTGTCAAGTTGGGAGTGAGAATGTATTGAGAAATGTGTCCCTGTTCATAAATCCACAGTAAATGGTAGAAATTTGTTCCAGATAACCTGCAACCATAATCAGCCAATGCAATCCAGTCTGATTTAGATGGCATTAAACAACGCAAGGTCAGTGTCTAATAAGACTTTTATCCTAAGGGACTTCTTAGTGTCTCATGATCTGGACTTTTAGTTTATTACAGAGACAATACGTGGCCCTGATTAAACTGTGTCCCACAGACTGTAACTTTGTCAGTGTGCCAAGGATGTCCGATCAAGGAGGCCAAGCTGCTGTTTTTACCAAAGAGTTTATCTGCTGCTCAGTGGACATTGATGAGTTATTTATAAGTGCCTTAATCTTAAAGGCACTTATGCTCAGAATTGGATTGGTTAGTTTTAAAGTGTGTTGATTTATTGCCCACCTGGTCCAACTAAAGGCTTTCTAACCGAAATTGCAGAGTTGTAATCTTCTGTGGTTGATATCAACTCTTGATTGTTTGTGATTTTTATATACATGTTGATGAGGCATCTGATACATTTGCTGCTGAGATTTTAAGCACAACTCAGTCATTGAACTTAATACAACATGTATCAGGGCCAGCCCACAATCATGGTCATACCCTAGACTTGGTTTTTACTTTGGGGTTGAACCTTAATGCTCTTTGCATTGATGACTATTTTGTAACTGTATCATTTGTTATGCCGTTTTCAATGCTGTCACCCAATCCATTAAATACACGACCTATTCTCACACTCTCAATAGCCACTCTGTTGACAACTTTGTCTCTGCTTTTGCAGACTTTATTAAGGATATGACTTTCCCTGTCAAAACCAATGGCCTAGTCTACTCCTTTAAAAAGTCTCTGCTTGTCAACCCTAGATGTTGTTGCTCCTCTAAAAAATAAATCCATTCATACTGTTACCTCATCACCTTGGATGAATTATGACATACGTTGTCTTAAAAGAGAGTGCAGAAAGGCTGAGCATAGCTGGAAAAACACAAAATTGGAGGTTCATTTTATTCTCATGATGGAACTTCTTTCATCCTTTACTAAGAAAGTGAAAGTAAGTGAAATGTATTTTTCCAATTTGATTGATTGCTATGAGGAATCCCAGAATATTATTTAGCACAATCGAAAGATTGGTAAACCCTGCCCCATAACCATGTAACGCTCTTTTCAAATGATGACTAATATATGTTTTAAATATTGCCTGGGTGCTGACTCTCAGGCCCATGTTTCCGTTGCCAGTTTAGCCCAATCTCATTGGTAGAACTCGCAGACATTGTCTCCCAAATGCACCCCTCCTCTAGGTCTCTTGACATATTTCCATTGTTTCTTTTTAAGATGTTTTTTTAAGTTTGGCCTGGCCAGTGACTTCCAGGTAGGCTGGATAACAACTGTGAATAGGGTGGTGACAACTGGAGAGACAGTGGACAGAACGGAGAGATGGCTACCAGGGCAGTGAGGGTTGCCCAAGTACCCCGAACTGCAGTTCCGCATTACAAACCAAACGATTCGTTGGACTAATCCTATTGCATTTTTTTAAAAAGAGCTTAAATTAGGTGAAATATAATGTTCTCAGTGCCGCTGCACTCAACAAGGCAGCCCAAATGACAAAACAGGCAACATGCTGTCTGCCCTTCCCACATGTATGTATGTATGCTCATATATAGGCTAGTCTAGATTTAGGCAACATCTACATACTTGTTTAATTTATTACAGCAAAGGAATGCAGAAAGTTAAGTTGGTCAGAATCATATCCTAATCATATATAATAAATATCATGAAATAATTTAGTTTAGGCTATGCCTTGGTGCCTCTCTCACTCTCTCCTAAAATATCTTCCAGTATCCATTTTTTCACTGAATTGAAGGATATATTGGTACAATGGCGTTAACAGTGACACTATGATATTTAGGGACTGATATTGTTTTAATACTATAGAGAAAGCAGGCTATATTAATGGTAAAGAATAGAGAGCTATATTAGTAGTAGCTATTTCTTGTATTTCACTCGTTTACACTAGTTAGACTGTTGTTTTCTATAGCCAACTAAAATATTCCTTTATCTTTACCTCAAGTAAATGTAGCTGAAGTGAAGCAAGTAAAAGTCATTAACAACAACTTCCAATGTCACTCTGTATCACTCACTGTGTGTGCAGTAGCAAGTCCTGACCAAAGAGACGAGATAACTCCTGCAGCTACAACAACCCAGCGGTCTGCAGCGTTCTGAAAGCTGCCAGTTTAAACCAATGAGAAGAGACGAGACGGTGGATCATCTTCATAGCCATTGACTCTTTGTACTGCTGTCTAACTTTCGACTTTCCAGCTTTTTTGTAGCTGGATCCATTATTCTAATTTCTAATTATAAATTTGGGTAATGTTAATGATACTGAGATACTTGCTACAGGTGCATTTCGAGTGATAAATCGGCGAAACAATATTTTATTTCTCTGAATTACTGCTTTGTTTTAATGCTGCCTGGCGCTCTCTCTCTCTCTTCAGTAACTCTCTACCTCGCTCGTCCACATACTGTTACCGTGCAAGCGGCCGCAGCGTCTCTCTAAGACACTCAAAGCCACTTCCACCAGGTGACAGATCGTGAAATAAAAATCAAACAGACTGCAGTGCACAACGACACCAACAGATGAATGGTGAAGGAAGATTGATTCCCGTAGTGAGTGATACAGAGTGCACTGTAAAAAAAAATTTAATTATTTTTCTTATTATTATTTGGGGGGGCTTAGGAACATTTTGGGGTAGCTTCAGCCCCCCTAAAATAGGCCTAACGACGTCCCTGACTTTGATCATCAGCATCTGTGCTGACAGATTTGGCATCAAACAACCAAAAGTCATGTTTCTCCACTCAGAGAGCCTGGGTTACACATGTAACCGTCCATTCACTATTGGGTCGAGACTTTCTCTTTACCATACATATTCCCATATATCTATGGGGACTCTAAGGGAAACCAAGCAGATGAAAGTATGAAAGGAAATTAAGGTGTTTTCACTGTTGATTTATTTTAAGTTCAATAAATCCAACATCTTTCCAAAAGTCAATGAGTAATCGTGTTAAATAATCGAGATTTTAATATTGACCAAAATAATTGTGATTATGATATTTGCCACAATTGAGCAGCCCTCAGCTCAGCTTCTAGAAATAGTAAGTAAGTAACACTTTATTTATATAGTACTTTTAAAAACACACAGTTACAAAGTGCTTCACACACATGCACAATACATATGAACAAATAAATAAGAATAAACATGAATTACAAAATACAAATTAAATTTAAAATACAGCATCAAGGGGGTGTAGCCCTTTACACAAAGGCTAGTGTATACATGTGGGTATGAATAAACATATATACTCTCACTCTGTGGTGCGGGCTGGAACTGGACAGTCTGGAGTCATAGGCAGAGAGGAGGGTAAAGGACAAAATCAGAGACATCTTAGTTAACCCCTCTCACCCCCTCCGTGACAAGACGTGGCAGATGGGCTGCTCATTCAGCCAACAGATCATCCCACCCAGATGTGAAACAAACTGTCATCACTCAGATGTGGGGGGTCGTGTGGGATATTCAGGTATTATTCAGGTTTTAGAGGCATTCTTTGGACATGTGTACAGCGCATTCAGATGATGTCTCAATCTGGGTTTTTACTGCAGTTTGTGACAGTTTACGGCCTCTTGCCTGTTTACGGCTAACCGTCAACTCTGTGCGTTGCTATGGTTTTTGGATATGAGCCAACCTTTTCTAGAAGCTGGTTGAAGGAATGAAAGAGGTACGCTGTGTTCACACGCTCCAACAAGTCCTCCACCGCTGGAACACTTTGAAATATTCCTGTTTTGCAAACTGGAATACTATGTGCATGTAAACGTAGCTGCAGCAAAATCTCACAGAGTGTCTTTGCTTCATGTCTCTCTCGTTGGGCCCACATTCAGCTTAAACCAAGGGGGTAAGCCTATCTCCACAATGCGTACCTCCTATGGCGCAACTTTGATGCTAAAAGGACTCACCCGCCATTAGCATTCAGTGTTTGTAGTTGTGCTCCAGAATAACGCTCTGGCACAGCTGGGGTTAAAGGGATAGTTTGGATTTTTTTAAGTGGGGTTGTATGAGATACTTATCTGTAGTCAGTGTATAGTTTTTTGCAGAATCGATTTATATTTATACAAAATATAATCAGACAAGAAAGTATGAGGGCGGCCATATGAAGAGGTTAATTCCTCGACGCAGAGGCCCAGGGTTCCAATCCGACCTGCGGCAGGTTTCCTGCATGTCTTTCCCCTCTCTCTCCCCTTTCATCTCTAAGCTGTCCTGGTGATTAAAGGCTGAAGTGCCAAAATAGTAAACATGATGTATTTTCATAGATATCCAGCAGTATATAAACTCATTAAAATGAGCTCTACCTTTACCAGCTGCAACATTAAAGTCATCAACACATTAATGCAGCAACAATTAGATATGAAAATATGATATATATTATTCTGCAGAATGAGTACTTTTCGTACATTAAGCGCATTTTGATACTGATTCTTTTGTACTTTTACTTGAGGAACATTTTAAATTAGGGCTGTGCAATTAATCAAATTTTGATTGTGATTTTGATTCCGGCTAATCACTAAAACAATGTTCTCTAGAAAAACTATTATTTTGCACATTACGTTTTGCACTAAACTCTTATTTTGTCTTAATGACCTCCAGAAGGCTAAATCACTTCTTTTTTTTGTGACACCCCCCCCCCCCCCCCCCCCCCCCCCCCCCATACTTTATTTATATTAAAAAGTTCAAACAGGAAAAGTATGAAGGGAAATTTCACAGTTCAAAGTGTTTTCACTGTTGATTTGTTTGAACAGTGTAACAGAGTATTTCTACACTGTGGTACTTTTATTAAAGTAAAAGTTCTGAGTACTTCTTCCACCTCTACTTTTGTGTGGCGTAGTTTAACAGTTTATTATTAAAGTCAGCAAAATGACTCAGTAATGTCACTTTAATAACTCATAAATCAAACTTTTCATTCGTAAGAGAAGAAGTATGTGTGTCTGTGATAACTGTTGTTTCTCAGTTGTCCCCTGAGGCCGACACACTGTGACCACTGGGTGGTAATTATCTGGCTGAAGTCAGGCCGCCCCCCCCCCCCGAGGCCTGGCATGTTGTCTATCCACGCTAATGACACTGATTACAGTCTCCTTACATCAGCTTATGTGGACGCCATATTGGTGTTATCGAAATAGATTGCATCATACCACACACACACACACACACACACACACACACACACACACACACACACTAAAAAACAATCCAAACTTTGAAGATTCCCTTTCTGAGGACTTTGTTACCATACTTTAACCTCTTTGACCTCCTATAACATTATGAAGGTCTATTAAGACCATTTTAAATTAAAAAGAAATTACAAAAAGGTGGAGGAGGGTAAAATTAAGAGAACACCCCCAGAACTTCCGAGATTAAAGACCTACATTTACAGGCTTTCTAGAGTTCGGGTTAGACCCCACATGTGACCGATGTAAACAAAGCCCTGCAAACCTATTCCACATGTTTTGGACATGTCCAAGACTACATCATTTCTGGCAGTCAGTCTTTTTCTTCTTTTTTTAAGATTATTTTTGGGCCTTTTCCCTTCATTTGTAGTGACAGTGGATAGACAGGAAAGGTGGGAGAGAGATTGGGGATGCAGCAAAGGGCCGCAGGTCAAACACAAACGAAGGTCTCAGCCTACATGGAGAGCACGCTCCTACTGGGTGAGCTACAGGTCGCCCCCCCGGCAGTCAGTTTTCAATACTCTTTCTGAAATACTAAAGGAGCCAGTTGATCCATCCCTTCTCTCTGCTCTGTTCGTTGTTGTATCACAGGATATGCGTCTAAGGGCGCTCTCACACCTATAGTTCGGTGGACTCGGTGCATTTCTCTTGCATTTTTCATTCGGTTGGCTTTGCGTTCACACTGAAGTTTGTCAAACGCACCAAACACTGTAAACACACGTCACACAGTCGTAACGGTCGCTTGTTTATTGGACAGAATATCTGAAACTCAGCGACACTTCTGGTCTCAGAAAATAATGGAACACATTTATAACGTCTTGGGTTTTCTGGTTCTGATTTAGTGTTTTTAATATTTTAGAAGAAGGCGAACAATGAGCAGCTGACAGACAGCGAGAGTAGGAGAGAGAGATGATGATGTCACACAGACGACCAGCGATGTGTGCTCAGAACAGCTCATGGATCTAAAAGTTGTCATCCATTAAATCATATATAAGTCTGTAAATTGTGTGCAAGGTTGAAATTGCAGTCTAGTAAATACTCTGTTGTTGGGTCACTTCCTGTATTTGGGTCAGATCACGTTCTCACCTGAAGTGAACCGAACTCTAGCTCACTTGGAAGAGAACCAAGACCCCTGTTTTCAAACGGACCAGAGTTTGTTTGTTTGATCCGCACCAGAGTTGGGTGGAGCTTTCACACCGCCCCAAACCAACCGGACTATCCAACCAAACGCTCCAGAGTTCGTTTTAAAGGGACTAAACAAGGCAGGTGTGAAAGCAACCTAAGTTATGCATATTTCTTGCAACTCCATGGTCAAACCAGCTTATTTCATTAAAATGATCCGACATTGTTTCACGAGAGACATTACTACGTCTGCTCTGGCCACCAAAACTTTGCTCTACTCGGCCGGCGTCTGTCTCCAATTTTAGCAGCAGCTGGTTTGACCACGGAGATGCGAGTGACGGACGGCAAGCTTGACCGCAGTCTATTTCTGTGATGGAAGCTACTACAGTTTGCTGCTCTGCTGCATCGCAAATTCCTAAACACACCTGACTACAGGAGACATTAGTTCAGACTTGCGGAGTATTTAAATATATATATATATATATATATATATATATATATATAAATTAGTTGGTGCGGTTCTAGTACGGATCACGTTTTCACCAGAAATGAACCGGTCCAGAGTTTGATTGAAAGCGTACCGAGACCACCTCTTCATGCAGGTCTCCGTACGCTTGTTTGGTCCGCTTTTGGTGCTCACCCGAGTGCGAATGTTGCGTTCTCCCTTCTCTGACGAACCGCACCAAAACTCTAGTTCGATTCAAATAAAACTAAATTAAGCTGGTGTGAAAATGCCCAAATTTTGATTGTGATTTGATTTTGGCTACTAACGATCACAAAAACTATTATTTTGCACATTACGTTCTGCACTAAACTCTTATTTTGTCTGAATGACCTCCAGAAGGCTAAATCACTTCTTTTTTTGTGTCATTCAGGCCTTTATTGTGACACCCCCCCCCCCCCCATACTTTATTTATATTAAAAAGTTCAAACAGGAAAAGTATGAAGGGATATTTCACAGTTCAAGGTGTTTTCACTGTTGATTTGTTTCACTGTTTCAATAAATGCAACATCTTTTCCAAAAGTCAACGAGTAACCGTGGTTAATAATAATGATTTCAATATTGACCAAAATAATTCTTTCCATAATCCAGCAGCCCTATTTTGAATGCAGGACGTTTCCTTGTAACAGAGTATTTCTACACTGTGGTACTTTTATTGAAGTAAAAGTTCTGAGTACTTCTTCCACCTCTACTTTTGTGTGGCGTAGTTTAACAGTTTATTATTAAAGTCAGCAAAATGACTCAGTAATGTCACTTTAATAACTCATAAATCAAACTTTTCATTTGTAGGAGAAACATTGTATGTTATTTATCATTTCTTAAGTTTCAAAGTGGTGCGTCAATGTTTTTAGTTGTTGTTAAAGTGTAATCAGGCTGGAGTTGTGTTAATCTGTTTAATTGCTCTCAAAGGACAGAAGAAGTAATGACCTGTTGATCACCTCAGACATAATTACTTCACCCAACTTTGATACTTATTAAAAGCAATTAATGTCCCAGTGCTGGGTGTGTCTGTGATAACTGTTGTTTCTCAGTTGTCCCCTGAGGCCGACACACTGTGACCACTGGGTGGTAATTATCTGGCTGAAGTCAGGCCGCCCCCCGAGGCCTGGCATGTTGTCTATCCACGCTAATGACACTCATTACAGTCTCCTTACATCAGCTTATGTGGACGCCATATTGGTGCTATCGAAATAGATTGCATCATACCACACATACACACACACACACACACACTAAAAAACAATCCCAACTTTACTTTGAAGATTCCCTTTCTGAGGACTTTGTTACCATACTTTAACCTCTTTGACCTCCTATAACATTATGAAGGTTTATTAAGACCATTTTAAATTAAAAAGAAATTACAAAAAAGGTGGAGGAGGGTAAAATTAAGAGAACACCCCCAGAACTTCCGAGATTAAAGACCTACATTTACAGGCTTTCTAGAGTTCGGGTTAGACCCCACATGTGACCGATGTAAACAAAGCCCTGCAAACATATTACACATGTTTTGGACATGTCCAAGACCACATCATTTCTGGCATAGTGTTAATTTCGTCAGACGAGACGAGACTAAATATGTACGTCAACGACCTTTTTTTCCATGACTATGAGCAGGTACCATGTGATGGAAAAGCGCCATTAGATTATTGACGCCATAAGACTAAGACTAAATAAAAAAATAGGTGACAAAATTAACACTATTTCGACAATCAGTTTTTTCTTTATTGTTCTTAAGATTATTTTTGGGGCTTTTTTTGTAGTGACAGTGGATAGACAGGAAAGGTGGGAGAGAGATTGGGGAACTATAGTTCGATTCAACCGAACTAAATGAAGCAGGTGTGAAAGCGCCCTAAGTTGATTTTGATGCTGATTCTTTTGTACTTTTACTTGAGTAACATTTTAAATCAGGGCTGTGCAATGAATCAAATTTTGATGGTGATTTTGATTGCGGCTACTAACTATCACTAAAAGAAAAAGAAAATTATCTAGAAAAACTTTTTGCACATTACGTTTTGCACTAAACTCTTTCATAGGCTTTCAGGACTTTATTGTGACACCTTTATACTTTTTTCTACAGAGTATTTCTACACTGTGGTACTTTTATTAAAGTAAAAGTTCTGAGTACTTCTTCCACCTCTACTTTTGTGTGGTGTAGTTTAACAATGTATTATTAAAGTCAGCAAAATGACTCAGTAATGTCACTTTAATAACTCATAAATCAAACTTTTCATTCGTAAGAGAAGAAGTATGTGTGTCTGTGATAACTGTTGTTTCTCAGTTGTCCCCTGAGGCCGACACACTGTGACCACTGGGTGGTAATTATCTGGCTGAAGTCAGGCCGCCCCCCCACCGAGGCCTGGCATGTTGTTCATCCGCGCTAATGACACTCATTACAGTCTCCTTACATCAGCTTATGTGGACGCCATATTGGTGTTATCGAAATAGATTGCATCATACCACACACACACACACACACACACACACACTAAAAAACAATCCCAACTTTACTTTGAAGATTCTCTTTCTGAGGACTTTGTTACCATACTTTAACCTCTTTGACCTCCTATAACATTATGAAGGTCTATTAAGACCATTGTAAATTAAAAAGAAATTACAAAAAGGTGGAGGGGGGGAAATTAAGAGAACAGTTGATCCATCCCCTCTCTCTGCTCTGTTCGGTCTTATAGCCAACCCAGTCTCATGTCAGTTTGTCATGGCATCACAACAAGAAATCTATTAGACTGTGATACCATCACGATATTGTGAAGATTTACGTGATGGGGTCACTTTTTTAAACTAATATATTTCAATGGGAAGCATCTTTCGTGATCACAGCACGTTTCTTTCTGCCAGTCGGCTGCAGCAGAGAAGCTGTATGGCTTTGCTATTATTGGTATTTTTAGCCCAATAACCGCTGTTTTAATCAACATTTATTCACCAGATCTTATCATGGTTTATATGTATTTCTTTTAATGTTATTATTTTTGACTTATTTTCAGGAAAGCTGGATTGCTTTGTTGTTTATTGATATTTTAAAACTATAACACTACATCTATCAACATTTATTTAGCAGTCGTCATGGTATTCATTTCTTTATTTTAATAATATTATTTTGGTCTTATTAGCGGTGAAATATTACAGTAAAAAGTAACGAGACAGAACGACAAGATGGGCGCATTCTAAGCCGATAAAGCACAATGCAGTGCAGGCATTCATTTCAGAGAATCAGACAGTGATCAGCGATGTGTAGCACCAGTATCGCTTCAATGTACATATTTAATCAGGGGTTTTGTCACCGGCAACAACATGTTGCTCAGTTTTGTTCCAGTAAGTTCTGCACCGTAATAACGTTTAAAAAAAATCAGCTGAATACTCCGGAAGTGATGTAGTAATTACCGCTCGGCGTCTGTGAAAGATTGCTTCACGTTGTATGTGAGAATATATACAATAAAAATACCAATAATGAAAAAAATACAGTTTTATGCTAAGCACTTTGATTTGCCTTGTCACAGAAAAATACTAGGACTATATAAAAAAAACTACAGTTGAGTGTTTAGAAATACAGCCTAATGTCTGGTTTAACTAATTTGCATTTGTTGTGAAAAACAAAAAAATAAACTATTTACAAAGAGAAGAATTTTTTATTTTATTTTCCATTCATCGTTATTTAAAAAAGCAATTTTCTAATTTTGCGGTTGATGAATGTTAATAGCAAAAGACTAAAGTGATAAAAACATGAGCATATTAATGTGTGAGACTTAGTTTGATTTAACATATTAAATATTCTATTTAGAAGATCATCCTCATATCAATCACCGTGGTTACAGCTTGTAGCCATCCTAACCTTTGTAGCCTTTACTGAGAGACTACCTTTACAAAATTAAGAAGGGACTAGTTTTAGGAAGCATTTTCAGGAAATTAAAAGGATAAGCAGATTGTTGCCGAGGTTTTTGTCCACAGAGTAAGATGTATATAGCTTTCTATAGGTATGTGTACATATACAAAATGTGTTTTGGCATTTCTGGCACACTTCTACCTCAGCCTACCACATACAGACACACGTACTTTTGCTTTAACCCCCTTTCAATCCATCATGTTTGATCAAGAAGCAACTTTAGGGGTAAACAACTTTAGGGGTAAACAATAACAGAAAAGGGGAATTGAAATTGAACTAAATGGAAGCAAGCAGTACTTAAGATCTGTGCCTGATATTCCCTGCAATGTAAAATCTTTTGTTTTTAAGTATGGACGAGGACGGTTCGCCACCACCTGGCTGAGAAGAAAATGGGTTTTCGGGATTCTTGGTGTTGGCCGAAGGTGTAACAGACCTATTTTGAAACTGAATGATCGGAGGTCCAGACGTCATCTTCTCCCACTCATTTTGCGCCACGTGCAGCCAAGAAACACCACCCTAAGTGACGAATGGTGGGCCTACAGAGGTGCTCTAACCACCCATAGGTACAGACACTTTCCTGTCAACCACAGTCAGTGGTTTGTTGACCCAGTAACAGGCAGCCACACAAAACCTCAAAAGAGCTTGGGCCATATATAAGGGGATAGTATGGCGACTGAGAGGGAATAGGACAGAGGCACTATTCAAAGAGCATCTGTCAGTAATTGAGTGGACCTACTGGCTAGCGAAACATCATAAAGATGGTCCTTTTGGAAGATTAATTAAGGACATTAGTCATAGGTACCGCTTGTAGGAACCCCACACCATTCTCTCTTGGAATTTTAAATTTGGTGGATTAATGAGGACTATTCAGAATCAGAAATACTTTAAGCAGAAATACTTTAATAATCCCAGGGGGAAATTATTTGTTACCACTCCAGGTATACAAACAGTGATTGTGGACTGCTCCTCAGATATCTGCAGGGTAAATTGAGACTGCTAGGTAGACTATCTGTCAACTGGTTCTTCAGCTCAAGGGGAGGAAGCTCACAGACATTGCCAAGCAATGTACAGAAGCTGTTGAAGCTGATGAAGCCATTTTGCAAACAGTACAGCAGTTGAAAGACATTCAAGAGCTTCTGCCAATAAAAAAAAAACTTAAAATCATTTGCCTCATGCAGGCATTTATATTGTCATAAAGTGATACAGTTCATTTTAGAGTTCAATAATACCAAATCCTAGTAATTGTATAGACCACTGTAATGTTTTCTTTATGATCCTTTTGGAGGATCACAAAAGCACGTGGCTATTTGTAGTGAAATTGTTAACATACATTTTGTATAAATAATTGTTTTTTCTTTTAACATGTAGCATATGGTCTCTTTTTTGGTTGTCCAAAAATAATATTTCCATTTGGTTCACCACTGTTGTATGATAGTGACAGTTTAATTATGGTGAAGTAATGCATTAATCAAGTGTTACTCAAGGGGTATATGCTTTCATCTTTACGATATTGCTCACAAACATCATTAATTGGTTAACTATGGTTTAGTAATGCTTCTTCAGTATTATTATACATTTATCAAGTGTTAGTTAAGGTGCATATGTCCTCAACTTTACAATAAGGCTATCAAACCGCATTAATAACTGTTTAAATATGGTTTAGTAATGCTAATTCAGTATTATTATACATTTACCAAGTGTTAAGGTGCATCTGTTCTCAACTTTACAATAAGACTATCAAACCGCATTAATAACTGTTTAAATATGGTTTAGTAATACTTCTTCAGTATTGTTATACATTAATCAAGTGACCATTTAAGGTTAAGTAATGCTTATATAGCATGCACAATAATTTGTATAGGTTGATGCTTTTTACTGTAATAACTAATGTAACTAGCATCTTACAAACCATTAAACAAATAAATCAATACCTTAGTTAACATTAACAACATTTGTAAATGACAGTTTTTCATTTGTATATTTCCAGTTTAGGCTTTTTAGTACATTAACTAATGTTAAAATAGTCACCTTAGTTAACTGTTAACATTTAGTCAAGGCTTGTTACTGCATTAACTAATGGTAAAATAGACACATTAGTTAAAGGTTAATAATTATTAAAGGCTTGTTACTGCATTAACTAATGATAAAATAGACACATTAGTTAACTGTTAATAATTAGTTAAGGCTTGTTACTGCATTAACTAATGGTAACATAGACACCTTCGTTAACTGTTATTAACATTAAGTCAAGGCATTAACAAATACTAAATAGATGCCTTAGTTAACTGTTACTAACAGTTTCTCCAGGCTTTTTACTATATTAACTAATAGTACAATAGACACCTTAGTTAACTTTGATTAACAGTTAGTTAAGGCATTAACTATATAAATCTGTGTCAGTTTCACGGAATCGCCGAAAATTCTGTGACGGGCCCACGGATGTGATGCCTATGTAAGTCAATGACAGGCATCATCCGTGGTCTATGCACGGATTCCCTGATCACAGCACGTTTCTTTCTGCTAGTCTGGCTGCTACAGAGAAGCTGTATAGCTTTGCTATTATTGGTATTTTTAGCCCAATAACCGCTGTTTTAATCAACATTTATTCACCAGATCTTATCATTGTTTATTTGTATTTCTTTTAATGTTATTATTTCGGTCTATTTTGGCCAGGGAAGCTGGATTGCTCTGTTGTTTATTGATATTTTTAAAACTATAATGCTACATCTAGCAACATCTAGCAACATATATTTAAATATTATCATGGTATGCATTTCTTTATTTTAATAATATTATTTTGGTCTTATTACCGGTGACATATTACAGTATGCTGTAGGACAGAACACGATATGATCCGAGCTGGGCGCATGCAAAGCCGATTTCCCACAATGCAATGCGGGCATTCATTTCAGAGAATCAGACAGCGATCAGCGGGTCTTTAACGACAGTATCACTTCAATGTACATATATAATCAATGGTTTAGTCATCAGCAACAACACGTTGCTCAGCTTTGTTCCAGTAAGTTATGCACCGCGACGTTTTTTAAAAATCCGCAAAAAACTCTGGAAGTGACGTGGTACGTGTCGCTCGGTGGATATGAAGATAAAAAATACACAATATTCATAATATTAATGTTTTTGTCTAACGTTGTATTTGAGGATGTAAACAATGAAGATATTAATAATAATAAAATACAGTTTCATGTATTTGTCTCATGTACAGTTTGCTTGGCTGGCTGGCGGGCGGCGGCAATCTGAAATGGAATGAAGCCCATTCACGGCAGACATGTCCCCCCACCCACCCCGGAAGAACTACAAGTGCACAAGCTTTGTAACAGGTTCTGGGGCCCGTCTATAGTGGGAGTTGTAGTTTTTAAATATATTGGTATATTTCTCATAATTATAAGTTGGCAGTGTAGAATTTTGAATACACCCTGGCTTTTTTTGGGATGGGGAACACACTGGTGTCAGAGTTTAAAAATCTAATAGTTGAATATATAGAAAATAGCGTATTACCATATTTGACAGTGCTTACAGTGGGTAAACTTTGGTGACCATATCTACATGACAGCTGAGGTCCAGAACTTTCTATAACTGCTGTTCCTATGTGTGTAGCACCTTCTGTTGCTAAATGACAAGCCTTCAAAGATGGACTGGGTTCAAGTAATGGATCCTCTTCAGACTGACATATGTTACTGTTGAGGTTGAGACCTTTCCAACGATGTCTTTGCTTTAGTCCTACGATATTTTAATTTTTACATATCATGGAGACCATGTTGCAGGAGATACTTTATTTCCCCCAGAGGGATATCTGCCTTGAGTTCAAATGCTTCACACATAACACTTGACATATTGTTTTATCATACAGCTGACATGTACTTACAATAAAAAAACATAAACAAAGTGATATGCAGCCAGACTGAAGCACATTATCAGCCACAATCTATTGCTCATCTTTCACAAACAGTGACAAGACCAACACAACCTTATATGCATTATAGCATGAAGCTATTCCACAATCAGCCTTAAAGCAACAGTATTTACAGTTTTAATTGAGTTAGGTCTAGAGCTGCAGCCATCGATTCTTTTTGTAATTGACTAATCTAGCACTTTATCGATCGAGTAATCGATTAATCAGATATTTATTTATTTATTTTTATTTATTTTTTGCCTTTTTAAACAACCAAAACTAGACCTATATGTAAATATTAGTTATACTTAACCTATTTTCATTTATATATTTGATTATGTCACACAGCTCTGTTACACTTATGCTATTAGATCGTTGATCAGCTGTTTCTCCATAGAGAGAGAGAGAGAGAGAGAGAGCAAGAGAGAGAGAGAGAGAGAGAGAGAGAGAGAGAGAGAGAGAGAGAGAGAGAGAGAGAGAGAGAGAAACAATCAGCTGTTGTTCTGAAGGATGGTCAGCGTCAGCTCAGATCGTGGTCACCACTACATATTTCCTTGTCTCTGATTCTGGTAGTTGTTGTCTCTGATGTGATGTCATCGTCCATACGACTCTGTGATTGGCTGTTGTCGGTCCTCTTTGTGGAACGGATGATGAAATTAGACTCCATGTTTCCTGTTGAGATGCTAAAGCTCTGACGTCGTGCTATTATTGTGCTAAGCTAGTTTGATGTTGCAGTATACACACTGTCCAGAGTTTTAGTTTTAATTGCGTCTGAACTGACTCCAACCTTTGGACCCTTCCTGTGGTCTCCTCCAGCCGGTCTCTTCTCTCAGCCCTCACTAGTTACCTCTGGCATGTGTCTGAACTGACTCCAACCTTTGGACCCTTCCTGTGGTCTCCTCCAGCCGGTCTCTTCTCTCAGCCCTCACTAGTTACCTCTGGCATGTGTCTAAACTGACTCCAACCTTTGGACCCTTCCTGTGGTCTCCTCCAGCCGGTCTCTTCTCTCAGCCAATCACTAGTTACCTCTGGCATGTGTCTGAACTGACTCCAACCTTTGGACCCTTCCTGTGGTCTCCTCCAGCCGGTCTCTTCTCTCAGCCAATCACTTGTTACCTCTGGCATGTGTCGCCAGCAGCAGACGGAGCCGTCTGGTGAGCGACGGTAGCGGGAACGCCGTCCGTCAGCGATACAACGTTAGTAACACTGATGTAACCGAGCTTCCAGGCAAGTCATTTTGCATCGAGGATTTTTTGTAATCGAATTATTCGAGTTATTCGAGTAATCGTTTCAGCCCTAGTTAGGTCCAAATTAGGCCTATAGCTTAGAAATATTTAGTTTACATTGGGGTGCCAGCAGCAGCTACTTGGCATGGAGAATAAAGATCAGACCATTTATTTGTTGTTTATTTGAATAGGGACAGATACAAAAAACATAGATAATTACATAAAGAACAATCCGATGCTTGTATCACAGTTTTATAGCCATGGCTAATTCACAACACCTGTCCCTAGAAGAGCTTTTAACAGTTAAAATAATAAAGGAGTCAGATGCTTGCAATGAATACAATAAAATATCCAGAAACCAGTTAGCAGCAATAAAAATAAGTGTAGTAAATAAACACATTCACTCGAGCTCATTCAGATGCACACCTCACTTACACACAGCTGTACATTTCATATGACATGATCACACTGCTGCTGCTGTATGTACCATACTTTTGATAGTTTTTTTTAAAGGTGGACATTTCAGTTAGAGTCTTTATGTTTGTAGGAAGCCAGTTCCACAGATTGGCTCCTTTCACAGAAAAAACATTTTGGGCAAAAGATGTTTTACAAAATGGAACTTTACAGTCTCCACATACAGCAGCTCTTGTGGATCTGGAGGATTCCAGCCTGTTCACAAATTTACAAAGTGGCTCAAGTGCAAGTCCAACATTTAAAAAACAACTTTATATATCTAAGATACAGTGGGGCAAAAAAGTATTTAGTCAGTCACCAATTGTGCAAGTTCGCCCACTTAAAAAGATGAGAGAGGCCTGTAATTTTCATCATAGGAACACTTCAACTATGAGAGACAAAATGAGACAAAAAATCCAGAAAATCACATTTTAGGATTTTTAATGAATGTATTGGTAAATTATGGTGGAAAATAAGTATTTGGTCAATAACAAAAGTTCATCTCAATACTTTGTTATATACCCTTTGTTGGCAATGACAGAGGTCAAACGTTTCTTCACAAGGTTTTCACACACTGTTGCTGGTATTTTGGCCCATTCCTCCATGCAGATCTCCTCTAGAGCAGTGATGTTTTGGGGCTGTCGCTGGGCAACACAGACTTTCAACTCCCTCCAAAGATTTTCTATGGGGTTGAGATCTGGAGACTGGCTAGGCCACTCCAGGACCTTGAAATGCTTCTTACGAAGCCACTCCTTTGTTGCCCGGGCGGTGTGTTTGGGATCATTGTCATGCTGAAAGACCCAGCCACGTTTCATCTTCAATGTCCTTGCTGATGGAAGGAGGTTTTCTCTCAAAATCTCACGATACATGGCCCCATTCATTCTTTCCTTTACACGGATCAGTCGTCTTGGTCCCTTTGCAGAAAAACAGCCCCAAAGCATGATGTTTCCACCCCCATGCTTCACAGTAGGTATGGTGTTCTTTGGATGCAACTCAGCATTCTTTCTCCTCCAAACACGACAAGTTGAGTTTTTACCAAAAAGTTCTATTTTGGTTTCATCTGACCATATGACATTCTCCCAATCCTCTTCTGGATCATCCAAATGCTCTCTAGCAAACCTCAGATGGGCCTGGACATGTACTGGCTTAAGCAGGGGGACAAGTCTGGCACTGCAGGATTTGAGTCCCTGGCGGTGTAGTGTGTTACTGATGGTAGCCTTTGTTACTTTGGTCCTAGTTCTCTGCAGGTCATTCACTAGTTCCTCCCGTGTGGTTCTGGGATTTTTGCTCACCGTTCTTGTGATCATTTTGACCCCACGGGGTGAGATCTTGCATCGAGGGAGATTATCAGTGGTCTTGTATTATCAGTGGTCTTGTATGTCTTCCATTTTCTTATAATTGCTCCCACAATTGATTTCTTCACACCAAGCTGCTTACCTATTGCAGATTCAGTCTTCACAGCCTGTTGCACAATTTTGTTTCTGGTGTCCTTTGACAGCTCTTTGGTCTTGGCCATAGTGGAGTTTGGAGTGTGACTGTTTGAGGTTGTGGACAGGTGTCTTTTATACTGATAACAAGTTCAAACAGGTGCCATTAATACAGGTAACGAGTGGAGGACAGAGGAGCCTCTTAAAAAAGAAGTTACAGGTCTGTGAGAGCCAGAAATCTTGCTTGTTTGTAGGTGACCAAATACTCATTTTACCGAGGAATTTACCAATAAATTCATTAAAAATCCTAAAATGTGATTTTCTGGATTTTTTGTCTCATTTTGTCTCTCATAGTTGAAGTGGACCTATGATGAAAATTACAGGCCTCTCTCATCTTTTTAAGTGGAAGAACTTGCACAATTGGTGGCTGACTAAATACTTTTTTGCCCCACTGTATAAATTCTCTGTGCTTGCCTGGAGAGACGGGTTTTATTCCTCTCCACAACCTTCATGACAGTCACCTGACAACCAAACTTTAAATGAGATGTTTTTAGATATTGTCATGCTTTATGACATACAGTATATCACGATATTCAGCCAATGATACGATTTGATATAATTCGATACACTTACATCATTTTCTGAAAGATTTAAAGGGGACAGAGTGATTTTGGTGACATCTTGTGAGTGTTCCATTTACTTGGATTTAATTAATTGAACTGAAAACTAAAAACATCAAGTACACAATATATGTCTCTGACTGGACAGAGAGTCTACAGCTTGCAAATGCTGGACAAAATGAATCAAAGATGTGTTGAGAAAATTAGTTCCATTTATTGAAACAGTGCAAACTGTAGCTTACAAGCCTTTGAAAAGTAAATAAAGTGCAGTATTGCAATTAACAATGGAGAGTTAAAAAGTGCAGCAAGTGGCCTGTTCTGAACAGTTTCTTTGACAGCTTTTTTAACTTGACACTAAACATATGAGGTAGCCAGTCTAGCCACCAGGTAAGTAAACATAGTACCATGGCTTCTCCAAAACATCCAATAATTCACGTCACTAAGAAGAACATTTAAACATTTAACTTAAAATGTACCCATCTTAGCCGAGTAGTTTAAGGCCTGTAGGCCTACAAGTATGTGAGGTAGCCAGTCTAGCCAGCAGAAAAGAAAAATAAACCATGGCAGCCAGCCAATAATTCAAGTCCATAGGAGCAACATTTAAGCCAACGTAAAATTGTACCCAACTTAGCAAAGTAGCTTAAGGCCTTAAGTGAACACTAAACAGAAACTCTCCTCTCCACATAACTGCAGACCAAGTGGATTTTTGTTCAGGAATAGAATCTGATCAACGTGCTCTGGGAAAAGTGCACTTCTCTGAGCAGTGATGATATCTCCGGTGGTGGAAAAGACCCTCTCTGAGGAAACACTAGTGCCAGGGACACAGAGGTACCTTTCAGCAAGTTGTGACAAGAGTGTATACTGATACTGGTGCTCCTTCCACCAGACCAGTGGATCTTCTTTCACTTCCAGGAGATCTGCCTCCTTGTAGCGGGTCATCTGCTCCTTCGCCTCGTCCTCTTGGGTATTTGTCTTATGTCGTGCTGCACCACCACCATATCGTTCACCAAGAAGGGCAGCCAGTGGACAAGACGGCCTTGGATTCCTGGGTGGAGGACGCTGACCTTCAAATAAATAAACAATAAAGACAAAAACGCATTACTTATAGTTAAGCACATTCTATAATTCCTACACAGAGGTTCAGACAACACAGTGCGCTTCACTGGATAACAATGGGTGATACTGACCTTCACTGCTCTCTCCTTCCATGAATTGCTCTCCTTCATCTACAGCGTCTTTGTCTTCTTTAGATGCCATCCCCTCATCATCAGCACAAGCATTTGCTGTCCCCTCTTCATCCACACTCCAAAGTGACTAAATTAAATAAGTCAACATGAAATGAAATTCAAGAGCTTTTATTGTATAAATGTTTTAATTACTATATTTATTATATGCCTTTAAACCTGTTAACATTATGGCATTTATGTTTTTTAAACTATTTAATATTTATCTATTTTAAACTGTTAACGTTGTAGGACTTGCCTTTTAAACTTTGAACAATGCATTATTTAGGCGTATGGTTACTCTCGCCAGGAGATGGCGGATAGACAAGGCCAAAGGTTAAACCTAGCAGTACCATCACTGCCTTACCTCTGATGGCTGCATGCTCAGTCTTGCAGCCTCTACAATCAGTCCATCATAAACGTCCTGTCTTTCATTTTCAGTCAGGAAGGGAAGACTTTTGAATCATGGATCCATCGCTGAACATGCATGGAGAGTTGCCTTGAGGTCAATGTACCTCTTCTGAAGATCCCCAGCCATGGCAGCCTTCATCTCTTTTATGACTGTAGGTTCACCTTTGATCGGTTTCAGTCCGTTGATCAGTGTGTCTATACTGTCTGTACTATTGTGGCGTAGTTTCACAGTTTATTATTAACACACACACACACACACACACTAAAAAAACAATCCCAACTTTGAAGATTCCCTTTCTGAGGACTTTGTTACCATACTTTAACCTCTTTGACCTCCTATAACATTACGAAGGTTTATTAAGACCATTTTAAATTAAAAAGAAATTACAAAAAGGTGGAGGGGGAAAATTAAGAGAACACCCCCAGAACTTCCAAGATTAAAGACCTACATTTACAGGCTTTCTAGAGTTCGGGTTAGACCCCACATGTGACCGATGTAAACAAAGCCCTGCAAACCTATTAAACATGTTTTGGACATGTCCAAGAATACATCATTTCTGGCAGTCAGTTTTTTTTTCTTCTTTTTTTGTAACATTGGCTAGACAGTAAAGGTGGGAGAGAGTTTTCTGGTTCTGATTTAGTGTTTTTAATATTTCAGTAATGAGCAGCTAATAGACAGAAAGTAGGACAGTAAGATGATGATGTCACACAGTCTTTTGATTTTGATTTGATTTGATTAGGATCCCCATTAGTTGATGCAGAACATCAGCTACTCTTCCTTGTAAACAGTGAAAATCTTTAATCAACAGAAAATCTAAGAAAAGTCCTAAATTTACAAGAAGCAAGCGTGGATATCCTCTGAGATTCCAGTGGAAAACATAATCTAAACTTCTAAAGAAACAGACTTCTTTTTGGAGCCAATAAAGTCGCCCTCTGCAGGAAATTAGAGAGAATTCAGCTTTAAGGAGCTTCAGCATTGGCTTCAGTTATGTTAGACCCAGAAGCTCCGTCCATTATCTTTACAGTCTGTGCTTCGCAGCAGCTTTGGTCTGAAGAAATTAATCCCTCTCTCCTTCTCCTTCCCCTCAAACCCCTCCATCCCACACCAGAACAGTGACAGAAAGTTGAAACTGAAAAATAAAATTTGAAATATAAACTGACAATGAAATGTTATGAAATTAAGCTTTGGATCACCCCTTCCCCTGAAAGATTAATCCTTATTAGATAGAGTCTTAAGGGACTTATTTGGGCAACTTGATAGTGAGGAATTACAATAGTCCAGCCTGGAAGTAACAAATGCATGGACTAGTTTTTCTGCATCTCTGTGCTATGATGCATTCTGAATCCTGACTGAAAGTCCTCAAATAAACTATTGCTATGTAGAAAATCACATAACTGATTAGCGACTACCTTCTCAAGGATCTTGGAGAGAACGGGAAGGTTATATATTGGTCTATAATTGGTTAAGACCTCAGGATCGAGGGTGGGTTTTTTTCAGAAGAGGTTTTATCACAGCTACTTTAAATGACTGCGGTACGTAACCTGTTACTAAAGACATATTGATCATATCTAGTAATGAAGTGTTAACCACGGGTAACGCTTCTTCCAGTAGCCTTGTTTGAATGGGGTCTAAGAGACAGGTAGACAGGCTTAGCTGAAGTGACCTTTAACATTAATTGTTGAAGGTCTATAGAATAAAAGCAGTCTAAGTATATGTCAGGTCTTGTCGTTCTTTCTCGCGGTGTTGCGTTTAAAGGTGAACCGTTAGAAGTTGAGGGCAAGAGGTGATGAATTTCATCTCTAATTGTTATTATTTTATCAATAAAGAAGCTCTCCCATGTATTTGGAGACAAAAATAAACATAATGAGCATTATATCTCATATAAAGGACAAACTATTTACATTTCTTCAAATAAGGCCCAAACTTATGCCAAAACTCAAAACAGTAATGCTATTCTTCTCTGTAGACGATCTTTGGTCACATCAAACTATTCTGCCCTCGGCTGATCTCTCTTCACAATAAACAATCTTTGCTTGGTCTCTCGGATGACGTATTGCCGGCCTTATATGGGCCTAATGTGTTGACAGACCAGCCTTCCATTGGTTGACAAGACACCAACAAGCGTCTCCCAGAACATCATGGGAAACAAAATGGATGTTAAAGCACATGTTAGAAAATATACTATGCTGTTTTTACGCAGATTGAAGGTCAATAAATATTGTGCCTTTTATATCATAACCTAGAAAAGTGGTTCCCAAATCTGGTCTGAGTTCTCTGGTGAGTCCTCTAGTGGAATCCTCCAGTAACAAGCGTAGTCAGTGTGTGACACAGCATAGCTCCCTTTGGACTCTGCGTGTACAGGTTGCTGCTCTCAGTGTGACAGCAAAAGAGGATAAAAGTTCAGCTGCTGCCTCAGTCTGCTGTAGGTCAGGGGGGGGTGCTGTGTATTATTCTAAAATCTATGTTTACATACACTGATGCAAAGACTGTTTTCTGATTTCTTTCTGACTGCTGGACAGACCACAGGACACATATGAACACTATATACAGTATATTGTTTCAGCTGATTATATCAGCTGTTATAAGACACAAGAGTGGACAACATCACTACACTAAAAGCTTTTCAGAAAGTTTGAATGTAATTGCAAACATTTCACTTGTGGAAAAGAACCTTTTGAATGTCTGTCATGTATGAGCCTTGTTAACCTGGATACATCTCTTTTTCATTCATTCAACTGTAATATTGTTCAATGAAAAATGTGAGGTTGCTTGGTCATTTAGTTCATGTGACACTGACCTTTTTCCTTCCATGTCTATTTTTTGAAGATGTCTTTCTGAACTATCTGAAATATGTTACTGATGCAGAATATTATCAGGCACAATTGTTAGAATTGTGCAGTGTATGCAACTTACATGAATGCAGGCTTATTGTATGTTTTGTATCTACTGTTAAAATAGGACATTTTGATGCACACATTTTAATCTCATTTACTGTACCTCATTCTGTTTTCACTTCTCTTCTTCCAGCTCTGCTGTTGTTCAGACATGAAGAACAACAACAGCCTGAATCCTTTGTATTTTTGTTGAATGACAAATGTTAAGTTGCTTGTTGATTTAGTTCATGTGACACTGACCTTTTTCCACCCATGTCTATTTGTTGGACATGTCTTTTTAACTAAATGAAATGTATTAGGTGTGCTGCATATTTTCAAGCAGAATTGTTAGAGATGTGCAGTTTATGAAACATACATGCATGCAGGCTTATTGTATGTTTTGTGACTTGTTAAACTGTTAAAATAGGACATTTTGCTAAGAACATTTTAATCTAATTTAGTGTACATTGATCTGTTTAACCCTCCTTTCCCTTCATCACTCACTTCTCTTCTTCCAGCTCTGCTGTTGGTCAGACATGAACAGCAACAACAGCCTGAATCCTTTGTATTTTCAGTTCACTCTGTTTGCAGACTTTGGGCCCCTCAGATATCTGTTCTTCAGTCTGTGTCTGTTGCTCTACATGACTATTGTCTCTGCTAACATTGTCATTATTCTGACAGTCTGCCTGGAGAAGTCTCTGCATCAGCCCATGTATATTTTTATCTGCTGTCTGTCTTTTAACTCTCTGTACGGCTCAGCTGGCTTCTTCCCCAGGTTTCTGACCGACATTCTGTCTGACACTCATTTAATCTCACGTCCATTATGTTTCATTCAGATGTATGTTATTTACACCTATGCATCATGTGAGATGACTATTCTGAGCATCATGGCCTACGATAGATTTGTTGCTATTTGCCAGCCTTTACACTATCACAGTAAAATGACATTTAAGATGGTAACATATCTTGTGATTTTTGCCGTGCTCTCCCCTGCATTTGCTATAGGCTTATGTCTCTATCTTACTGTCCGATTACCGTTGTGTGGCAATAAATTGAACAGGATTTTCTGTTCCAACTGGCCTGTGGTTCAGCTCTCCTGTGTAGACACAACTCTGAACAACATAGTGGGTCAGTTTATCACGACAACAACCTTCTTCATCCCCCTGTTCTTTGTCCTGTACACCTATCTACGTCTTCTGCTTGTTTGCAGGAGAAGCTCGTCTGAATTCAGAGGAAAGGCGTTAAAGACCTGCCTGCCTCACATCGTGACCTTCATGACCTATTCTTTCTCTGTCTTCTGTGAGCTGTCATTGACTCGATTTGAGGCTGATAAAATGAATCCTATCATCACAGTTGTTTTATCTTTAGAGTATTTGATCATCCCCCCCATTAATAACCCTCTAGTTTACGGCATGAATCTCCCTCAAATCAAAGGAGTGGTAGTTAGATTTTTGAAGAAGCTTCCTGCTGCGAAAATGTAAAACTTAACATGCACATTTAGAAAACTATATATACTGTATCTCTCAGCCAACAAATATACTTCTAGAATATTTTAAATACATTTGTCCATAGATCTTGTCTGTTATTATATTAATTTAAGGTGGTCTATGAAAAGAAAGATGTGTTCAACCTGAAACAAAAAAATGATATTAACATTGCAAATGCATGGTTCAACTAACTAAAATTAATCTTTTAAACTCACATTGTGGATTTGAATTAGTCTCAAATGTTAATTGATTTTTCTTCATCCATTTCTCACATAATACAATTAAAATTACATGTTAGAAATATATATCATGTGCTGCTTTTCCAGGCAGATTGACGCCTTTGATATCTTGTTCGCAAATGTTTCACATCAAGGACACCTACACTGAAACAAATTAGGCCAGGGACCCCCAGTTGACAAGATTTGTCCCAGGACCACCCACCTGACAGGACGTTTCCTTTTGGATGTTTAACTACAGAAAGTGTAGAAAACCCTTGGTAACAAATATAAATACATTATGTTATTGTGTTACTTATGGATCAAAGTATAGTGGAAATAATGCCCACTGATGTAGAACAAATTAGAATTGATAGGTGGTCAGGTGTGTTTGGTGGGAATTTGGTCTCACAGTGTTTTAGCTCTGTATGTTCCACTGTGTTTATTCTGTTTTAATATTTATGGTTTGTGGTGAACAAGTTGCCCTTTGTAATTATACGTACACTGTTTTTACACAATATTATAATGATGTAGGATTTGGAATAAACAAGACAGTCTACAGCTATGAGTGTGGAATTCCATTTGTGTCAATATAATCAAATAAAACATCTTAAATATAAAATAAAGATAATGGAACTATGACTAGAAACAGTAGTTGTAGTAGTTCATGGTGTAGCAGGGCGTAACAGGGTGTAGCAGGGTATAGCATGGCACTACAGGGAACTGCGGGGTATAGCAGGGTGTAGCAGGACATAGCCGGGCACTGCAGAGCGTAGCAGGGCACCGAGCAGGACCACGGCGACAGCTGCAACCATGATTTAGGTGCCACCCTAATCCAAGGAAAACTGCTGGGCAAAAAATAATAATAATAATGTAAGCTCCTCAGAGCTAAGTTAGTAACGAGCATTTCTGGGACATGGATGCACACACATGGAAAGAGAGAGGAGAGAGGAGCTCAATGGGTCAAAAGAAGTCCCTCGGAAGTCTAAAGCTATAACAACATAATTAAGAGCTGGTGCAAGGCAAACCTGAGCCACATCTATAAGGGTTGGTAGAATAATCTGATGACTATGAAGAGAAGCAGGGAAGAGAAGGGGTGCCGTTTCTGCAGTAAAACACCCTCCCTGCCGTTGTAGGCGAACGCTGCACCTCCTCACTCCCTAATTAACACTTTATCAAAGAATCAGAATCAGAAAGGGCTTTATTGCCAAGTACGTTGCACATACAAGAAATTTGTCATGGTGCTGTTGGTGCCTGTCACACATTCAAATATAAGAAGGATAAAAAAGAATATAAACATTATGAATATAAACATATATACACAGAATGTATTAATAATGATAAAAAATAAGTAAATAAATAGTAAAATAAGTAAGTTAAATAGTAGTAAAAAGGAAGGAATGCTACAGCAGAGTAGGTACAGTGGCATGAGGAGCCCGAGGTGGGGTGTGGAGAGAGTCAGGGTGGTTTCCGGGCCTTGTTAATAAGACTAGTGGCGGAGGGGAAAAAACTGTTCATGTGGCGTGTGGTTTTGGTCCTGATGGACCTCAACCTCCTGCCAGAGGGGAGTGGCTCAAAGAGTTTGTGCCCGGGGTGGGAGGGATCGGCCACAATCTTTCCAGCACGCTTCAGAGTCCTGGTGGCATAAAGGTCCTGGAGCGGCGGCAGATTGCAGCCAATCACCTTCTCTGCTGACCGAATGACACGCTGCAGTCTGCCCTTGTCCTTGGCCGTGCTAGCAGCGTACCAGATGGTGATGGAGGATGTGAGGATGGACTCAATGATGGCTGTGTAGAAGTGCACCATCATTGTCTTTGGCAGGTTGAATTTCTTCAGCTGCCGCAGGAAGTACATCCTCTGTTGTGCTTTCTTGACGAGGGAGCTGATGTTCAGCTCCCACTTGAGGTCCTGGGAGATGATAGTTCCCAGGAAGCGGAAAGACTCCACAGTGTCAATTGTGGAGCCACAGAGGGTGATGGGGGCAGGTGGGGCTGGGTTCTTCCTGAAGTCCACAACCATCTCCACTGTCTTTAGAGCGTTGAGCTCTAGGTTGTTTTGCTTGCACCAGGTCACCAGGTGATCAGCCTCCGACCTGTAGGCGGACTCATCCCCCTCAGAGATGAGTCCGATGAGGGAGGTGTCGTCCGCAAACTTCAGAAGCTTGACGGACTGGTGACTGGAGGTGCAGCTGTTAGTGTACAGGGAGAAGAGCAGAGGAGAAAGAACGCAGCCCTGGGGGGATCCGGTGCTGATGGACTGTGAATCGGAGACGTGTTTCCCCAGCTTCACATGCTGCTTCCTGTCAGACAGGAAGTCAGTGATCCACCTGCAGGTGGAGTCAGGCACACTAAGCTGGGAGAGCTTCTCCTGAAGCAGAGCCGGGATGATGGTGTTAAAGGCAGAGCTGAAGTCCACAAACAGGATCCTGGCGTAGGTTCCTGCGGAGTCCAGGTGCCGGAGGATGTAGTGGAGGGCCAGGTTGACTGCATCGTCTACAGACCTGTTGGCTCTGTAGGCAAACTGCAGGGGGTCCAGGAGGGGGTCGGTGATGGCTTTGAGGTGTGAAAGCACAAGGCGCTCAAAGGACTTCATAACCACAGAGGTCAGGGCAACGGGTCTGAAGTCATTAAGTCCTGTGGTCCTTGGCTTCTTGGGAACAGGGATGATTGTTGAGGACTTGAAGCAGGCTGGCACGTGACATGTCTCCAGTGAGGTGTTGAAAATGTCTGTGAACACTGGAGACAGCTGATCAGCGCAGTGCTTCAAGCTAGATGGGGAGACAGCATCCGGTCCAGCAGCTTTCCTGGGATTCTGTCTTCTAAAGAGTCTGTTGACGTCCCTCTCGTGGATGGAGAGAGTCGTCACTGAGGTGGGAGGGGGGGTGGAGGTGGAGGGGACCGTTAAGGAGGGCATTGATGGGGGGGCCCAGGACCCTGTTGAGGTGGGGGAGGTGGAGGTGATGCACAGTGGCTGTAGCTGTAGGGAGGTGTTGTGGGGGATGGTGTCAGGACTGTCCTTTTGTCTTTCAAATCGACAGTAGAACTCGTTCAGGTCGTTGGCTAGGTGTCGGTCATTGAAGGAGTGGGGGGGTTTAGGCTTGTAGTTGGTGATCTGCCTAAGTCCTTTCCAGACAGTCGCAGAGTCATTAGCTGAGAACTGGTGTTGGAGCTTCTCAGAGTAGCGTCGTTTAGCCTCCTTCACTGCCTTGCTAAACTTGTACTTTGACTCTTTAAATCTGTCTTTGTCCCCACTCCTGAAGGCCTCTTCCTTGCCCAGCCTTAACCTTCTGAGTTTGGCTGTGAACCAGGGTTTGTCGTTGTTGTAACTCACCCTGGTGCTTGATGGAATACAGCAGTCCTCACAGAAGCTGATGTATGATGTCACAGCCTCTGTATACTCATCCAGACTGTTGGTAGCAGTCCTGAACACATCCCAGTCAGTAGAATCCAAACACGACTGGAGATCCTCCACAGCCTCACTGGTCCACTTCCTTGATGTCCTCACTACAGGTTTGCAGAGCTTTAGTTTCTGCCTGTAGGCGGGGATCAGGTGAACCATGACATGGTCAGAGTGTCCCAGTGCAGCACTGGGACAGCATCCCTGACTGTGGTGTAACAGTGATCCAGAATGTTCTCCTCTCTGGTCGGGCATTTGATATGCTGTCTATATTTAGGGAGGTCATGAGTGAGGTTCCCTTTATTAAAGTCACCAAGGACAATAACTAGGGAGTCCGGGTTGGTCCGCTCCACGAACAGTATCTGGTCGGCGAGCATGCGCTGCGCGTCCTGCACGTTGGCCTGCGGTGAGATGTAAACACCGACCAGAATGAATGAAGCAAACTCACGGGGTGAATAAAAAGGCTTACAGTTTATGATGAAATACTCCAGGTCAGGAGAACAATGCTGCTGGATCACTGTCACGTCGTTGCACCAACCGCTGTTGATGTAGAAACAGATTCCTCCACCTTTTGTTTTGCCGGAGAGGTCCGTGTCTCTGTCCGCTCTGTAGAGTTGGAAGCCTGCCAGCTGCAGCGCAGAGTCCGGTATTAATCCACAGAGCCACGTCTCCGTGAAGCACAAAACAGCAGATGAAGAAAAGTCGCTGTTTCTCACCAAAAGCAGTTGTAATTCCTCCAGTTTGTTGGGCAGAGAGCGCATTCTGGGAGCGCAGTGCTCTACTGGGACAATAGGTACTATGAGCTCTTCAAGATATGATGATGCTTGACGATGTTGGAGCATTTTAGGTCAGGAGAAGGATTTTAAATTTAATCCTAGATTTTACAGAAATCCAATGCAGAGAAGCTAATACAGGAGAAATATGATCTCTTTTCTTAGTTCTTGTCAGAACACGCGCTGCAGCATTCTGGATCAGCTAGAGAGTCTTAAGGGACTTATTTGAGCAACCTGATAGTAAGGAATTACAATAGTCCAGCCTGGAAGTAACAAATGCCTGGACTAGTTTTTCAGCATCGTTTTGAGACAGGATATGCCTTAACTTCAGTTTTGTCTGAGTTTAACATCAGAAAATTGTAGGTCATCCATGATTTTATATCTGTAATGCATGCTTGAAGTTCAGCTAACTGACTGGTTTCGTCTGGCTTGATTGATAGGTATAATTGGGTGTCAGCCGCATAACAGTGAAAGTTAGTTGAGTGTTTCCTAATAATATTGCCTAGAGGAAGCATATATAAAGTGAATAGAATTGGTCCAAGCACTGAGCCTTGTGGAACGCCATTGCTAACTTTAACGTGCCTGGAGGATTCATCGTTAACATCAACAGATGATATCGATCAGATAAACAGGACTTAAACCAGCTCAGTGTGATTCCTTTAATGCCTACTAAATGTTCCAGTCTCTGTAACAGGATGGTATGGTCAATAGTGTCGAATGCAGCACTAAGATCTAGTAAGAGAAGTACGGAGACAAGTCCTTTGTCTGAAGCAGTTAGAAGGTCGTTAGTAATTTTCACCAGTGCCATCTCTGTGCTATGATGCATTTTAAATCCTGACTGAAAGTCCTCAAATAAACTATTGCTATGTAGAAAATCACATAACTGATTAGCGACTACCTTCTCAAGGATCTTGGAGAGAAAGGGAAGGTTAGATATAGGTCTATAATTGGTTAAGACCTCAGGATCGAGGGTGGGTTTTTTCAGAAGAGGTTTTATCACAGCTACTTTAAATGACTGCGGTACGTAGCCTGTTACTAAAGACATATTGATCATATCTAGTAATGAAGTGTTAACCACGGGTAACGCTTCTTCAAGTAGCCTTGTTTGAATGGGGTCTAAGAGACAGGTAGACAGGCTTAGCTGAAGTGACCTTTAACATTAATTGTTGAAGGTCTATAGAATAAAAGCAGTCTAAGTATATGTCAGGTCTTGTCGTTCTTTCTCGCGGTGTTGCGTTTAAAGGTGAACCGTTAGAAGTTGAGGGCAAGAGGTGATGAATTTCATCTCTAATTGTTATTGTTTTATCAATAAAGAAGCTCTCCTATGTATTTGGAGACAAAAATAAACATAATGAGCATTATAACTCATATAAAGGACAAACTATTTACATTTCTTCAAATAAGGCCCAAACTTATGCCAAAACTAAAAAACAGTAATGCTATTCTTCTCTGTAGACGAACTGTGGTCACATCAAACTATTCTGCCCTCGGTTGATCTCTCTTCACAATAAACAATCTTTGCTTGGTCTCTCGGATGACGTATTGCCGGCCTTATATGGGCCTAATGTGTTGACAGACCAGCCTTCCATTGGTTGACAAGACACCAACAAGCGTCTCCCAGAACATCATGGGAAACAAAATGGATGTTAAAGCACATGTTAGAAAATATACTATGCTGTTTTTACGCAGATTGAAGGTCAATAAATATTGTGCCTTTCATATCATAACCTAGAAAAGTGGTTCCCAAATCTGGTCTGAGTTCTCTGGTGAGTCCTCTAGTGGAATCCTCCAGTAACAAGCGTAGTCAGTGTGTGACACAGCATAGCTCCCTTTGGACTCTGCGTGTACAGGTTGCTGGTCTCAGTGTGACAGCAAAAGAGGATAAAAGTTCAGCTGCTGCCTCAGTCTGCTGTAGGTCAGGGGGGGGGGGGTGTGTATTATTCTAAAATCTATGTTTACATACACTGATGCAAAGACTGTTTTCTGAATATCTTTTTGACTGCTGGACAGACCACAGGACACATATGAACACTATATACAGTATATTGTTTCAGCTGATTATATCATCTGTTATAAGACACAAAAGTGAAAACTTCACTACACTAAAAGCTTTTCAGAGGGTTGAATGTAATTGCAAACATTTCACTTGTGGAAAAGAACCTTTTGAATGTCTGTCATGTATGAGCCTTGTTAACCTGGATACATCTCTTTTTCATTCATTCAACTGTAATATTGTTCAATGAAAAATGTGAGGTTGCTTGGTCATTTACTTCATGTGACACTGACCTTTTTCCTTCCATGTCTATTTTTTGAACATATCTTTCTGAACTATCTGAAATGTCTTACTTATGCAGAATATTATCAGGCACAATTGTTAGAATTGTGCAGTTTATGCAACTTACATGCATGCAGGCTTATTGTATGTTTTGTATCTACTGTTAAAATAGGATATTTTGATGCACACATTTTATTCTCATTTACTGTACCTCAATCTGTTTTCACTTATCTTCTTCCAGCTCTGCTGTTGTTCAGACATGAAGAGCAACAACAGCCTGAATCCATTGTATTTTCAGTTCACTCTGTTTGCAGACTTTGGGCCCCTCAGATATCTGTTCTTCAGTCTGTGTCTGTTGCTCTACATGACTATTGTCTCTGCTAACATTGTCATTATTCTGACAGTCTGCCTGGAGAAGTCTCTGCATCAGCCCATGTATATTTTTATCTGCTGTCTGTCTTTTAACTCTCTGTACGGCTCAGCCGGCTTCTTCCCCAGGTTTCTGACCGACATTCTGTCTGACACTCATTTGATCTCACGTCCATTATGTTTCATTCAGATATATGTTATTTACACCTATGCATCATGTGAGCTGACCATTCTGAGCATCATGGCCTACGATAGATTTGTTGCTATTTGCCAGCCTTTACACTATCACAGTAAAATGACATTTAAGATGGTAAAACATCTTGTGATTTTTGCCGTGCTCTACCCTGCATTTGCTGTAGGCTTATGTCTCTATCTTACTGTCCGATTACCGTTGTGTGGCAATACATTTAACAGGCTTTTCTGTTCCAACTGGCCTGTGGTTCAGCTCTCCTGTGTAGACACAACTCTGAACAACATAGTGGGTCAGATTATCACAACAACAACCTTCTTCATCCCCCTGTTCTTTGTCCTGTACACCTATCTACGTATTCTGCTTGTTTGCATGAGAAGCTCATCTGAATTCAGAGGAAAGGCGTTTAAGACCTGCCTGCCTCACATCGTGACATTCATGACCTATTCTTTCTCTGTCTTCTGTGAGCTGTCATTGACTCGATTTGAGGCTGATAAAATGAATCCTATCATCACAGTTGTTTTATCTTTAGAGTATTTGATCATCCCCCCCATTAATAACCCTCTAGTTTACGGCCTGAATCTCCCTCAAATCAAAGGAGTGATAGTTAGATTTTTGAAGAGGATTCCTGCTGCAAAAATGTAAAACTTAACATGCACATTTAGAAAACTATATATACTGTATCTCTCAGCCAACAAATATACTTCTAGAATATTTTAAATACATTTTTCCATAGATCTGGTCTGTTATTATATTAATTTAAGGTGGTCTATGAAAAGAAAGATGTGTTCAACCTGAACCAAAAGAATGATATTAACATTGCAAATGCATGGTTCAACTAACTAAAATTAATCTTTTAAACTCACATTGTGGATTTGAATTAGTCTCAAATGTTAATTGATTTTTCTTCATCCATTTCTCACATAATACAAGTAAAATTACATGTTATAAATATATATCATGTGCTGCTTTTCCAGGCAGATTGACGCCTTTGATATCATGTTCGCAAATGTTTCACATCAAGGACACCTACACTGACACAAATTAGGCCAGGGACCCCCAGTTGACAAGATTTGTCCCAGGACCACCCACCTGACAGGACGTTTCCTTTTGGATGTTTAACTACAGAAAGTGTAGAAAACCCATGATGACAAATAGTCATACATTATGTTATTGTGTTACTTATGAATCAAAGTATAGTGGAAATAATGACCACTGATGTAGAACAAATTAGAATTGATAGGTGGTCAGGTGTGTTTGGTGGGAATTTGGTCTCGCAGTGTTTTAGCTCTGTATGTTCCACTGTGTTTATTCTGTTTTAATATTTCTGGTTTGTGCTGAACCAGTTGCCCTTTGTAATTATACGTACACTGTATTTACACAATATTATAATGATGTAGGATTTGGAATAAACAAGACAGTCTACAGCTATGAGTGTGGAATTCCATTTGTGTCAATATAATCAAATAAAACATCTTAAATATAAAATAAAGATAATGGAACTATGACTAGAAACAGTAGTTGTAGTAGTTCATGGTGTAGCAGGGCGTAACAGGGTGTAGCAGGGTATAGCATGGCACTACAGGGAACTGCAGGGTATAGCAGGGTGTAGCAGGACATAGCCGGGCACTGCAGAGCGTAGCAGGGTGTAGCAGGGCGTAGCAGGGCGCCGAGCAGGACCACGGCGACAGCTGCAACCATGATTTAGGTGCCACCCTAATCCAAGGAAAACTGCTGGGCAAAAAATAATAATAATACTGTAAGCTCCTCAGAGCTAAGTTAGTAACGAGCATTTCTGGGACATGGATGCACACACATGGAAAGAGAGAGGAGAGAGGAGCTCAATGGGTCAAAAGAAGTCCCTCGGAAGTCTAAAGCTATAACAACATAATTAAGAGCTGGTGCAAGGCAAACCTGAGCCACATCTATAAGGGTTGGTAGAATAATCTGATGACTATGAAGAGAAGCAGGGAAGAGAAGGGGTGCCGTTTCTGCAGTAAAACACCCTCCCTGCTGTTGTAGGCGAACGCTGCACCTCCTCACTCCCTAATTATACACTTTATCAAAGAATCAGAATCAGAAAGGGCTTTAATGCCAAGTACGTTGCACATACAAGGAATTTGTCATGGTGCTGTTGGTGCCTGTCACACATTCAAATATAAGAAGGATAAAAAAGAATATAAACATTATGAATATAAACATTTATACACAGAATGTATTAATAATGATAAAAAATAAGTAAATAAATAGTAAAATAAGTAAGTTAAATAGTAGTAAAAAGGAAGGAATGCTACAGCAGAGTAGGTACAGTGGCATGAGGAGCCCGAGGTGGGGTGTGGAGAGAGTCAGGGTGGTTTCCGGGCCTTGTTGATAAGACTAGTGGCGGAGGGGAAAAAACTGTTCATGTGGCGTGTGGTTTTGGTCCTGATGGACCTCAACCTCCTGCCAGAGGGGAGTGGCTCAAAGAGTTTGTGTCCGGGGTGGGAGGGATCGGCCACAATCTTTCCAGCACGCTTCAGAGTCCTGGTGGCATAAAGGTCCTGGAGCGGCGGCAGATTGCAGCCAATCACCTTCTCTGCTGACCGAATGACACGCTGCAGTCTGCCCTTGTCCTTGGCCGTGCTAGCAGCGTACCAGATGGTGATGGAGGATGTGAGGATGGACTCAATGATGGCTGTGTAGAAGTGCACCATCATTGTCTTTGGCAGGTTGAATTTCTTCAGCTGCCGCAGGAAGTACATCCTCTGTTGTGCTTTCTTGACGAGGGAGCTGATGTTCAGCTCCCACTTGAGGTCCTGGGAGATGATAGTTCCCAGGAAGCGGAAAGACTCCACAGTGTCAATTGTGGAGCCACAGAGGGTAATGGGGGCAGGTGGGGCTGGGTTCTTCCTGAAGTCCACAACCATCTCCACTGTCTTTAGAGCGTTGAGCTCTAGGTTGTTTTGCTTGCACCAGGTCACCAGGTGATCAGCCTCCGACCTGTAGGCGGACTCATCACCATCAGAGATGAGTCCGATGAGGGAGGTGTCGTCCGCAAACTTCAGAAGCTTGACGGACTGGTGACTGGAGGTGCAGCTGTTAGTGTACAGGGAGAAGAGCAGAGGAGAAAGAACGCAGCCCTGGGGGGATCCGGTGCTGATGGACTGTGAATCGGAGACGTGTTTCCCCAGCTTCACATGCTGCTACCTGTCAGACAGGAAGTCAGTGATCCACCTGCAGGTGGAGTCAGGCACACCAAGCTGGGAGAGCTTCTCCTGAAGCAGAGCCGGGATGATGGTGTTAAAGGCAGAGCTGAAGTCCACAAACAGGATCCTGGCGTAGGTTCCTGCGGAGTCCAGGTGCCGGAGGATGTAGTGGAGGGCCAGGTTGACTGCATCGTCTACAGACCTGTTGGCTCTGTAGGCAAACTGCAGGGGGTCCAGGAGGGGGTCGGTGATGGCTTTGAGGTGTGAAAGCACAAGGCGCTCAAAGGACTTCATAACCACAGAGGTCAGGGCAACGGGTCTGAAGTCATTAAGTCCTGTGGTCCTTGGCTTCTTGGGAACAGGGATGATTGTTGAGGACTTGAAGCAGGCTGGCACGTGACATGTCTCCAGTGAGGTGTTGAAAATGTCTGTGAACACTGGAGACAGCTGATCAGCGCAGTGCTTCAAGCTAGATGGGGAGACAGCATCCGGTCCAGCAGCTTTCCTGGGATTCTGTCTTCTAAAGAGTCTGTTGACGTCCCTCTCGTGGATGGAGAGAGTCGTCACTGAGGTGGGAGGGGGGGTGGAGGTGGAGGGGACCGTTAAGGAGGGCATTGATGGGGGGGCCCAGGACCCTGTTGAGGTGGGGGAGGTGGAGGTGATGCACAGTGACTGTAGCTGTAGGGAGGTGTTGTGGGGGATGGTGTCAGGACTGTCCTTTTGTCTTTCAAATTGACAGTAGAACTCGTTCAGGTCGTTGGCTAGGTGTCGGCCATTGAAGGAGTGGGGGGGTTTAGGCTTGTAGTTGGTGATCTGCCTAAGTCCTTTCCAGACAGTCGCAGAGTCATTAGCTGAGAACTGGTGTTGGAGCTTCTCAGAGTAGCGTCGTTTAGCCTCCTTCACTGCCTTGCTAAACTTGTACTTTGACTCTTTAAATCTGTCTTTGTCCCCACTCCTGAAGGCCTCTTCCTTAGCCAGCCTTAACCTTCTGAGTTTGGCTGTGAACCAGGGTTTGTCGTTGTTGTAACTCACCCTGGTGCTTGATGGAATACAGCAGTCCTCACAGAAGCTGATGTCACAGCCTCTGTGTACTCATCCAGACTGTTGGTAGCAGTCCTGAACACATCCCAGTCAGTAGAATCCAAACACGACTGGAGATCCTCCACAGCCTCACTGGTCCACTTCCTTGATGTCCTCACTACAGGTTTGCAGAGCTTTAGTTTCTGCCTGTAGGCGGGGATCAGGTGAACCATGACATGGTCAGAGTGTCCCAGTGCAGCACTGGGACAGCATCCCTGACTGTGGTGTAACAGTGATCCAGAATGTTCTCCTCTCTGGTCGGGCATTTGATATGCTGTCTATATTTAGGGAGGTCATGAGTGAGGTTCCCTTTATTAAAGTCACCAAGGACAATAACTAGGGAGTCCGGGTTGGTCCGCTCCACGAACAGTATCTGGTCGGCGAGCATGCGCTGCGCGTCCTGCACGTTGGCCTGCGGTGAGATGTAAACACCGACCAGAATGAATGAAGCAAACTCACGGGGTGAATAAAAAGGCTTACAGTTTATGATGAAATACTCTAGGTCAGGAGAACAATGCTGCTGGATCACTGTCACGTCGTTGCACCAACCGCTGTTGATGTAGAAACAGATTCCTCCACCTTTTGTTTTGCCGGAGAGGTCCGTGTCTCTGTCCGCTCTGTAGAGTTGGAAGCCTGCCAGCTGCAGCGCAGAGTCCGGTATTAATCCACAGAGCCACGTCTCCGTGAAGCACAAAACAGCAGATGAAGAAAAGTCGCTGTTTCTCACCAAAAGCAGTTGTAATTCCTCCAGTTTGTTGGGCAGAGAGCGCATTCTGGGAGCGCAGTGCTCTACTGGGACAATAGGTACTATGAGCTCTTCAAGATATGATGATGCTTGACGATGTTGGAGCATTTTAGGTCAGGAGAAGGATTTTAAATTTAATCCTAGATTTTACAGAAATCCAATGCAGAGAAGCTAATACAGGAGAAATATGATCTCTTTTCTTAGTTCTTGTCAGAACACGTGCTGCAGCATTCTGGATCAGCTAGAGAGTCTTAAGGGACTTATTTGAGCAACCTGATAGTAAGGAATTACAATAGTCCAGCCTGGAAGTAACAAATGCCTGGACTAGTTTTTCAGCATCGTTTTGAGACAGGATATGCCTTAACTTCAGTTTTGTCTGAGTTTAACATCAGAAAATTGTAGGTCATCCATGATTTTATATCTGTAATGCATGCTTGAAGTTCAGCTAACTGACTGGTTTCGTCTGGCTTGATTGATAGGTATAATTGGGTGTCAGCCGCATAACAGTGAAAGTTAGTTGAGTGTTTCCTAATAATATTGCCTAGAGGAAGCATATATAAAGTGAATAGAATTGGTCCAAGCACTGAGCCTTGTGGAACGCCATTGCTAACTTTAACGTGCCTGGAGGATTCATCGTTAACATCAACAGATGATATCGATCAGATAAACAGGACTTAAACCAGCTCAGTGTGATTCCTTTAATGCCTACTAAATGTTCCAGTCTCTGTAACAGGATGGTATGGTCAATAGTGTCGAATGCAGCACTAAGATCTAGTAAGAGAAGTACGGAGACAAGTCCTTTGTCTGAAGCAGTTAGAAGGTCGTTAGTAATTTTCACCAGTGCCATCTCTGTGCTATGATGCATTTTAAATCCTGACTGAAAGTCCTCAAATAAACTATTGCTATGTAGAAAATCACATAACTGATTAGCGACTACCTTCTCAAGGATCTTGGAGAGAAAGGGAAGGTTAGATATAGGTCTATAATTGGTTAAGACCTCAGGATCGAGGGTGGGTTTTTTCAGAAGAGGTTTTATCACAGCTACTTTAAATGACTGCGGTACGTAGCCTGTTACTAAAGACATATTGATCATATCTAGTAATGAAGTGTTAACCACGGGTAACGCTTCTTCAAGTAGCCTTGTTTGAATGGGGTCTAAGAGACAGGTAGACAGGCTTAGCTGAAGTGACCTTTAACATTAATTGTTGAAGGTCTATAGAATAAAAGCAGTCTAAGTATATGTCAGGTCTTGCCGTTCTTTCTCGCGGTGTTGCGTTTAAAGGTGAACCGTTAGAAGTTGAGGGCAAGAGGTGATGAATTTCATCTCTAATTGTTATTATTTTATCAATAAAGAAGCTCTCCTATGTATTTGGAGACAAAAATAAACATAATGAGCATTATATCTCATATAAAGGACAAACTATTTACATTTCTTCAAATAAGGCCCAAACTTATGCCAAAACTCAAAACAGTAATGCTATTCTTCTCTGTAGACGATCTGTGGTCACATCAAACTATTCTGCCCTCGGTTGATCTCTCTTCACAATAAACAATCTTTGCTTGGTCTCTCGGATGACGTATTGCCGGCCTTATATGGGCCTAATGTGTTGACAGACCAGCCTTCCATTGGTTGACAAGACACCAACAAGCGTCTCCCAGAACATCATGGGAAACAAAATGGATGTTAAAGCACATGTTAGAAAATATACTATGCTGTTTTTACGCAGATTGAAGGTCAATAAATATTGTGCCTTTCATATCATAACCTAGAAAAGTGGTTCCCAAATCTGGTCTGAGTTCTCTGGTGAGTCCTCTAGTGGAATCCTCCAGTAACAAGCGTAGTCAGTGTGTGACACAGCATAGCTCCCTTTGGACTCTGCGTGTACAGGTTGCTGGTCTCAGTGTGACAGCAAAAGAGGATAAAAGTTCAGCTGCTGCCTCAGTCTGCTGTAGGTCAGGGGGGGGGGGGTGTGTATTATTCTAAAATCTATGTTTACATACACTGATGCAAAGACTGTTTTCTGAATATCTTTTTGACTGCTGGACAGACCACAGGACACATATGAACACTATATACAGTATATTGTTTCAGCTGATTATATCATCTGTTATAAGACACAACAGTGAAAACTTCACTACACTAAAAGCTTTTCAGAGGGTTGAATGTAATTGCAAACATTTCACTTGTGGAAAAGAACCTTTTGAATGTCTGTCATGTATGAGCCTTGTTAACCTGGATACATCTCTTTTTCATTCATTCAACTGTAATATTGTTCAATGAAAAATGTGAGGTTGCTTGGTCATTTAGTTCATGTGACACTGACCTTTTTCCTTCCATGTCTATTTTTTGAACATATCTATCTGAACTATCTGAAATGTGTTACTCATGCAGAATATTATCAGGCACAATTGTTAGAATTGTGCAGTTTATGCAACTTACATGCATGCAGGCTTATTGTATGTTTTGTATCTACTGTTAAAATATGATATTTTGATGCACACATTTTATTCTCATTTACTGTACCTCAATCTGTTTTCACTTATCTTCTTCCAGCTCTGCTGTTGTTCAGACATGAAGAGCAACAACAGCCTGAATCCTTTGTATTTTCAGTTCACTCTGTTTGCAGACTTTGGGCCCCTCAGATATCTGTTCTTCAGTCTGTGTCTGTTGCTCTACATGACTATTGTCTCTGCTAACATTGTCATTATTCTGACAGTCTGCCTGGAGAAGTCTCTGCATCAGCCCATGTATATTTTTATCTGCTGTCTGTCTTTTAACTCTCTGTACGGCTCAGCCGGCTTCTTCCCCAGGTTTCTGACCGACATTCTGTCTGACACTCATTTGATCTCACGTCCATTATGTTTCATTCAGATATATGTTATTTACACCTATGCATCATGTGAGCTGACCATTCTGAGCATCATGGCCTACGATAGATTTGTTGCTATTTGCCAGCCTTTACACTATCACAGTAAAATGACATTTAAGATGGTAAAACATCTTGTGATTTTTGCCGTGCTCTACCCTGCATTTGCTGTAGGCTTATGTCTCTATCTTACTGTCCGATTACCGTTGTGTGGCAATACATTTAACAGGCTTTTCTGTTCCAACTGGCCTGTGGTTCAGCTCTCCTGTGTAGACACAACTCTGAACAACATAGTGGGTCAGATTATCACAACAACAACCTTCTTCATCCCCCTGTTCTTTGTCCTGTACACCTATCTACGTATTCTGCTTGTTTGCATGAGAAGCTCATCTGAATTCAGAGGAAAGGCGTTTAAGACCTGCCTGCCTCACATCGTGACATTCATGACCTATTCTTTCTCTGTCTTCTGTGAGCTGTCATTGACTCGATTTGAGGCTGATAAAATGAATCCTATCATCACAGTTGTTTTATCTTTAGAGTATTTGATCATCCCCCCCATTAATAACCCTCTAGTTTACGGCCTGAATCTCCCTCAAATCAAAGGAGTGATAGTTAGATTTTTGAAGAGGATTCCTGCTGCAAAAATGTAAAACTTAACATGCACATTTAGAAAACTATATATACTGTATCTCTCAGCCAACAAATATACTTCTAGAATATTTTAAATACATTTTTCCATAGATCTGGTCTGTTATTATATTAATTTAAGGTGGTCTATGAAAAGAAAGATGTGTTCAACCTGAACCAAAAGAATGATATTAACATTGCAAATGCATGGTTCAACTAACTAAAATTAATCTTTTAAACTCACATTGTGGATTTGAATTAGTCTCAAATGTTAATTGATTTTTCTTCATCCATTTCTCACATAATACAAGTAAAATTACATGTTATAAATATATATCATGTGCTGCTTTTCCAGGCAGATTGACGCCTTTGATATCATGTTCGCAAATGTTTCACATCAAGGACACCTACACTGACACAAATTAGGCCAGGGACCCCCAGTTGACAAGATTTGTCCCAGGACCACCCACCTGACAGGACGTTTCCTTTTGGATGTTTAACTACAGAAAGTGTAGAAAACCCATGATGACAAATAGTCATACATTATGTTATTGTGTTACTTATGAATCAAAGTATAGTGGAAATAATGACCACTGATGTAGAACAAATTAGAATTGATAGGTGGTCAGGTGTGTTTGGTGGGAATTTGGTCTCGCAGTGTTTTAGCTCTGTATGTTCCACTGTGTTTATTCTGTTTTAATATTTCTGGTTTGTGCTGAACCAGTTGCCCTTTGTAATTATACGTACACTGTATTTACACAATATTATAATGATGTAGGATTTGGAATAAACAAGACAGTCTACAGCTATGAGTGTGGAATTCCATTTGTGTCAATATAATCAAATAAAACATCTTAAATATAAAATAAAGATAATGGAACTATGACTAGAAACAGTAGTTGTAGTAGTTCATGGTGTAGCAGGGCGTAACAGGGTGTAGCAGGGTATAGCATGGCACTACAGGGAACTGCAGGGTATAGCAGGGTGTAGCAGGACATAGCCGGGCACTGCAGAGCGTAGCAGGGTGTAGCAGGGCGTAGCAGGGCGCCGAGCAGGACCACGGCGACAGCTGCAACCATGATTTAGGTGCCACCCTAATCCAAGGAAAACTGCTGGGCAAAAAATAATAATAATACTGTAAGCTCCTCAGAGCTAAGTTAGTAACGAGCATTTCTGGGACATGGATGCACACACATGGAAAGAGAGAGGAGAGAGGAGCTCAATGGGTCAAAAGAAGTCCCTCGGAAGTCTAAAGCTATAACAACATAATTAAGAGCTGGTGCAAGGCAAACCTGAGCCACATCTATAAGGGTTGGTAGAATAATCTGATGACTATGAAGAGAAGCAGGGAAGAGAAGGGGTGCCGTTTCTGCAGTAAAACACCCTCCCTGCTGTTGTAGGCGAACGCTGCACCTCCTCACTCCCTAATTATACACTTTATCAAAGAATCAGAATCAGAAAGGGCTTTAATGCCAAGTACGTTGCACATACAAGGAATTTGTCATGGTGCTGTTGGTGCCTGTCACACATTCAAATATAAGAAGGATAAAAAAGAATATAAACATTATGAATATAAACATTTATACACAGAATGTATTAATAATGATAAAAAATAAGTAAATAAATAGTAAAATAAGTAAGTTAAATAGTAGTAAAAAGGAAGGAATGCTACAGCAGAGTAGGTACAGTGGCATGAGGAGCCCGAGGTGGGGTGTGGAGAGAGTCAGGGTGGTTTCCGGGCCTTGTTGATAAGACTAGTGGCGGAGGGGAAAAAACTGTTCATGTGGCGTGTGGTTTTGGTCCTGATGGACCTCAACCTCCTGCCAGAGGGGAGTGGCTCAAAGAGTTTGTGTCCGGGGTGGGAGGGATCGGCCACAATCTTTCCAGCACGCTTCAGAGTCCTGGTGGCATAAAGGTCCTGGAGCGGCGGCAGATTGCAGCCAATCACCTTCTCTGCTGACCGAATGACACGCTGCAGTCTGCCCTTGTCCTTGGCCGTGCTAGCAGCGTACCAGATGGTGATGGAGGATGTGAGGATGGACTCAATGATGGCTGTGTAGAAGTGCACCATCATTGTCTTTGGCAGGTTGAATTTCTTCAGCTGCCGCAGGAAGTACATCCTCTGTTGTGCTTTCTTGACGAGGGAGCTGATGTTCAGCTCCCACTTGAGGTCCTGGGAGATGATAGTTCCCAGGAAGCGGAAAGACTCCACAGTGTCAATTGTGGAGCCACAGAGGGTAATGGGGGCAGGTGGGGCTGGGTTCTTCCTGAAGTCCACAACCATCTCCACTGTCTTTAGAGCGTTGAGCTCTAGGTTGTTTTGCTTGCACCAGGTCACCAGGTGATCAGCCTCCGACCTGTAGGCGGACTCATCACCATCAGAGATGAGTCCGATGAGGGAGGTGTCGTCCGCAAACTTCAGAAGCTTGACGGACTGGTGACTGGAGGTGCAGCTGTTAGTGTACAGGGAGAAGAGCAGAGGAGAAAGAACGCAGCCCTGGGGGGATCCGGTGCTGATGGACTGTGAATCGGAGACGTGTTTCCCCAGCTTCACATGCTGCTACCTGTCAGACAGGAAGTCAGTGATCCACCTGCAGGTGGAGTCAGGCACACCAAGCTGGGAGAGCTTCTCCTGAAGCAGAGCCGGGATGATGGTGTTAAAGGCAGAGCTGAAGTCCACAAACAGGATCCTGGCGTAGGTTCCTGCGGAGTCCAGGTGCCGGAGGATGTAGTGGAGGGCCAGGTTGACTGCATCGTCTACAGACCTGTTGGCTCTGTAGGCAAACTGCAGGGGGTCCAGGAGGGGGTCGGTGATGGCTTTGAGGTGTGAAAGCACAAGGCGCTCAAAGGACTTCATAACCACAGAGGTCAGGGCAACGGGTCTGAAGTCATTAAGTCCTGTGGTCCTTGGCTTCTTGGGAACAGGGATGATTGTTGAGGACTTGAAGCAGGCTGGCACGTGACATGTCTCCAGTGAGGTGTTGAAAATGTCTGTGAACACTGGAGACAGCTGATCAGCGCAGTGCTTCAAGCTAGATGGGGAGACAGCATCCGGTCCAGCAGCTTTCCTGGGATTCTGTCTTCTAAAGAGTCTGTTGACGTCCCTCTCGTGGATGGAGAGAGTCGTCACTGAGGTGGGAGGGGGGGTGGAGGTGGAGGGGACCGTTAAGGAGGGCATTGATGGGGGGGCCCAGGACCCTGTTGAGGTGGGGGAGGTGGAGGTGATGCACAGTGGCTGTAGCTGTAGGGAGGTGTTGTGGGGGATGGTGTCAGGACTGTCCTTTTGTCTTTCAAATTGACAGTAGAACTCGTTCAGGTCGTTGGCTAGGTGTCGGCCATTGAAGGAGTGGGGGGGTTTAGGCTTGTAGTTGGTGATCTGCCTAAGTCCTTTCCAGACAGTCGCAGAGTCATTAGCTGAGAACTGGTGTTGGAGCTTCTCAGAGTAGCGTCGTTTAGCCTCCTTCACTGCCTTGCTAAACTTGTACTTTGACTCTTTAAATCTGTCTTTGTCCCCACTCCTGAAGGCCTCTTCCTTGCCCAGCCTTAACCTTCTGAGTTTGGCTGTGAACCAGGGTTTGTCGTTGTTGTAACTCACCCTGGTGCTTGATGGAATACAGCAGTCCTCACAGAAGCTGATGTATGATGTCACAGCCTCTGTATACTCATCCAGACTGTTGGTAGCAGTCCTGAACACATCCCAGTCAGTAGAATCCAAACACGACTGGAGATCCTCCACAGCCTCACTTGTCCACTTCCTTGATGTCCTCACTACAGGTTTGCAGAGCTTTAGTTTCTGCCTGTAGGCGGGGATCAGGTGAACCATGACATGGTCAGAGTGTCCCAGTGCAGCACTGGGACAGCATCCCTGACTGTGGTGTAACAGTGATCCAGAATGTTCTCCTCTCTGGTCGGGCATTTGATATGCTGTCTATATTTAGGGAGGTCATGAGTGAGGTTCCCTTTATTAAAGTCACCAAGGACAATAACTAGGGAGTCCGGGTTGGTCCGCTCCACGAACAGTATCTGGTCGGCGAGCATGCGCTGCGCGTCCTGCACGTTGGCCTGCGGTGAGATGTAAACACCGACCAGAATGAATGAAGCAAACTCACGGGGTGAATAAAAAGGCTTACAGTTTATGATGAAATACTCTAGGTCAGGAGAACAATGCTGCTGGATCACTGTCACGTCGTTGCACCAACCGCTGTTGATGTAGAAACAGATTCCTCCACCTTTTGTTTTGCCGGAGAGGTCCGTGTCTCTGTCCGCTCTGTAGAGTTGGAAGCCTGCCAGCTGCAGCGCAGAGTCCGGTATTAATCCACAGAGCCACGTCTCCGTGAAGCACAAAACAGCAGATGAAGAAAAGTCGCTGTTTCTCACCAAAAGCAGTTGTAATTCCTCCAGTTTGTTGGGCAGAGAGCGCATTCTGGGAGCGCAGTGCTCTACTGGGACAATAGGTACTATGAGCTCTTCAAGATATGATGATGCTTGACGATGTTGGAGCATTTTAGGTCCGGAGAAGGATTTTAAATTTAATCCTAGATTTTACAGAAATCCAATGCAGAGAAGCTAATACAGGAGAAATATGATCTCTTTTCTTAGTTCTTGTCAGAACACGTGCTGCAGCATTCTGGATCAGCTAGAGAGTCTTAAGGGACTTATTTGAGCAACCTGATAGTAAGGAATTACAATAGTCCAGCCTGGAAGTAACAAATGCCTGGACTAGTTTTTCAGCATCGTTTTGAGACAGGATATGCCTTAACTTCAGTTTTGTCTGAGTTTAACATCAGAAAATTGTAGGTCATCCATGATTTTATATCTGTAATGCATGCTTGAAGTTCAGCTAACTGACTGGTTTCGTCTGGCTTGATTGATAGGTATAATTGGGTGTCAGCCGCATAACAGTGAAAGTTAGTTGAGTGTTTCCTAATAATATTGCCTAGAGGAAGCATATATAAAGTGAATAGAATTGGTCCAAGCACTGAGCCTTGTGGAACGCCATTGCTAACTTTAGCGTGCCTGGAGGATTCATCGTTAACATCAACAGATGATATCGATCAGATAAACAGGACGTAAACCAGCTCAGTGTGATTCCTTTAATGCCTACTAAATGTTCCAGTCTCTGTAACAGGATGGTATGGTCAATAGTGTCGAATGCAGCACTAAGATCTAGTAAGAGATGTACAGAGACAAGTCCTTTGTCTGAAGCAGTTAGAAGGTCGTTAGTAATTTTCACCAGTGCCGTCTCTGTGCTATGATGCATTTTAAATCCTGACTGAAAGTCCTCAAATAAACTATTGCTATGTAGAAAATCACATAACTGATTAGCGACTACCTTCTCAAGGATCTTGGAGAGAAAGGGAAGGTTAGATATAGGTCTATAATTGGTTAAGACCTCAGGATCGAGGGTGGGTTTTTTCAGAAGAGGTTTTATCACAGCTACTTTAAATGACTGCGGTACGTAGCCTGTTACTAAAGACATATTGATCATATCTAGTAATGAAGTGTTAACCACGGGTAACGCTTCTTCAAGTAGCCTTGTTTGAATGGGGTCTAAGAGACAGGTAGACAGGTTTAGCTGAAGTGACCTTTAACATTAATTGTTGAAGGTCTATAGAATAAAAGCAGTCTAAGTATATGTCAGGTCTTGTCGTTCTTTCTCGCGGTGTTGCGTTTAAAGGTGAACCGTTAGAAGTTGAGGGCAAGAGGTGATGAATTTCATCTCTAATTGTTATTGTTTTATCAATAAAGAAGCTCTCCTATGTATTTGGAGACAAAAATAAACATAATGAGCATTATAACTCATATAAAGGACAAACTATTTACATTTCTTCAAATAAGGCCCAAACTTATGCCAAAACTAAAAAACAGTAATGCTATTCTTCTCTGTAGACGATCTTTGGTCACATCAAACTATTCTGCCCTCGGTTGATCTCTCTTCACAATAAACAATCTTTGCTTGGTCTCTCGGATGACGTATTGCCGGCCTTATATGGGCCTAATGTGTTGACAGACCAGCCTTCCATTGGTTGACAAGACACCAACAAGCGTCTCCCAGAACATCATGGGAAACAAAATGGATGTTAAAGCACATGTTAGAAAATATACTATGCTGTTTTTACGCAGATTGAAGGTCAATAAATATTGTGCCTTTCATATCATAACCTAGAAAAGTGGTTCCCAAATCTGGTCTGAGTTCTCTGGTGAGTCCTCTAGTGGAATCCTCCAGTAACAAGCGTAGTCAGTGTGTGACACAGCATAGCTCCCTTCGGACTCTGCGTGTACAGGTTGCTGCTCTCAGTGTGACAGCAAAAGAGGATAAAAGTTCAGCTGCTGCCTCAGTCTGCTGTAGGTCAGGGGGGGGTGCTGTGTATTATTCTAAAATCTATGTTTACATACACTAATGCAAAGACTGTTTTCTGAATATCTTTTTGACTGCTGGACAGACGACAGGACACATATGAACACTATATACAGTATATTGTTTCAGCTGATTATATCAACTGTTATAAGACACAAAAGTGAAAACTTCACTACACTAAAAGCTTTTCAGAGGGTTGAATGTAATTGCAAACATTTCACTTGTGGAAAAGAACCTTTTGAATGTCTGTCATGTATGAGCCTTGTTAACCTGGATACATCTCTTTTTCATTCATTCAACTGTAATATTGTTCAATGAAAAATGTGAGGTTGCTTGGTCATTTAGTTCATGTGACACTGACCTTTTTCCTTCCATGTCTATTTTTTGAACATATCTATCTGAACTATCTGAAATGTGTTACTCATGCAGAATATTATCAGGCACAATTGTTAGAATTGTGCAGTTTATGCAACTTACATGCATGCAGGCTTATTGTATGTTTTGTATCTACTGTTAAAATATGATATTTTGATGCACACATTTTATTCTCATTTACTGTACCTCAATCTGTTTTCACTTATCTTCTTCCAGCTCTGCTGTTGTTCAGACATGAAGAGCAACAACAGCCTGAATCCATTGTATTTTCAGTTCACTCTGTTTGCAGACTTTGGGCCCCTCAGATATCTGTTCTTCAGTCTGTGTCTGTTGCTCTACATGACTATTGTCTCTGCTAACATTGTCATTATTCTGACAGTCTGCCTGGAGAAGTCTCTGCATCAGCCCATGTATATTTTTATCTGCTGTCTGTCTTTTAACTCTCTGTACGGCTCAGCCGGCTTCTTCCCCAGGTTTCTGACCGACATTCTGTCTGACACTCATTTGATCTCACGTCCATTATGTTTCATTCAGATATATGTTATTTACACCTATGCATCATGTGAGCTGACCATTCTGAGCATCATGGCCTACGATAGATTTGTTGCTATTTGCCAGCCTTTACACTATCACAGTAAAATGACATTTAAGATGGTAAAACATCTTGTGATTTTTGCCGTGCTCTACCCTGCATTTGCTGTAGGCTTATGTCTCTATCTTACTGTCCGATTACCGTTGTGTGGCAATACATTTAACAGGCTTTTCTGTTCCAACTGGCCTGTGGTTCAGCTCTCCTGTGTAGACACAACTCTGAACAACATAGTGGGTCAGATTATCACAACAACAACCTTCTTCATCCCCCTGTTCTTTGTCCTGTACACCTATCTACGTATTCTGCTTGTTTGCATGAGAAGCTCATCTGAATTCAGAGGAAAGGCGTTTAAGACCTGCCTGCCTCACATCGTGACATTCATGACCTATTCTTTCTCTGTCTTCTGTGAGCTGTCATTGACTCGATTTGAGGCTGATAAAATGAATCCTATCATCACAGTTGTTTTATCTTTAGAGTATTTGATCATCCCCCCCATTAATAACCCTCTAGTTTACGGCCTGAATCTCCCTCAAATCAAAGGAGTGATAGTTAGATTTTTGAAGAGGATTCCTGCTGCAAAAATGTAAAACTTAACATGCACATTTAGAAAACTATATATACTGTATCTCTCAGCCAACAAATATACTTCTAGAATATTTTAAATACATTTTTCCATAGATCTGGTCTGTTATTATATTAATTTAAGGTGGTCTATGAAAAGAAAGATGTGTTCAACCTGAACCAAAAGAATGATATTAACATTGCAAATGCATGGTTCAACTAACTAAAATTAATCTTTTAAACTCACATTGTGGATTTGAATTAGTCTCAAATGTTAATTGATTTTTCTTCATCCATTTCTCACATAATACAAGTAAAATTACATGTTATAAATATATATCATGTGCTGCTTTTCCAGGCAGATTGACGCCTTTGATATCATGTTCGCAAATGTTTCACATCAAGGACACCTACACTGACACAAATTAGGCCAGGGAAAAAGTTGACAAGATTTGTCCCAGGACCACCCACCTGACAGGACGTTTCCTTTTGGATGTTTAACTACAGAAAGTGTAGAAAACCCATGATGACAAATAGTCATACATTATGTTATTGTGTTACTTATGAATCAAAGTATAGTGGAAATAATGACCACTGATGTAGAACAAATTAGAATTGATAGGTGGTCAGGTGTGTTTGGTGGGAATTTGGTCTCGCAGTGTTTTAGCTCTGTATGTTCCACTGTGTTTATTCTGTTTTAATATTTCTGGTTTGTGCTGAACCAGTTGCCCTTTGTAATTATACGTACACTGTATTTACACAATATTATAATGATGTAGGATTTGGAATAAACAAGACAGTCTACAGCTATGAGTGTGGAATTCCATTTGTGTCAATATAATCAAATAAAACATCTTAAATATAAAATAAAGATAATGGAACTATGACTAGAAACAGTAGTTGTAGTAGTTCATGGTGTAGCAGGGCGTAACAGGGTGTAGCAGGGTATAGCATGGCACTACAGGGAACTGCAGGGTATAGCAGGGTGTAGCAGGACATAGCCGGGCACTGCAGAGCGTAGCAGGGTGTAGCAGGGCGTAGCAGGGCGCCGAGCAGGACCACGGCGACAGCTGCAACCATGATTTAGGTGCCACCCTAATCCAAGGAAAACTGCTGGGCAAAAAATAATAATAATACTGTAAGCTCCTCAGAGCTAAGTTAGTAACGAGCATTTCTGGGACATGGATGCACACACATGGAAAGAGAGAGGAGAGAGGAGCTCAATGGGTCAAAAGAAGTCCCTCGGAAGTCTAAAGCTATAACAACATAATTAAGAGCTGGTGCAAGGCAAACCTGAGCCACATCTATAAGGGTTGGTAGAATAATCTGATGACTATGAAGAGAAGCAGGGAAGAGAAGGGGTGCCGTTTCTGCAGTAAAACACCCTCCCTGCTGTTGTAGGCGAACGCTGCACCTCCTCACTCCCTAATTATACACTTTATCAAAGAATCAGAATCAGAAAGGGCTTTAATGCCAAGTACGTTGCACATACAAGGAATTTGTCATGGTGCTGTTGGTGCCTGTCACACATTCAAATATAAGAAGGATAAAAAAGAATATAAACATTATGAATATAAACATTTATACACAGAATGTATTAATAATGATAAAAAATAAGTAAATAAATAGTAAAATAAGTAAGTTAAATAGTAGTAAAAAGGAAGGAATGCTACAGCAGAGTAGGTACAGTGGCATGAGGAGCCCGAGGTGGGGTGTGGAGAGAGTCAGGGTGGTTTCCGGGCCTTGTTGATAAGACTAGTGGCGGAGGGGAAAAAACTGTTCATGTGGCGTGTGGTTTTGGTCCTGATGGACCTCAACCTCCTGCCAGAGGGGAGTGGCTCAAAGAGTTTGTGTCCGGGGTGGGAGGGATCGGCCACAATCTTTCCAGCACGCTTCAGAGTCCTGGTGGCATAAAGGTCCTGGAGCGGCGGCAGATTGCAGCCAATCACCTTCTCTGCTGACCGAATGACACGCTGCAGTCTGCCCTTGTCCTTGGCCGTGCTAGCAGCGTACCAGATGGTGATGGAGGATGTGAGGATGGACTCAATGATGGCTGTGTAGAAGTGCACCATCATTGTCTTTGGCAGGTTGAATTTCTTCAGCTGCCGCAGGAAGTACATCCTCTGTTGTGCTTTCTTGACGAGGGAGCTGATGTTCAGCTCCCACTTGAGGTCCTGGGAGATGATAGTTCCCAGGAAGCGGAAAGACTCCACAGTGTCAATTGTGGAGCCACAGAGGGTAATGGGGGCAGGTGGGGCTGGGTTCTTCCTGAAGTCCACAACCATCTCCACTGTCTTTAGAGCGTTGAGCTCTAGGTTGTTTTGCTTGCACCAGGTCACCAGGTGATCAGCCTCCGACCTGTAGGCGGACTCATCACCATCAGAGATGAGTCCGATGAGGGAGGTGTCGTCCGCAAACTTCAGAAGCTTGACGGACTGGTGACTGGAGGTGCAGCTGTTAGTGTACAGGGAGAAGAGCAGAGGAGAAAGAACGCAGCCCTGGGGGGATCCGGTGCTGATGGACTGTGAATCGGAGACGTGTTTCCCCAGCTTCACATGCTGCTACCTGTCAGACAGGAAGTCAGTGATCCACCTGCAGGTGGAGTCAGGCACACCAAGCTGGGAGAGCTTCTCCTGAAGCAGAGCCGGGATGATGGTGTTAAAGGCAGAGCTGAAGTCCACAAACAGGATCCTGGCGTAGGTTCCTGCGGAGTCCAGGTGCCGGAGGATGTAGTGGAGGGCCAGGTTGACTGCATCGTCTACAGACCTGTTGGCTCTGTAGGCAAACTGCAGGGGGTCCAGGAGGGGGTCGGTGATGGCTTTGAGGTGTGAAAGCACAAGGCGCTCAAAGGACTTCATAACCACAGAGGTCAGGGCAACGGGTCTGAAGTCATTAAGTCCTGTGGTCCTTGGCTTCTTGGGAACAGGGATGATTGTTGAGGACTTGAAGCAGGCTGGCACGTGACATGTCTCCAGTGAGGTGTTGAAAATGTCTGTGAACACTGGAGACAGCTGATCAGCGCAGTGCTTCAAGCTAGATGGGGAGACAGCATCCGGTCCAGCAGCTTTCCTGGGATTCTGTCTTCTAAAGAGTCTGTTGACGTCCCTCTCGTGGATGGAGAGAGTCGTCACTGAGGTGGGAGGGGGGGTGGAGGTGGAGGGGACCGTTAAGGAGGGCATTGATGGGGGGGCCCAGGACCCTGTTGAGGTGGGGGAGGTGGAGGTGATGCACAGTGACTGTAGCTGTAGGGAGGTGTTGTGGGGGATGGTGTCAGGACTGTCCTTTTGTCTTTCAAATTGACAGTAGAACTCGTTCAGGTCGTTGGCTAGGTGTCGGCCATTGAAGGAGTGGGGGGGTTTAGGCTTGTAGTTGGTGATCTGCCTAAGTCCTTTCCAGACAGTCGCAGAGTCATTAGCTGAGAACTGGTGTTGGAGCTTCTCAGAGTAGCGTCGTTTAGCCTCCTTCACTGCCTTGCTAAACTTGTACTTTGACTCTTTAAATCTGTCTTTGTCCCCACTCCTGAAGGCCTCTTCCTTAGCCAGCCTTAACCTTCTGAGTTTGGCTGTGAACCAGGGTTTGTCGTTGTTGTAACTCACCCTGGTGCTTGATGGAATACAGCAGTCCTCACAGAAGCTGATGTCACAGCCTATGTGTACTCATCCAGACTGTTGGTAGCAGTCCTGAACACATCCCAGTCAGTAGAATCCAAACACGACTGGAGATCCTCCACAGCCTCACTGGTCCACTTCCTTGATGTCCTCACTACAGGTTTGCAGAGCTTTAGTTTCTGCCTGTAGGCGGGGATCAGGTGAACCATGACATGGTCAGAGTGTCCCAGTGCAGCACTGGGACAGCATCCCTGACTGTGGTGTAACAGTGATCCAGAATGTTCTCCTCTCTGGTCGGGCATTTGATATGCTGTCTATATTTAGGGAGGTCATGAGTGAGGTTCCCTTTATTAAAGTCACCAAGGACAATAACTAGGGAGTCCGGGTTGGTCCGCTCCACGAACAGTATCTGGTCGGCGAGCATGCGCTGCGCGTCCTGCACGTTGGCCTGCGGTGAGATGTAAACACCGACCAGAATGAATGAAGCAAACTCACGGGGTGAATAAAAAGGCTTACAGTTTATGATGAAATACTCCAGGTCAGGAGAACAATGCTGCTGGATCACTGTCACGTCGTTGCACCAACCGCTGTTGATGTAGAAACAGATTCCTCCACCTTTTGTTTTGCCGGAGAGGTCCGTGTCTCTGTCCGCTCTGTAGAGTTGGAAGCCTGCCAGCTGCAGCGCAGAGTCCGGTATTAATCCACAGAGCCACGTCTCCGTGAAGCACAAAACAGCAGATGAAGAAAAGTCGCTGTTTCTCACCAAAAGCAGTTGTAATTCCTCCAGTTTGTTGGGCAGAGAGCGCATTCTGGGAGCGCAGTGCTCTACTGGGACAATAGGTACTATGAGCTCTTCAAGATATGATGATGCTTGACGATGTTGGAGCATTTTAGGTCAGGAGAAGGATTTTAAATTTAATCCTAGATTTTACAGAAATCCAATGCAGAGAAGCTAATACAGGAGAAATATGATCTCTTTTCTTAGTTCTTGTCAGAACACGTGCTGCAGCATTCTGGATCAGCTAGAGAGTCTTAAGGGACTTATTTGAGCAACCTGATAGTAAGGAATTACAATAGTCCAGCCTGGAAGTAACAAATGCCTGGACTAGTTTTTCAGCATCGTTTTGAGACAGGATATGCCTTAACTTCAGTTTTGTCTGAGTTTAACATCAGAAAATTGTAGGTCATCCATGATTTTATATCTGTAACGCATGCTTGAAGTTCAGCTAACTGACTGGTTTCGTCTGGCTTGATTGATAGGTATAATTGGGTGTCAGCCGCATAACAGTGAAAGTTAGTTGAGTGTTTCCTAATAATATTGCCTAGAGGAAGCATATATAAAGTGAATAGAATTGGTCCAAGCACTGAGCCTTGTGGAACGCCATTGCTAACTTTAGCGTGCCTGGAGGATTCATCGTTAACATCAACAGATGATATCGATCAGATAAACAGGACGTAAACCAGCTCAGTGTGATTCCTTTAATGCCTACTAAATGTTCCAGTCTCTGTAACAGGATGGTATGGTCAATAGTGTCGAATGCAGCACTAAGATCTAGTAAGAGATGTACAGAGACAAGTCCTTTGTCTGAAGCAGTTAGAAGGTCGTTAGTAATTTTCACCAGTGCCGTCTCTGTGCTATGATGCATTTTAAATCCTGACTGAAAGTCCTCAAATAAACTATTGCTATGTAGAAAATCACATAACTGATTAGCGACTACCTTCTCAAGGATCTTGGAGAGAAAGGGAAGGTTAGATATAGGTCTATAATTGGTTAAGACCTCAGGATCGAGGGTGGGTTTTTTCAGAAGAGGTTTTATCACAGCTACTTTAAATGACTGCGGTACGTAGCCTGTTACTAAAGACATATTGATCATATCTAGTAATGAAGTGTTAACCACGGGTAACGCTTCTTCAAGTAGCCTTGTTTGAATGGGGTCTAAGAGACAGGTAGACAGGTTTAGCTGAAGTGACCTTTAACATTAATTGTTGAAGGTCTATAGAATAAAAGCAGTCTAAGTATATGTCAGGTCTTGTCGTTCTTTCTCGCGGTGTTGCGTTTAAAGGTGAACCGTTAGAAGTTGAGGGCAAGAGGTGATGAATTTCATCTCTAATTGTTATTGTTTTATCAATAAAGAAGCTCTCCTATGTATTTGGAGACAAAAATAAACATAATGAGCATTATAACTCATATAAAGGACAAACTATTTACATTTCTTCAAATAAGGCCCAAATTTATGCCAAAACTAAAAAACAGTAATGCTATTCTTCTCTGTAGACGATCTTTGGTCACATCAAACTATTCTGCCCTCGGTTGATCTCTCTTCACAATAAACAATCTTTGCTTGGTCTCTCGGATGACGTATTGCCGGCCTTATATGGGCCTAATGTGTTGACAGACCAGCCTTCCATTGGTTGACAAGACACCAACAAGCGTCTCCCAGAACATCATGGGAAACAAAATGGATGTTAAAGCACATGTTAGAAAATATACTATGCTGTTTTTACGCAGATTGAAGGTCAATAAATATTGTGCCTTTCATATCATAACCTAGAAAAGTGGTTCCCAAATCTGGTCTGAGTTCTCTGGTGAGTCCTCTAGTGGAATCCTCCAGTAACAAGCGTAGTCAGTGTGTGACACAGCATAGCTCCCTTCGGACTCTGCGTGTACAGGTTGCTGCTCTCAGTGTGACAGCAAAAGAGGATAAAAGTTCAGCTGCTGCCTCAGTCTGCTGTAGGTCAGGGGGGGGTGCTGTGTATTATTCTAAAATCTATGTTTACATACACTAATGCAAAGACTGTTTTCTGAATATCTTTTTGACTGCTGGACAGACGACAGGACACATATGAACACTATATACAGTATATTGTTTCAGCTGATTATATCAACTGTTATAAGACACAAAAGTGAAAACTTCACTACACTAAAAGCTTTTCAGAGGGTTGAATGTAATTGCAAACATTTCACTTGTGGAAAAGAACCTTTTGAATGTCTGTCATGTATGAGCCTTGTTAACCTGGATACATCTCTTTTTCATTCATTCAACTGTAATATTGTTCAATGAAAAATGTGAGGTTGCTTGGTCATTTAGTTCATGTGACACTGACCTTTTTCCTTCCATGTCTATTTTTTGAACATATCTTTCTGAACTATCTGAAATGTGTTACTCATGCAGAATATTATCAGGCACAATTGTTAGAATTGTGCAGTTTATGCAACTTACATGCATGCAGGCTTATTGTATGTTTTGTATCTACTGTTAAAATAGGATATTTTGATGCACACATTTTAATCTCATTTACTGTACCTCAATCTGTTTTCACTTATCTTCTTCCAGCTCTGCTGTTGTTCAGACATGAAGAACAACAACAGCCTGAATCCTTTGTATTTTTGTTGAATGACAAATGTTAAGTTGCTTGTTGATTTAGTTCATGTGACACTGACCTTTTTCCACCCATGTCTATTTGTTGGACATGTCTTTTTAACTAAATGAAATGTATTAGGTGTGCTGCATATTTTCAAGCAGAATTGTTAGAGATGTGCAGTTTATGAAACATACATGCATGCAGGCTTATTGTATGGTTTGTGTCTTGCTAAACTGTTAAAATAGGACATTTTGCTAAGAACATTTTAATCTAATTTAGTGTACATTGATCTGTTTAACCCTCCTTTCCCTTCATCACTCACTTCTCTTCTTCCAGCTCTGCTGTTGGTCAGACATGAACAGCAACAACAGCCTGAATCCTTTGTATTTTCAGTTGACTCTGTTTGCAGACTTTGGGCCCCTCAGATATCTGTTCTTCAGTCTGTGTCTGTTGCTCTACATGACTATTGTCTCTGCTAACATTGTCATTATTCTGACAGTCTGCCTGGAGAAGTCTCTGCATCAGCCCATGTATATTTTTATCTGCTGTCTGTCTTTTAACTCTCTGTATGGCTCAGCCGGCTTCTTCCCCAGGTTTCTGACCGACATTCTGTCTGACACTCATTTAATCTCACGTCCATTATGTTTCATTCAGATATATGTTATTTACACCTATGCATCATGTGAGCTGACTATTCTGAGCATCATGGCCTACGATAGATTTGTTGCTATTTGCCAGCCTTTACACTATCACAGTAAAATGACATTTAAGATGGTAAAACATCTTGTAATTTTTGCCGTGCTCTACCCTGCATTTGCTATAGGCTTAGGTCTCTATCTTACTGTCCGATTACCGTTGTGTGGCAATACATTGAACAGACTTTTCTGTTCCAACTGGCCTGTGGTTCAGCTCTCCTGTGTAGACACAACTCTGAACAACATAGTGGCTCAGTTTGTCACGATGACAACCATCTTCATCCCCCTGTTCTTTGTCCTGTACACCTATCTACGTATTCTGCTTGTTTGCAGGAGAAGCTCGTCTGAATTCAGAGGAAAGGCGTTACAGACCTGCCTGCCTCACATCGTGACCTTCATGACCTATTCTTTCTCTGTCTTCTGTGAGCTGTCATTGACTCGATTTGAGGCTGATAAAATGAATCCTATCATCACAGTTGTTTTATGTTTAGAGTATTTGATCATCCCCCCCATTAATAACCCTCTAGTTTACGGCATGAATCTCCCTCAAATCAAAGGAGTGATAGTTAGATTTTTGAAGAAGCTTCCTGCTGCGAAAATGTAAAACTTAACATGCACATTTAGAAAACTATATATACTGTATCTCTCAGCCAACAAATATACTTCTAGAATATGTTAAATGTATTTGTCCATAGATCTGGTTTGTTATTATATTAATTTTAAGGTGGTCTATGAAAAGAAAGATGTGTTCAACCTGAACCAAAAGAATGATATTAACATTGCAGTTGCATGGTTCAACTAACTAAAATAAATCTTTTAAACTCACATTGTGGATTTGAATTAGTCTCAAATGTTAATTGATTTTTCTTCATCCATTTCTCACATAATACATGTAAAATGACATGTTAGAAATATATATCATGTGCTGCTTTTCCAGGCAGATTGACGCCTTTGATATCATGTTCGCAAATGTTTCACATCAAGGACACCTACACTGACACAAATTAGGCCAGGGACCCCCAGTTGACAAGATTTGTCCCAGGACCACCCACCTGACAGGACGTTTCCTTTTGGATGTTTAACTACAGAAAGTGTAGAAAACCCTTGGTAACAAATAGTCATACATTATGTTATTGTGTTACTTATGAATCGAAGTATAGTGGAAATAATGACCACTGATGTAGAACAAATTAGAATTGATAGGTGGTCAGGTGTGTTTGGTGGGAATTTGGTCTCGCAGTGTTTTAGCTCTGTATGTTCCACTGTGTTTATTCTGTTTTAATATTTCTGGTTTGTGGTGAACAAGTTGCCCTTTGTAATTATACGTACACTGTCTTTACACAATATTATAATGATGTAGGATTTGGAATAAACAAGACAGTCTAACGCTATGAGTGTGGAATCCCATTTGTGTCAATATAATCAATCAAAACATTTTAAATATTATAATATATTAAATTATATTAAATATTATAAAACAAAAATACTAGGGCTGTCAAACGATTACATTTTCTTAATCGCGATTAATCGTTGAATTTCTATAGTTTATCGCATGTTTTATCACATGATTAAAATTCTATTATTTAGCATTTCAGAACTGTTTTTAAGTCCATATTAACAATGGAAAGCAATTCTTTCCAGTGTATCTTGATTGGGGAAAAAATGAAGGCAAAGAAAGTGACTTTATGAACTTGATTTTAAGATTTGTATTTGTTTATTATATATTTAATCTACACATTTTAATCTAGAGTCAATATTAGGGTTGGTTATTGCTTGTTTGGATACCAGTGCTAAAGCGTAGTACCTGAAGCGATACTTTTTTAAAAAGTTTAAAAAAAAACTAGAACTGCAAGCAGTTATGATCGGGGTCCAAGCCTCCCCGCCGTCCGTCCACCCTTGCACGAGTCGCCCCTGACGACGCTAAGAGCCCACGGAAGCGGAGCCCACAAAAGGAGAACCCAAAGCATGATGGCGGCGAGGCAAAAGTCAGGAAATTTGACCAAGTGCGAGGTCCAAAGTCTGTAGTGAAATGCAATTGCAAATTTCCTCTTCATTGCGTAAATGTCCAAAACCCTCCTACCTCAATTATAGCGCCCCCTAAAGGGCGATCATCACCACATCTGGTGGAGAGCCGCAGAGTGGCATGTCGAACAATAATCTCAAGTTTTGTTATGATAGCATTTACTGCAGCAGAAATATTTCCATTGCAAATTATTCCCATGTAAATGCATTGACTTATTTGCCAAAAGGCCTCTACATTCATTATAGCGCCCCCTAATGGCCGATTTTCACCAAATTTGGTAGGGAGGCTCGGTGGGGGATGTCGAATAACAGTACCGAGTTTTGCTCCGATACCTATTGATTTGGCCGAGATATGCTAATGTTCGTGTTTTGTGGCTAGCAACGAAAAATAGTTTGCTTGTAAATTGCTAATGGCGTAATGTAGCCAAATTATTTTGATAACTTTAGGTCAGGTCCGTTTGGAGATGCTGCCTATCAAGTTTCGTGCCAATAGCTCGCACGGCCTAGGAGGAGATAGAAAAAGTTTGTTTTGCGCATTGCGCGATATTCCAAAAAATCTATTTTGCGCAAATGGGCGAGGCCTATATCATCAGACCCAGATGGATTCAAGGAACACGAGGATATAAGGGATTCTGATCTGCGATGTAGATTGTGGGAGTTATAGGCAAAAGCACGTTTTACGTCATTATAGCGCCACCTAGTGGTCCATGAGTGTTATTTTTGGTAGGTAAGGTCCATGAACCATTGTCCATCTACACTGTAAATTTTAAGTTGCTCACATTATTGTAGTGGTGAATCCAAACCTGGGTCGCATAGGCCACGCCCACTTTGACAAACCCAACTGTAGACTTGGCCGCAGGAGTGGGCTGAGATGGTACACTCAAAATTTCGTAAAAATCGGATGAGCCGTTCATGAGATATAAACTTTTTGTACTTGTAGCGCCCCCTAGTGGCCATTTTTTGTAAAATTGGTTGGGGAGCATTAGAGCGTCATGACAAACAAGAATCTAAAGATTCGCGATGATACCATTTATTTTGGCCGAGATATGGCAACATTTGTGTCTTCGTAGCTAGCTACACAAATTTGTTTGCAAGTAATTTATGCAATTTTCATCCGACAAAAATTCTTTTGATAACTTTTTGTCAGGTCGGTCTGGATATGCTACGTACCAAGTTTCATGCAGATCGGTCGCACGGTCTAGGAGGAGTAAGAAAAAGCAGATTTTTCACGCATAAAAGTCTAGGCGGAAATGGGCGTGGCCTATATCACGTGATTCAGTTGGATCCAGGGAACGCGTAGATGTATTTTTGAATGTCGGGTGTACGGTGTGGGAGTTATGAGGCCAAACGTGTTTTTTTCTGCTATAGCGCCACCTAGTGGTGGAAGTGGCTGAATTTTTTTGTCCGAGGTCCCTGCAGGGATCTGGACCAGTCCTGAAAACGACACTAAACAGTTGGCAACATTAAAGAATGGCTTGTTTATTGCTAAGGCCATATCATCAAAATGAAATGTTTAATAATAATGTAATCACTATAACAACTTATTTCACTAGTAAATAGCTGTTGAACGACAAAAACAACCACCAGATGGGAAAAGGACATTTACAATAACTTTGAATGCACCACAAGGCTGTAAATTACCAGTTTCATTGAATGCACCATCTGCTTTTCCGACAACTGCAGCTGCAGATTGTTACATCCCGGTGTTGAATCCTCTACAGTGAAATACAGACACACTTTACACCATTTAGCGTTAGCGGTCAGCATTTTAACCGTGTTTATTCCAGCTACTAGCTAGCGGTAGGCTAACGTTAGCTGCTGTCGAGTATAGTGTTAACTAGCTAGCAGTAGGCTAACGTTAGCTGCTGTCGAGTATAGTGTTAACTAGCTAGCGGTAGGCAAACGTTAGCTGCTGTCGAGTATAGTGTTAACTAGCTAGCGGTAGGCTAACGTTAGCTGCTGTCGAGTATAGTGTTAACTAGCGTCACGTGCATTGATGTTTCTGTTGCCTCTAATGTCCGTTTTCAGAGCATCAGAGTGTTTTTATTATACGTACAGCACTTTGAGGCATGCTTTGTGATACTGGGCTATAACAATAATCTTTGACTTGACATGATTTAGTAATATACATTTTAGCTTTTGGTTATCTGAGCGGTTATTTGTGAATGAAAGGTTTGATATTTTCACATTTTTATATTTGTTCTTACGTCTGGCTGTTTCTGAAGGATCAGTGTTAATCTCTGAGGAGTTGATCCAGTGACCCACACGCGCACACACACACACACACTTAGTGTGTCTCACTATCTTTGTGGGGACCCGTCATTGACATAATGCATTCCCTAGCCCCTTACCCTAACCTTAACCATCACCACTAGATGCCTAACCTTAACCCTTACCCTCACCCTAACCATAACCTAATTCTAACCCTAATCCTAAAACCAAGTCTTAACCCTCAAACAGACCTTTAACCTTGTGGGGTCCAGCATTTTGGTCCAACAAAGCTGTGCAGACCCCACAAGTATACTGGACTCACAGTTTTTGGACCCTATGAATGTAGTTAAACAAGAACACACACACACACACACACACACACACACACACACAGCTGGCCTCTTGAAGACCCAGATGTTGCAGTAGGATTTAATGCATCACAACTACTGTTGCCCTCTTATCACTGTTGCCTGCTAGTGCTGAGCTATCTGACCTGCCGTGTGTGTGTGTGGGGGGGGCTAAAAGCAGCTAAGAGTTAAGAAGCTTTGTGATCTGTTGTAGAAGTGCTTAAAGTGAGCGATAGAGCGAGCAAAGGATGGAGTGACGGAGCTATAGGGTAAAGAGCGAGGAGGAAAAGAGGACTAGATAAAGAGCAAACAAGGGAGAAACAGATTGTGACAGGAAGACAGGCAGACAACTAAAAGTTTCTTTTTAAAAATATAACAGAAGAAAGCAAAGAGAAAGAGAGAAGAAGGGGGGAGAGAAAGAGAGAAGAGAGAGAGGAGGTTGGTGGATTAAATCGGGTTAGAGAGGATTAGTGACTGTTTTGGTTTGGTAGTAAAATCACATACATGTCTGTCACCACTGGCTGCTGCTGATTCACTTCAGCGTTCACACACTGAAAACAAACTGGACCAGAGGAAGAGGACGACGAAGAGGCGGTGAGTTTTATTTTACAGTTCTGACTAAATGTGTGTGAGCGAGTTTTTAAAAGTAGGACTAAGGACTTCTGAGTCTGCAACTCTGTGAGGCTAAATGCTAACATCAGCATGCTAACATGTTTATGTTTAGCTTAGTTTAGCGTGTTAACATGAGCTAATCATCAGGGGATCAGCCCTATGGTCCCACATTTCTACAATTATTCTTATAATTAGGCCCTATGTTCCCACATTTCTACGATTCTTCTTATAATTAGGCCCTATGTTCCCACATCTCTAAGATTTTTATTATAATTAGGCCCTATGGTCCCACATTTCTACAATTATTCTTATAATTAGGCCCTATGTTCCCACATTTCTACGATTCTTCTTATAATTAGGCCCTATGTTCCCACATCTCTAATATTTTTCTTATAATTAGGCCCTATGTTCCCACATTTCTACGATTCTTCTTATAATTAGGCCCTATGTTCCACATTTCTAAGATTTTTCTTAAAATTAGGCCCTATGTTCCCACATTTCTAAGATTTTTCTTAAAATTAGGCCCTACGTTAGGGTTAGGATTAGGGTTCCTTCTGCAGTCCATTGCTACTGGATAATAGGTTGGGTGTAATTGGCTACCAAATTGGGAGAAAGGGGGATAAAATCAAATGATACAAATTCATGAAAAAGGAAATGTGGGAACATAGGGCCTAATTTTGGAAAATAAATCTTAGAAATGTGGGACCATAGGGCTGTGGGAACATAGGCACACATCATCATCGGTAAAGACAGAGTCCAGCTGAGGCTGATGGGATTTTAGTCTTTAGTAATGTCATTTGTTAACCTGACGTACCAGATGGTTTCGTTAACACAGTGTTGTGTTCAGGGGGAAATAGGTGGACCCAAAATGCAGAGAGTGGCAGGCAGGCGTTTAGTTGCTTGAAAATGTATTAAATAAAAGAAAACCAGGATACATACCAGAAGGGTCCAGAACAAAAGCAGGCAAAAACTCACAACACTGATGGGAACAAACTCAAACATACATACAATGATCTGACACTGGACAGGGGAAAGATGAAGACTATACACAGGGTAACGAGGAAACACAAGACAGGTGACACATTAGGGCAATCACAAGGGCGGGAGAACACAGGAAGTATAACAAGACAAGACAAGACAGAAAACAAGACCGTCAAAATAAAACAGGAAACAGGGCAAAAAACAGATTACCAAAATAAGACAAAACACACCAAACCCATAACTGTGTGTATATGTTTATATTTATATTGTTTATATTCTTTTTTATCCTTCTTATATTTGAATGTGTGACATGCACCAACAGCACCATGACAAATTCCTTGTATGTGCAACGTACTTGGCAATAAAGCCCTTTCTGATTCTGATAACACACAGAACCATCGGAAGCCATCACTGAAAACTGTTTGGGAAAGGGAAAGGGCGGGCACTTTCAAGAAATACCTGGCAGGTGTTGGGATGAACTATCTGTCTATCACATCCTCCATTGTTGTTTTGAACGAAGGCCGTCACACTATGGATGTATAATAAAAACTGGAAACAGCGTTAGAGTCCCGTTCAATTTTACGAGAGTGGCACACAGGCGTGTGAAGCCTTCAGGGAGCCAAAAATTACCCAGATGTACGGTGCTGCCGAGCCGGGCTACTTTCTGTTTTTAGTGCTCCGCTAACTCAAATGGGCATTAAATGATTTAATTGTGCGGCTCTTCTATACTTTTAAAATATTTGTCGGACCAAACGGGTCAAACTCTGGCAGTGAAACAAGTTATTTCGCTAGAGTTGTGACGTCTCTTTCTTCTTGTTAGTCTGTGGGAAATAGTCTTTCTAGGCCAGAGGGCATCACTTGACGGGTCGGAGTTGTAGCTCCGCTGTTTGGACACTATGTTCAATTTGCTTCAAAGCCCGGTGCACTTCCCGGGGGGCTGCGCCTCACACACACCTAAACCATGCCTGTAGCTGCCAGTAGCTCCTCACTGGATGCTGATTGGTTTGGTCCACTGCTGTTCTGACAAAAACGCATTACTTGAAGACTTCCAGGATTGCCAGATGTAGGTCTTTTCTGCTGGATGTCCGTCCCCTTCCTCTGTCTCTGTGTTGGCGTTCTAACCTCCAGTGGATTTGTGAGGACTATGGTTAACTGCTCCTCAGATCTCTGCAGGGTCAATCCAGACAGCTAGCTAGACTATCTGTCCAATCTGAGTTCTCTGTTGCACGACGAAAACTACTTTTTGAACGTACACATGTTCCACCAAAACAAGTTCCTTCCTGAGGCTATTTAGTAGAGGCACCGTGGCAAGATGATTGTGATTGGTTTAAAGAAATGCCAATAAACCAGAGCACGTTTTTCTCCCATCCCAGAATGCTGTGTGGACTGGCCAGACCCTCCTCCGCAGGGCTGTGGAGGAAGGTCTGGCAAGGTGAGACTACTTGAAGCCAAACAAAATGGATTTTGGAGTGTTATCACGAAAATCCATCTGCCCTGCAAGGAAAGTCATCTGCTGGTATTTGGTCCAAATGTTGTGGCAATCCATCCTATAAAGCTCAACAGTGAGCGCACACTTTTTGAACGGCTCTGGATCCCGGAAGGGATTTTCCCCGTTCTGTAACTCCATTGACGTTTCATTAAATGCTTATATAAAGAATTTTTAAGCCTGGAAACACATTTATGTCCATTAAGATTATCAACACTAACATGTGTTGTTGAGCTGTTTAACTCTGCAGCGTGCATGATTTTATCTTCCATGGAACTGCAGGAGAAATGTCCCTACGGGAGCATTAAAGTCAACGCATTCTCATGAACATGTCCATATGATATCGTACGAAAATGTATGCAGACCAAAACGTATGATATTTGAAGGAATGGTTCACAAGAACAGGCTGTTACAGTATTTCTTATCTATTTGGACACTGCGGCGGGTGCAACAAGCACTATAAACTTACAGTAATTAAATAACGTTCAGATGTTTTATTATTCAACCATTATTTATCCAGGAGAGTCAGTTCAGACTCTTTTTTTCAAGGGAGACCTGGTTTAGACAGGCAGCAGCATAATGTAAATACAAACAGACAGATAACACAAAAGGAGGCAACATTATAAAAGGAACTAAAGATCAAGCAAAGGTAACTCACATTTCAAAAGAGAATTTCTCCCATCTAGCGGTGGAATTGTATATGACAACCAACTTAATATTACTTTCTAGCCCCTCCCATTCCGAGCGCGTTCTAACTTCTACGGTGGCTGTATTAGTCCAAGAAGTACGACTTCGTCCGTGAGTGTTCCTTCCAGTGTAATAATAGTTTTACGTTATTTTGGTACCATTTCATTGCTAACATCAGCTATCAGGTTCCCAAACATATGCAAGCTAATGTTAGTAAAGTACCAGTGCTATCGTTATTCTGTATATTGTACGAGATTAATAGTATAAGACAATGTTTACAGCGTAGGAGAGAAGCAACGGAGGTTTGTGTTTTTAATATATTTCTCCGAGCAGTATGAACAATGTCAATGAAACCGAAATGAGCTCTTAGTATCTCCATCGTTTACACACAGCTGTTCTAGCTGTAGCTAGTCTGTGTTACAACTGCACATGACGTGAGTCGTCTGCCAGGGAAATCACAACACATATGATTATGTTTATGTTACAAGGTAGACGATCCTTTTTCATCATTGACGTGAGGAAAAGTATCCTAGACGTCGTTCTAGCGTTATGCACAACCATGCTATAGTTAGCCAAGAAACAATAGGCAGAATTACCTGTCGAGAAGAAAGCAGGCAACTTTGGCTTCCCTTTTAAAATCCTTCCTCCTCTTTCCATCTTGGAAAAGCCACTCTAATATTAACTTTGGTCTTGTTGCTTTGATTGTCGCGTTGTCGTTTTAAATCTCTTTTTCGTTTCCTTGGCACCTCCGTTACATGTCCTCGACAATAGGCGTGATCCTCCATCTTCAACAGGCTTTCAAATCTGCCGACAGTCGCGAGTTACGAGTAATCTTCTCCCCCTCCCTTGCATTCGTCACGGTGCAACTGAGTGTAATAGGGCGAAAGGCGGAGGTATGTCCCTCTTTGGCAAATGTATTTTAAAGATGGAGGTGCAACATGGCCGCAGCCATTCGAGCGAGTCACCCGTATGTATTCTGAATTATTCTGAATGGCAGATTCTACGCGTACGAGAATACTTTGATTAGTTGGTGGAAGTAATTACACATGAATGAGCACAGATTTGTTAAAGGACAAAATTGTTTTTGTTAAGAATCAACTCAACAAATTACACAATGGAGCTGTAAGAAATCCTTTCATCTTGGAGTTGAAAGCATTTAACATGATTAATTAATTAAGTCATTCGGCAACATATTCCATGCAGAAGCTGCAGAATACACATTTTCCTTTTCCAATTTCCGTACGGGTATTTGGGACATAAAACATAAAGACGTCCTGAGAACGCAAAGAGTTATTGTTCAGCACTTAAAGGGTGATTTTGCTATTTTTCAACCTGGTCTCTATTTTCCCATACATTGGTTTTCTAAGTGACAAATTTGAACAAAAAAAACGTTGAAATTGGTCCAATATTGAGCTAGAACAACCGGCAGCCACAAACCGTAATGTACGTTCACTAAAAGTGTCTTTTCGATGATTTTCAGATCTAGTTAATGGAAGCTCTTCCTGGAAAGCATAGGTTGGGAACAGACGCCAAGATAAGAAGCTAAAGAGGATACGTAACATCAAATTAGCCCACATTTAGCAACCTGCTACTGTTTGAGGAGTTAAAGCAGACACATACAGTCAAAGACTAGCTGGTGAACATTGTGGAGCATTTAGCAGCTAAAGAGACAGAAATATTGGACTTTTATCAGGTGGACAATCACAAAAGGGGACACTGATGTGGAATTTGTCTCATTGAAAGATGCTTACATAAACAAACAGACATATTAAACATGAATACCATATATATATATATATATATATATATATATATATATATATATATATATATATATATATATATATATATATATATATATATACACACAAAGTAACTGTTGCATAAGAAAAAAGAGGCTGAATGGGTTGAGTGCAAAAACAAAGTTATGAATATTCATAATGAATCATCATGTTGCTCTGTGACTTATGGGTTTGGGAATAATCAACTTTATAAGGTGATAATATGTAATTTTTACAGCTTGATCCATAATACAGCTTTAAGAGAAACACTGACAATTAGGGCATTCCTACTGTATAGATACTGTATATATGATACAAGGTGTAGGATGCTAAGGATTGGATGAGATATTGTGGCTGTAAAAAAGTGGTTTCCAAGTCCAGTGCCTGGGATATAAGACTGTCTTCCTGTTGCCAGCAGGCAAGTGCCGCTATGACTATGAGTCAATATTGGCAAGTACGTTCCCTTAGGCCTGGAGAAATTATTAGTAATTAATGTACATTGGAGTAACAACAACTTCCGTGTCATTATTAATGGGTCCTTACCCCCCTCATACTCGTTCAGTGCTCGGGCCCTAATAAAAGGTTTTATATTATGTCACGTTTGATGTTTTACACACACACACACACACACACACACACACACACACACATCAGATCAGATTGATTCACATTAAAAGTTGTTGTCATGTTTTCTTTTCAGTGAAGTAAGCCTTTTTTCCTCTGCGGAGAGTCTGGACAATCACCATGACACAAGTTATGGAGGACGGTGAGAAACACACACACACATACACAGATAGAGACTCAGACACACACACACATGCACACACACACGCACACACACAGACAGACACTCAGACACACACACAGACACACACAGACACACTCACGCACGCACACACACACGCACAAAGGCACACACACACACACACACAAACACACACACGCACACAAAGACACACACACTCACACACACACGCACGCACACACAGACACACACGTACGCACACACAGACACACACACACATATATACACACTCTCACATACACACACACACACGCAGACACAACACACACACACACACAGACACAACACACACACACACACAGACACACACACAGATACACACACTCTCACACACACAAACACACACACACTCTCACACACAGACACACACGCACGTACAAATAGACACACACATATATACACACTCTCACATACACACACACACACGCACAGACACAACCCACACACACACAGACACACACGCACACACGCACAAACACACATACACACATACACACTCACACACACACACATACACACACTCACACACACACACACACACACGCACAAAGGCACACACACACACACATACACACACGCACACACAGACACACACACACACACACACACACACACACACACACACACGCACAGACACAACACACACACACACAGACACACACGCACACAGACACAAACACACATACACACACACGCACACACACACATACAGACACACACACACACACACACAAAGACACACAGAAACACAGAAACACGCACACACAAACACACACAGCTGTATATCTGACCGTCATTGACTGCAGTCATTGAATGCATTATTGTCTGACTCGAGTTCTCAACCCTGAATTTGAGTCTAAATCCAGTCTTAATTTCAGTTTAATCTAATCTAAAACCTAATTCAGATGGCATTAGCGTCCCTCTGCGGGGTCAGGGCTCCTCACTGATTCTAATCCTGTCTGGCCCAAACATGTCTGCTTTTCATTCTCTGCTCAGGACAAACTTCCAGCCTCAAACATCTGTTGTTAAAAGAATATTTAGTCTGTTGCTGACTCTTGTAATGCATCAGATGTAACATGGTGCCCTACTTCTTTCACTCTCCGCTGCCAGTGTTAAACGTATACATACATTTAAAAAGAAATAATAACTTTATTTGTATTTGTATAGCACGTACATCAGGAACACTTCAGGTCTGTCTGTCGCTTGCAATACTTTTTTTTTAGGCTCTTCTGGTATTTTGGATGCTGGCTTTCAAAGTTCACTTCTCTGGCGTTTTCGACGCTCTCTTTCGACACTTAAAGTTTAGATGCTCGCTTTCTACACTCATTTTTGACATTCACGTTTGAAACTTTGGATGCTCGCTTTTAAGGCTCGCCTCGAAATTGCTCGCTTGTCTGGCATTTTTAACGCTCACTTTCAACACTTTGGATTGGTTAGAGAATGAGACGTTGTTAAGAAGAGACTCTGCAGGTGAATAGGGAACATACTTCACCTAACACATATCACCATGAAACTTGACCATCAACCCTCCTGTTGTCCTCGGGTCAATTCCATTTTTTAAGATTATTTTTTGGGCATTTTTAGGCCTTTATTGACAGGACAGCTGAAGAAATGAAAGGGAAGAGCAAGAGAGGGGGGAATGACATGCAGCAAAGGGCCGCAGGTCGGAGTTGAACTGCTGCGTCGAGGCGTAAACCTCTACATATGGGCGCCCGCTCTACCAACTGAGCTATCCGGGCGCCCGTCGTTATTTTTCAAAAAGTTTCTATATCAGAAAAAAAATAACGTGGATGGATCCCTACAACGCTCTTCACAAGCTCATTCATTTTGCTAGATGAAAGTCCGTGGTTTTAATTTTTGGAGGTTGGTGCACTTTTACCAAGAGCGAGTTAGGACAATATCAGCAGCCTTTAGTTAATTATATCTGCAGCAAACCTTCCACAAATGATAACCTATTCAATGAAAACACAATACACTTTATCTGCCTACAATTTTAGTTTACCGATTGCCAAACTAATAGAAAAATAGACTGTACAAAAAGAGAAAAAGCTCTCCCAAATCCACCGAGCTTTGCTCATACTTGTGCTGGGTTGGATTAATGTGGTCTGTTGTTGCTCTTTACTGATTGGGTGATAACAGTCCAAATGTATTGGCTTTGGAAAAGACAGGGTGGAACTCATTATCATATATACTACACGTCTCTTGACGCGTTATGTTACGCGTACTGAACCACGTGAAAAGCAGCGTTAGAGGAGCATTCCACGGCGCTTTTTACGGCGTTTTGTCATTAGACAACGTAAAAAACGGCGTCCTTACCGCTCGAAACGGGTAGGAAAGTGCCGTAATGTGAGCTTTCTGGCGTTCCATACACGCTGTACAACACACGCTTTACAACGCTCGCTGTACAACACACGCTTTAAAACGCACGCTTTACAATGCTCGCTGTACAACGCTCGCTTTACAACGCACGCTTTACAACGCTGGCTGTACAACGCACGCTTTACAACGCTCGCTTTAC
>CM042327.1:2588007-2595507 GCA_023566125.1 Zingel zingel
ACACACACACACACACAAACCGTAAAGAGCTTTAGTCTTCTATACATCATGTTCAAGTGGACACAAACACAGCTGATGGAGCTAAGCTAACGTAGCTATGGCTGACCTTTGGCCTACTTCAGCATATCAACATTAGCTCACTAAGAACCTGGAACCACAATCCCAAACTGGATTCTCTGTGTACTGAATTGTTGACCTAAAGTAAACTTATTTGACTTTTATGCACATCATGTCTTTTTTTAAATATTAGTTTTTCTAAAATTATACTTAAAAAAAATCCCAATACTTCGCCTTACGCACAGTATCGAAATATATCGCAATATATTGAATCGTGACCCATGTATCGTGATACGTATGGTCAGATTCTTGCCAACACACAGCCCTATTTCGTTGTCTCTGTACTCTGCACAATGACAATAAAGATGAATCTAATCTAATTTAATCTAATCTCTAACCATTTCTCAGGAAAACGTGGTCCTTTGATCTTCGGTCTCTCAGTTAAAATCTAAAAATCAGACTTCCTCATAACTCACCGACGAAATAAGCTACAATCTACAATCTAAAATGTTCATTTCCCACACACAGCCAACCCGATGTGACAGTTACATAACAGAGAGTGAGTAGTTCAAGTGAACATCCTCTCTCTCTCTCTCTCTCTCTCTCTCTCTCTCTCTCTCTCTCTCTCTCTCTCTCTCTCTCTCTCTCTCTCTCTCTCTCTCTCTCTCTCTCTCTCTCTCTCTCTCTCTCTCTCTCTCTCTCTCTCTCTCTCTCTCTCTCTCTCTCTCGGAGAACAGCCTCGTGTGTAGAGCTACTGATACAGCAGCCACAGCCCCAGGCTTTAAGGACAAGACAAACGCAAAGACAACGATCTGTGCGTCTCTTTTGTTGTCTAATAATTCACTCATGACACAGCCGGGAACCATGTTTGGTCCTCCCGCTGCATCCTCGCTCGCCCCACTTTCCTGCCTCCTTGGGAAGGGAAAGTAGGACGAGAGGAGAACACCCAGAAAGATCAGTCTGCCTTTTTATCTCTCTCACACACACACACACACACACACACACACACACACGGCTAATTAAGCTGTCAAAGCGATATGATACCGCACATTTAGTTAAATTACTTGAATATGAAAAAGATGCAAATTAGCAACACTGCAGCCTGAAAACATACCACACACACACACACACACACACACACACACACACACACACACACACACACACACACACACACACACACACACACACACACACACACACACACACACACACACACAGTATGTAGGTTAGCGAGCTGAGTGAAATCACACTAATCTCCTACAGTGCAGTATATAATGAACTATAACCACAATAACTGACTATGGTTGCTGCTCGTGTTTTTCGTGTGTGTGTGTGTGTGTGTGGGAGGGAGGGAGTGAGATTGAGAAGAGAGACAGACAGACAGAGAGAGAGACAGAGAGAGACAGACAGACAGACAGAGAGAGAGAGACAGAGAGAGAGACAGAGAGAGAGACAGACAGAGAGAGAGACAGAGAGACAGATAGAGAGAGAGACAGAGAGAGAGACAGAGAGAGAGACAGAGAGACAGATAGAGAGAGAGACAGAGAGAGAGAGAGACAGCTGGGGCTGTGTGTCTGTCTGACCCAGTGACCTGCAGACATTCATGGATTAGTCGTAGTGTAGATTTAGAGGGTCGGGGGGGATTATTATGGGAGCCTCACTCAAACAGATAAATATTGATTCCTACAGATTCCTGCATTATAATCTCAGATGGACAGACAGACAGACAGCGAGACAGACAGACAGACAGACAGACAGATGGACTCAGATGGACTTTCAGTGATAACCTGCAGGCAGCTAACGCGAGAGAAGCCCCCGTACACGTAGGAAATGTAACGTCACGTCATTCACACACCTAACCACGCACATAATCACGAAGATGCAGAAATGAAATAAGCCGGGTCTCAGTCATTCCCAGTGAGGGGAAGTTACGGTATAGCTTCCAGAGAAAACAGAAACCTTGCTTTATAAAAAGGGGGAGGAAAAATAACTCACTGATGTTACAGTAAAGACAGGATGGTGAAGAGACACACCGAGAATAAGACCAGCAGCGTGAGAGACGGAGGGGAAACATGTCCAGTTTAAAAATAGAAAGACAGAGGAAGAAAAAAAAAGAGAAATGTGGGGGAAAAGAGGAAGAGAGCTGGCAGGCAGAGACATTAACAGGATTAGAGAGGGGGAGTTCCCTCAAACTGGCAACCCACCAGGCACACTGTCAACACACACCACACAGCTGCTGGCACGCACACGCACACACACACACACACACACACACACACACACACACACACAGCATCAAATACAACAACAAGCCCCCCACCACTGACCCACATATTTCTCTGCTGTCAGCATGTCACTAAACTGTCTGTCTCTCCATATGTGTGTGTGTGTGTGTGTGTGTGTGTGTGTGTGTGTGTGTGTGTGTGTGTGTGTGTGTGTGTGTGTGTGTGTGGCATGCTCCCAAAACACCACCCACCACCACCCTACTGACTTTCAAACATGATTACTGGCACTGCGTTAAAGCCAGTGAGGCTAATGAGGGCTTTCAAATTCAGAATATTAATTCTGCAGGGTGCAGAGTTCGGCTAAAGCCAAGCCTGAACTTCCGTGTTCATTAACAGCACGCTTTTCCTGCAAACAAAGGCCAACTCGTGCCAACGACACACCTTCCTGACCCACAGCGGGACAGATCGCCGGGGGCCTCTCTTCCCTCCCTCTCATCTACAACGCCCACTGTCTGCGCAAAGCCATAAGCATTGTTATGGACACCACACCCCCCGTCCCGTGTACTCTTCTCCCCTTACTGCAGTCAGGTAGAAGGTACCGCACCTCCAGAATGGGGAAGAGCTTCTTCCCTCAAGCAGTCAGACTGTTGAACAACAAAACATGATGCACATTGTTTTACACAGAACTGAAATGCACTTCTGCACCTTTTTTTTTTAAAAACAAAAAATGCTTTATATTCTGCTAAAACTCTATATATCCTACCTCAATCAGTCTACATATGCCCCGTCTCTTGTTGTCTGTCCTGTCCCTTGTCTGTCTTAAATGCTCTACTTTAAGTAGTAATTGCTAGAGATGCACCTGCATTACAACTTTCTAGGCCGATTCAGATTTCATTTTTTCTAACCACTTTACAGCACACACACATATTTACTTTCTATCTTTTCTTTAATAGCACATTTTGCACAGAACATAGAACATTTTAGAACTATATCAATGACTCCTGGTGTGGGACATTCACACACATCTAAAGGTCAATGTTAGAACCATTTCCTTCTCTTCACGTCCAATATCAACTAAAGAAATGTGATTTGGGTTGTTGGTGTGGTCCCTCCACGCCCTACTCTTTCCTTGCAGCTGTTGCATATTGCAAACGTGTTATCTTCTGCACACACGCTGAAGAACCCCAAACAGCTGACATGTTGCAGGTTAATTCACCAGGTTCCTACATGTGGGAGAATAGCGCCGACACGCCTTCACACCGCGAGCGGGTACGCCACACACGGCGGAGAAGTTGAGAGAAAGGAAGAAGAGAGCGTGCTGTGGCGTCCTTGAGAACTGTAACTGGTAGAACTTATGTTGGCAGTTAATTGGAGCGTTGACCGGCATGAAATCGGCATATGTCAGACTGACCTGCCGGTCGCCGGTCATGGCCGAGCACGTGGAAACCGGCCAATCCCGGTCACTGGCCGCTCTATCGGTGCATCTCTAGTAACTTTATGTAAAGTCTATACTGTGTGTGCACTAAATGTAGCCTGTCTCGAATGTTGTTTGTATATAATGTCTTTTTTTATATATTTTAAATGTGTAACACCACTTGATTCATGGTGAACCGTTTTCAGTATATACAGGTATGTGGTTGAAACAATACAACCCTCAGGCTGTTTCCTATTGGAGGGCCTGGACCAATCAGGCGGGACCGAGCTACATCCTTGACAAAATAGCATCAGATTAAAAGTTGCCACACGCTGAGATTGATACAAGTACACAAGTTACACAAACCCCCGCCGCCCACACACACACACACACACACACACACACACACACACACACACACACACACACACACACACACACACACACACACACACACACACACACACACACACACACACACACACACACACACACACACACACACACACACACACACACACACACACTGTCAGGTGAGGCTGCCAGACATCGAGTGTTGAGATTAAAATTTCAACAGATTTCACTTAATGCTGCAGATTTCATTTGTGTGGATGTGGATTTATTTTGCTTTCTGTGTGTGTGTGTTTGTGTTTGTGTTTGTGTTTGTGTGTGTGTGTGTGTGTGTGTGTGTGTGTGTGTGTGTGTGTGTGTGTGTGTGTGTGTGAGAGAGAGCATATGTGAACTGTTATTTATGTATGCTGGCATATGCTTCATGGTGTATTAGGATAAGCCTGTAGGAGAGGGGTATGGAAAGTGTGTGTGCTCGCCATGGTGAACCAGTTGCAAATGTAGATACATATATTTGTGTGTGTGTGTGTGTGTGTGTGTGTGTGTGTGTGTGTGTGTGTGTGTTATTTGGATGCTAGTATGATGCCAGGGGGATTTAGGTGGGAGATAGAGAGGTGTGTGTGTGTGTGTGTGTGTGTGTTGGGGCTGAATTTGGCCTACATTTTGGAGGATGAGAGACTGTTCCTGTTTATTTATTCAGAGGGATTGGGCGTCTGTCAGACTCCGACTGTACATGGCAGATCACGGAAGCTGCAGGACGAGATGACGTCATCGTGCAGCTTCATTACACACCTTCTTTAAGGAATGTAAATCATATTTTGATATTCTCCTGGCTAACACAGTTACAACTCCTGGTTCACACATCGAAACCGGACTTTGACCTGTAGAAAAATGCATCGTCGTACATTTTGGATACGGTAATATCGTGATATGACGTATGAATTACCCGATGTATCTTTACCTGTTTGTGGTATTGCTTGTTTTTTGTATCTGTTGTAGAGAAATGATCACGAGATGATCATGGAGAGAAGAACAGAATAGCGACGTGTAAGGAGCGACGTCATCTTCTGTGTGGAGCGATGTCACGGCCCGCGGTCACAGTCACTCAGCGGTGTCCGGTGACAAAAGAGAAGAGCACTTCCTGCGGGGGGGGGGGGGGGCGGCGATCGGGTGTCCCACAGTGAAGTCACGACCGCTCTCGGATGTCAGGGGGGGGGGGGGAGGGGGGGGGGGTTCCCTGCATAGAGGAATTTTTGGTGGCCAAAGAGGTTTCAGTCAGCACCAAAGGAAAGAAAATCAGGGCCAAAGTGATAAGAACTAAGAGAGAACAAATAGCAATTCAAATCCTCTTCGACTGTGTTTGATAGCAATTTACCATAACGTTGTTGAAAAAGCTGAACTTAGTTTTACCGTACAGAGTCTGGCTGTGTTGGACTCTCCCAGTGATTCTTTTTTTGGGCCCCCCACCCCCAACCGCTCAGGGCGCCTGTACAGCACTCGCAGCCCCCCCCCACTCTGACATCTCTTCATTAGTGCATGTATAGGACCGGAGCATGTGTGTGTGTGTGTGTGTGTGTGTGTGTGTGTGTATTTCAGGCCTGTGTGCAGTGTGTAATAACAACAGAGTGTACCCACTGGGGATTAAAGGTCCCATGACATGTTGCTCTTTGGATGCTTTTATATAGGCCTTAGTGGTCCCCTAATACTGTATCTGAAGTCTCTTTTATATAGGCCTTAGTGGTCCCCTAATACTGTATCTGAAGTCTCTTTTATATAGGCCTTAGTGGTCCCCTAATACTGTATCTGAAGTCTCTTTTATATAGACCTTAGTGGTCCTCTAATACTGTATCTGAAGTCTCTTTTATATAGGCCTTAGTGGTCCCTAATACTGTATCTGAAGTCTCTTTTATATAGGCCTTAGTGGTCATTTTAGTGACCTTTTCATGCCATGGGACCTTTAATGAAAAATAAAAACCTATCAATAAAATAGGCAGCTGGTCTGTGCGCGCTGTAAAAAATACACCGTTGTTTGGAAACAAAATTAAATTTGGATTATATCTACCTGCGCGGGTCTCAATTCACCTGGGCGGTGCGCCCAAGTGGAACCTCTGTATGGGAAACACTGATATTGTGCAGCCCCAGTGCAGACTGTCAGTCATCTGTAGCTGTACACAGCAGTGTAGTCCACGTGATGGGCAAGTATACGCAGTATATACCCACTAAGAAAGCTCCAGGACTTCCATATACCCTCTTAAAAATGCCCACTGACACGCAACGACATACTTTCCATTATAATTTTGATATATTTTGAATTGTCATCTGTGTTTTTCTTCTTCACATAAGCTAAATAAAGGGATTTCCATCGTAAATTGGTGCAGAAAAGTGTGTCAGAATACAGGAAATGAAGTCTTTGGCGCTCAAAATGTCCCTGATTCTGGCCAATATACAGAACAATATACCCTCTACAATACATTAGACCACACCACTGGCTGTACATGTCCTCTGGGTGGGGGCAGGAGGGTCGCTGGGCTCTCTGACAGGAAACGATCCGAGCCGTTGCCTCCTGGAAACAATGAGGTGGGGAGCGGCCACTTCCTGTCTCGGTGCTGAGTGAGAGGCACCACCTCGGGGTGTCATTCTAGAGAGTCCCAGCCCCACCCGTCTTCAGGTTAGCTGAGGCTTTGTCCAGTTTGAAGCAGAGACGGTTTAGAACCGAGACACCCCAACTTCGGAGTAGTTTCCTGTCTCTGTGTGTCCCGTGGGAAGTGTCGGGCAAGTTACTTCCAAAATGTAATACATTATAGATTACTAGTTACTGTCATTTGAGAGTAATTAGTTATATTACAATACTACTGTCTCTCTGAATTGTAATGCTTTACACTACTTTTGCATTACTTTTGAGTTACTTTCACCAAAATGACAGCGGAAGTTGGACTTGGCAGCTAGCTTCTGAATTTCACCACCGGATCAATAAAGTCTCCTCTTTACCCACTTTAATACATCCTAGTTCATTCATAATATTTTGTATAATTAATATGAATATGCAAGTAAAAAATAGAGAAGGAAAACGTCAAGTAGGAGAAAATGAAAATACTTAATTAAAAGTACCTTACAGTTGTATTGAAGTACGGCATAGTTACTTTCTTTGGTCCAGAGTGAGATCTGTCTCCATTCACCATTCGAATGAATGAAGGAATCTTTATTTCGAACAATTAAAAGAAGAACCTAACCCTTAAGGTGCTGACACACCAGCCCGATAATCGTCCGTCGGACAGTCTGGGGAGGTCGGTGACTCGAGTCTGTTCGGTGTGGTCCGTGCCGTCGTCAGACGGAGGAGCCGTCAGCCTTCATTTGGGCAGATTTGACTTGTTGAATCGGCCAGCGGGCAGTCGGACTCAAGGACCAATTACCGGAAATGACGAGCGGGATGAGCCTGACGAACGCCTCTCAAAG
>CM042327.1:2598007-2600507 GCA_023566125.1 Zingel zingel
TACGGCACCGGTAGGGTTGGGTACCGAGACCCGATGCTAATACGGCACCGGTAGGGTTGGGTACCGAGACCCGATGCTAATATGGCACCGGTAGGGTTGGGTACCGAGACCCGATGCTAATACGGCACCGGTAGGGTTGGGTACCGAGACCCGATGCTAATACGGCACCGGTAGGGTTGGGTACCGAGACCCGATGCTAATACGGCACCGGTAGGGTTGGGTACTGAGACCCGATGCTAATACGGCACCGGTAGGGTTAGGTACCGAGACCCGATGCTAATACGGCACCGGTAGGGTTGGGTACCGTTTGGATATTTACGATTCCGAACCGGTACTTTTAAAACGATTCCGATTCCTAAACCGATTCTTAAAAGACTGAAAAATGACAAAGATGTAATCTGTTTACTAGCGATCACGTGCAGTGAATGGTTAATATGCTTTTACGTCCGTTTTGGTGAGCCCAGAGGGGAGATATGGCATTTTAAAAGTAGCCTACATTAACGGTAGCTAGCAATATCGATATCGATATTGCGGCGATATTCTAGGGTTGACAATTGGTGCTTAAACAAAATATCTTCACACTTAGATTTTAGATCAATAATCATCAGTAATGTGAACATAATGTCTAAGTGGGTAAAGGCAAATAACAGAACAGCTAGATCAGTCTGGTGAGATCAGAAAAGTACATCACTCTACTGTAATGCAGCCTTTAAAACCAGGAAAAGATACTTATGTCATATCACGATATTACGATATCCAAAATCTAAGACGATATCCAGTCTCATATCACGATATCAATATAATAGCGATATATCGCCCAGACCTAGTAGCTAGCTAGCAGTAGACTACAGAGAAAGGGGGATATTTTTACGTCCGTTTCGGAGCGACAGAGGGAAAATATTTCAGTCGACACATTAAGAGGAACCGAAATGAGGAACTGAAATTTGCGTTCTAATCCGGTCCGATTCCTACCGGTTGCATAGGTTTCGGTACCCAACCCTAGGCACCGGTGCCTAAACGACCGGTATCTTCCGGACTGAATAGCAACATAGATTTCGGTGCCTCATTTCGTTGCACTGAAATGCCTCCGTTGCTCTCTGAAGCTCCGAAAATGGACGTTAGAGGCAACAGAAGCATTGCTGCACGGGACGCTAGTTACCACTGCACCTGGCAGCAGGTAACGTTAGCCTAGCGTTAGCTAGTAGCTGGATTAAACACGGTTAAAATGCTGCTTAACCGTGTAAAGTGTGACTTTATTTCAGTGTAGAGGATTCCAACAGCGGGACGTAACAATCGTCGTGCAGCTGCCGTTGTCGGAAAAACAACACAGACGGTGCGTTCACTTGACACTCGCCAGCCTCGTGGTGCATTCAAAGTTATTGTAAAATACCCTTTTCCCGTCTAGTGGTTGTTTTTTTTACGTTTACCAGCGCTGTTTTGAAAGTATCGTTTTAGCACCGGTATGGGAAAAAAATCCAAACGATATCCTACCCTACGAAGGACAGAAAGTGGCCTGAATATGAACGAGTGGGAGGATGAATCGGTTTCAGAATCTGCTCCGAGTTTTACAGCGATCTATTTATATCTGGATTTGTGTGACTGCTGTGAGCGGAGGAGGAGGAGGTCAGTCGGAGTATAAAAAGAAAATCCTGCAGATGGTTATAATGTGACACACAAACATGTAATCTGTGAGCTTATGTAATCGCTCGCTGCGTGGTTCTCACACACACACACACACACACACACACACACACACACACACACACACACACACACACACACACACACACACACACACACACACACACACACACACACACACTGCATTGTATAGTAGCATACATTAGGATACAGTAGTAGTAGTAGTAGTAGTAGTAGTATAGAATACGGTAGAATAGTCCGTCAGGGTTTTTCTATATCAATCTTCCATCTCCACACAGAGAATGCATGAGAAGAAAGGAAAGTAGGGCGAGATATCGAGATAATAATGTTTTTCTAAAAGGCTTTTCACACGGGGGAGCGACATTTGCGTAGTCGTAGACCTGCGCAGTCCCGTGGTTCTGCGTGGGGGGGGGGGGGGGGGGGTGAAGAGGTTAAGGGGATGTGATGATGGGGGGGTATGGTGAAGGGGATGTGATGATGGGGGGGTATGGTGAAGGGGATGTGATGATGGGGGGGGTATGGTGAAGGGGATGTGATGATGGGGGGGTATGGTGAAGGGGATGTGATGATGTGGGGGTATGGTGAAGGGGATGTGATGATGGGGGGGTATGGTGAAGGGGATGTGATGATGTGGGGGTCTGGTGAAGGGGATGTGATGATGGGGGGGTATGGTGAAGGGGATGTGATGATGGGGGGGTATGGTGAAGGGGATGTGATGATGGGGGGGTATGGTGAAGGGGATGTGATGATGTGGGGGTATGGTGAAGGGGATGTGATGATGGGGGGGTACGGTGAAGGGGATGTGATGATGTGGGGGGGTATGGTGAAGGGGATGTGA
>CM042327.1:2605507-2643007 GCA_023566125.1 Zingel zingel
CAGGGTTTGAACTTCTCTCTTTCAGGTCAGACGAAATAGTTTCTCTCACTTTTCACACAAACAGCCAAAGTGCAACGCCGTGAACGTCCTCCAGGAGAGACAGTGTGAACAATGGGTCACGCGACTCCCTTCTCCCCACGCGTTTCAATGCGGCCGTTCACACTTCGCACGTGGCCGGACAACGCGTCGTACACAGCGGCTCTTTTCCCAGCGTGGCCCGACCTTTAGTCGCAGGACGGTGGTGGTGGTGGTGGGGAGACGTTTAAGGAAAGCAGCTCCAGTTTGTGTTTCATTATTACAAGTCGGGGCTTGTGTGTCTGCTGATATGAAACTTGGCTGAACCACAGTGTGTGAAAACACACACACACACACACACACACACACACACACACACACACACACACACACACACACACACACACACACACACACACACACACACACACACACACACACACACACACACACACACACACACACCCATGAGTTAGACGCACCAAATGCATGCACACGTACTTTGAAAATGCAAGATGCATTTACTTTTTTTTAAACTATGTGTATGGTGTGTATGTGTGTGTGTGTGTGTGTGTGTGTGTGTGTGTGTGTGTGTGTGTGTGTGTGTGTTCATCCACCATGTGTCATAGTGAGTCAGTCTGTTCTTTCTCATCTAATTTCATTTTACGGGGGTTGATCACAGCTCAGAGAGACAGCATCCATCTCCAACCCTGGAGAACCAACACACACGCGCGCGCACACGCGCACACACACACACACACACACACACACACACACACACACACACACACACACACACACACACACACACACACACACACACACACACACACACACACACCCCGTTTGCTTCCATTGGACGTGGCACGTTAATGACCTGATGACTAAAGATGATGTCACGTTAATCAACCACACGTTCGTTCTTAACGGCGGCTCGATGCATGCGTCTGTTCTGGTCTGGATCGACAGAAGCACAGAGCGGAAGGCGTGTGACGTCCCCTCGCCTTCCGCTCTCTCCGTGTGTCGCCGTTCTCAAACTCTGTTCTCTTCGGGAGACGACGACAACAACAACAACAACCTTCTAGCTGGCGAGCTATGCGCGGAAAATGTCACGTTTTGAAGACAGATTTGGACGGAGCAACAAGGCAGGCCCTGCTTGGTTCTTTCAGGGGACGACTGTAGAGATGTAGGGCTGGGTATGGGGATGCCGATGCCGAATCGGCACTTTTAAAACGATTCCGATTCCTAAAAAACTGAAAAATGACATCAAAGAAAGGCTCTTTTATGGAGTTTTTTTTCTTAATTGAAAATGATTTCAATTTAACAATAAATAACAGTTACACTATTAACAAGTTACAACTAAATAAATGTTGAGTTGGTATGCTAACTAAACCAGCTTCAAACTTAACCCTTGTGTTGTCTTCCCGGTTTTTTTTTACGCCTTTTTTTCAGTTTGTTTTTGCTTTTTCCAACGTTTTAAATTTTAAATTAAAACAATAAAAAAATTGTTTTCTCCCAATTTGGTAGCCAATTACACCCAACCTTTTCTTCTACACATTTTCAGCGTTTATTTCTACGTCCCATATTTTCTGATATAAAACAGAAATTAAAAACGGGTCAATGTGACCCGAAGTCAACACAAGGGTTAAGCAGTTTTTTTTGCAGAAAAAGGACCATATTTGACTTCTCTGGCGATGTACAACACCCAGACTAGCAGAGCAAGTGTAACATGTCTACTAGCGATCGCGTGCCGTGAACGGTTAATATGCCTTTACGTCCGTTATGGTGACCCCAGAGGGAAGATATGCCATTTTAAAAGCAGCCTACATTTACAGTAGCTAGCTAACGGTGGACTACAGAGAGAGTGGGACATTTTGATGTCCATTTCGTAGCGTGTACAATAGGCCGTCTATCAGCAGTGATTGTCGAGCGCGTGTCGGAGAATAGCGCGGACGCGCTATCCTATCCCAGACTTCATCTGTGGTGGAGCCAGACCTTACCCTGGCGCTGCGGAGATAGAGCCGAGCAATGAATGACTAGTTTGGCACCGGACAATAAGCCTGAAACGCCTGAACTGTAGGTCAGATGTATAAAACCTAACCGCTCAGGGCTGCCCAGTTCTGCATCGCTGCACGTTTTTAATTCAGAGAGCTGCTACACTGATGACGTAATGCACAGCTTGCAGACGAGTTCATGTGAAAGCTCCTGCTGCTCATTCAGCCCTGAGCTGGTGAAGATGCACCCCTGGGACTGTCCGGACATGGAAATAGATGCACCTGCCAACGTGCAGAAGAAGGAAGGCTTTCGGAGAGGTTAAATATTTGCGGTCAGCTTCGTGATCTGATAATTAGCGTTAGGTCTGAGTTAGAGGTCTCACGTTTTACTGTCAAAACCCGAAGAGTGACAATTTAGAAACCCGTTCTTCTCTTAACTTAACGCTTGAAGACCAAAAGGTAGCGGTGTAAATTTAGCCTAAAAATAGTAAATACTGGTACTAGTACTTTGATGTGGCATACCACATTGCCAAAAGTAAACCAAACAAAGGCAACAAGATGAACTGATGAACAAAAACTCCAGTGTGCGGGGCGTTACGGTTGACCAGATCCTCTCACATCATGCACGCCATTGAGCACGGCAACACTGAAGTACGATGCAGCACAAAACACACACACTCAACAGAAAGAGTGTGTGTGTGTGTGTGTGTGTGTGTGTGTGTGTGTGTGTGTGTGTGTGTGTGTGTGTGTGTGTGTGTGTGTGTGTGTGTGTGTGTGTACTATATTCGTGGGGTCCAAAAACCGGGAGTCCAGTATACTTGTGGGCCCAAAATGCTGGAGCCCACAAGGTTAAAGGTCTGTTTGAGGGTTAAGACTTGGTTTTAGGATTAGGGTTAGAATTAGGTTATGGTTAGGGTGAGGGTAAGGGTTAAGGTTAGGCATCTAGTGGTGATGGTTAAGGTTAGGGTAAGGGGCTAGGGAATGCATTATGTCAATGACGGGTCCCCACAAAGATGGTGAAACAAACGTGTGTGTGTGTGTGTGTGCGTGTGTGTGTGTGTTCTGGACAAAAGTGTTTAGTGTCAGCAGGTTGAATCCAAAGCCTAGTAAAACCTGATTCAGTGCTTGATTATGGAAAATAATAATCATACTCCCATTTATTTGAGTAAATACTGTAATCAGGATTATGTAACACGATTCCTCACTAACTTTAGGAAAGATGTTGCATCTATTGAAGTTAAAAAAGCAGTAAAACAACAATGAAAACACCTTGAACTGTGACATTTCCCAGTTTAACTTGTACAATTACCCTTATAAAATATATATATATATAAAAAACATATTCAATTCTTCTAAACTGTACATATTCAAGATAATGCTCGTTGTCAGTCAACAAAGAAGCATGGCTCAATGTTGGAAATAAAGCTGTAGTCTGTGTGTAGTCTCCATGCCTGTTTACAACTCTAACTGGATTAAAGAGGAAGTGGTGGGGAATTCCACTCAACACTCAGATCCGCCAATAATATTCCAAAGATGACTTTCTTATCAACAACATCCTAATTCTTGGAACATTTCATATACACAAATCCAAGTATATGAAAGAAATATGAATTACACACAAAAAAAATATAATTTGTCTTGTATTTATTTATATTATTTGGTTTTATACGTTTGCACTTAACTGATCTTTTATAATACTGTGAAGAATTAAGAAGAATTAAGCCATATTGTTTGAATATGACCGTATTTTATTTTTTTAAACGCTAATAATACTCAAATGAAGGAGTCACATCCACAGCTGATGTATCCGGTCCAGGTTGAGCAAAAAAGTTGATCTCATTTACATTCACACATACTGTAACACAAATGAGCCACTATAGCCTGCGACCCTGTCAACACCGCCAGGGTCACGGGTTCGATTCCCACAGCTGTTCTGATTGACTTCAAACGATTAACAGAAATGCCAGCTCACAGCTGTAAACATAAACATTCTAAATGACATCATCTGACAAGAAGCTAACAATGAGGTCATGCTGTTGCCTAGCAATAGCATTCCATTGAATATGTATAGCTATACTAGCTATGCCATTTCATGTCTATGGTCTACTCTAATACATAAAGTCCAACGGTCAGTGAGGGGAAAGACAACAGCGCTGCTGTAACACGTTACTGAGAGTCGTTACCGGCCAGCACCGGTGTGTTATGTTTCTTTTTAACCCAGGGGAAGATGCTAGAGAGCTGCGTACCTGCTTCCACCGTGTCCGTCAGGTCGTGGTTGGCGGCTGTCCGGGGGAACTCCTTCAGTTTGCGGGAGCTGAGGTTGAGTGCCCCGCTGGCCGCCGCCTCCTCCAGCGCTCGCTCCAAACCCCGGTTGGGAGGCAGGTTAGCGCCGCCGATGTGCGTCTGCGACTGGGAGGAACTGAGCTGGGAAAGAGCAGGGCGAACCGACTCCGGTCCCAACGTCGCCATAATGTCCCCCCTATCCGCTGTTATATCCGAGAGAGAGAGAGAGAGAGAGAGCGTGCAGAGCTAGCTAACGTTCAGGTAAACAGCGGGACACCGACTTCTTCAGGCCTGCTGTAGCGTGCCGTGCCGTGCCGCGAGTTCAGTTTCCTCCTCGTTTGACACCGCCGCGTCCGCCTCCTTGTCTGCGCGGTAGGTGAAGCGTCATGGATCAAACAGCGGTGCGACATCCGTTCGTAACTTTCAAAATAAAATATCTTCCAGTGGGGAGCGTGCCTATGTTCCCATATTTCAAAATTAGGCCCTATGTTTCCACATTTCCTTTTTCATGAATTTGTATCAGATGTTATCCCCCTTTCTCCCAATTTGGTAGCCAATTACACTCAATTTACTATAAAGTTCTTCCAAAAAATGTTGTGGGAGGATAGGGCTTAAATTGAAGGGAAATGTAGGAACACAAGTGCTAATTTTGAAAATGTCCTAGAAATGTGGGAACATAGGGCCTAATTTTAAGAAAAATGGGCTGTGGGACCATTGAGCTGTGGGACCATTGAGCTGTGGGACCATTGGGCTGTGGGACCATAGGGCTGTGGGACCATAGGGCTGTGGGAACATTGGACTGTGGGACCACTGGGCTGTGGGACCATAGGGCTGTGGGAACATTGGACTGTGGGACCACTGGGCTGTGGGACCATAGGGCTGTGGGAACATAGGGCTGTGGGACCATAGGGCTGTGGGACAATTGGACTGTGGGACCATAGGGCTGTGGGAACATAGGGCTGTGGGAACATAGGGCTGTGGGAACATTGGGCTGTGGGAACATTGGGCTGTGGGAACATTGGGCTGTGGGACCATAGGGCTGACCCCTTCCAGGGTAGGCCAACTAAGTTGTTTAATCTTTACCAACACACACTGAACTCTCTGTGATGAACATTACACACGCTGCTTTGTTTTGACATTTAGCTTATTTAGTAATTACAATATTTACAACACAATGTACATGCAGACTTATTTCTCACATTACAAAGACAAATCTCAGTTTCACAGCCACATTACAGTAACACCGAAATAGCTAGAAAGACAATAGCCATGTTAACTTGACTTTTTACTAATGCAATTACAGGTTATCTCTCATATCTGCTCAATAACCAAGCTGCCATGCCATGTAATGCATGTTTTAACATTGTGTGTATCATCCGCTGATGTTGTTATGGAGTTACTGTTCAACAAATTAAACAAATATATGACAAACAGGTGTGTAATACTCCTGCAACCCCCGTTGGCACCATGATGATAGAAAACTGTCTGTGAATAACAATAATAGCTGTACATTCAGCTTAATAATCATGACATTTATCAGAAAAATGCTGCAGATGTGTGTGTGGATGTACAGCATGACACATTTTTCATATTTGAGTCTTATTACAGTCAAATGTCAGAAATATACTCACAAAAATGAATAGAAGTTATAGAAATAAAACAAAAAAATATTAATTTGGGACGTTTTTCAACGCATTAAAGGATGGCTTTTTCTAATGTTCCATTCATTCCAATAACATGACTTCCTACGTGTTTTATTTTGAAGTCAGGCCGCCCACGTTTCCGGTTTCACTCTGCATTTCGTTGACTTGATGCAGGTCACTTACTGCGGCTGCGCACTGGACCGCGTATGGTTGTGCAACAGCGACATCTGCTGCACAGAATCACAGCATGCTACTGATCAGAGGATGAGAAAGTTTGACAGAAGCGTTTGACACAGATCCTGGTTCCTGTCAGGGGCCCACAGTTAAGTACTAATACCCACTGTAATAATACTCCGTTACTAGTTAAAGCCCTGCGTTGAAGATGTTGAAGATGGAGTAACTAAAGTAACTAGTAACTAAAGCTGTAACAGATGAATGTAGCGGAGTAACTAAAGTAACTAGTAACTAAAGCTGTAACAGATGAATGTAGCGGAGTAACTAAAGTAACTAGTAACTAAAGCTGGAACAGATGAATGTAGTGGAGTAACTAAAGTAACTAGTAACTAAAGCTGTAACAGATGAATGTAGCGGAGTAACTAAAGTAACTAGTAACTAAAGCTGGAACAGATGAATGTAGCGGAGTAACTAAAGTAACTAGTAACTAAAGCTGTAACAGATGAATGTAGCGGAGTAACTAAAGTAACTAGTAACTAAAGTAACTAGTAACTAAAGCTGGAACAGATGAATGTAGCGGAGTAACTAAAGTAACTAGTAACTAAAGCTGTGACAGATGAATGTAGCGGAGTAACTAAAGTAACTAGTAACTAAAGCTGTAACAGATGAATGTAGCGGAGTAACTAAAGTAACTAGTAACTAAAGTAACTAGTAACTAAAGCTGGAACAGATGAATGTAGCGGAGTAACTAAAGTAACTAGTAACTAAAGCTGGAACAGATGAATGTAGTGGAGTAACTAAAGTAACTAGTAACTAAAGCTGGAACAGATGAATGTAGCGGAGTAACTAAAGTAACTAGTAACTAAAGCTGTAACAGATGAATGTAGTGGAGTAACTAAAGTAACTAGTAACTAAAGCTGTAACAGATGAATGGAGCGGAGTAACTAAAGTAACTAGTAACTAAAGCTGGAACAGATGAATGGAGTGGAGTAACTAAAGTAACTAGTAACTAAAGTAACTAGTAACTAAAGCTGTAACAGATGAATGGAGCGGAGTAACTAAAGTAACTAGTAACTAAAGCTGTAACAGATGAATGTAGCGGAGTAACTAAAGTAACTAGTAACTAAAGCTGGAACAGATGAATGTAGTGGAGTAACTAAAGTAACTAGTAACTAAAGCTGTAACAGATGAATGTAGTGGAGTAACTAAAGTAACTAGTAACTAAAGTAACTAGTAACTAAAGCTGGAACAGATGAATGTAGTGGAGTAACTAAAGTAACTAGTAACTAAAGCTGTAACAGATGAATGTAGCGGAGTAACTAAAGTAACTAGTAACTAAAGCTGTAACAGATGAATGGAGTGGAGTAGAAAGTACAATATTTAGTACCTCAACATCTGGACTTACAGTTCTTCTTGATTGCTTTGACGCTGCAGTCAACTCCAACTCCACATTTTTCAAAACCGTTACCACACCGGCCCAAACAGTGGCCCTCATGCTCAAAATGACACATTTTGTTTGCAAAAGGCTCTAATAACCGTGCCAAAACATTTAAAATATGTAACAAAAGCTAATTTTGCCGTCAAACAACACAACTTGCAAACAAGTGTATGAGCTCTTCCAGTCAACCATCACACAGTGGACAACACAATACCAAATACAGCCCTCAGGGGGAATCAGTGCACCACTGCTCGTCACTGTAGTCTATTACTGGACGTAGCTTTCATGCCGGGGACATTCGTTGTCATATTTGCCTTCTTGCAGAGAATTGGATCCAGAATCAGAAATGCTTTGATGCAAAAAAAAATGTGATTCCATTGATTCTTACTTTCAAACTGTGGCTGAAAACTGAAATACTGTAAATATTACACAAAATACATGTAAACCAAAGCAAAATAAAGTCTATTAGAGTGTAAGGAATTAAGAAAATGAAAATAAGATCTATAAGGGTGAAGTATAAACAGATATTACTGTAGAGTATGAGAAGTCTCTTGTGCCTGGACGATGGGGCCACGTGGCCTAACCCTGCGGACTGACTGCTAATTGAACATCTGTGTGAAGGAGCGTCTAACAGGTGCTTCAGTGATGTCATACTGATGGAGGTAGTTTGTAACCGTGCGTTCATGGACATCGGAAAAACGTTTTTCCGAGTGAAAACGTCATCATTCACGTCCCTTCCTGTGGGAATCAGAGGCGGGAAACTCTAGGGGGTCAGCTTCTCCTCGGACCGCGAAGACCCTGTGGCGCCATTCTGATGCTACCAAGCCATCAGCTCCCGTTAGCATCCCATTGACTGCCATTCATTCTGATGCTACCAAGCCATCAGCTCCCGTTAGCATCCCATTGACTGCCATTCATTCTGATGCTACCAAGCCATCAGCTCCCGTTAGCATCCCATTGACTGCCATTCATTCTGATGCTACCAAGCCATCACCTCCCGTTAGCATCCCATTGACTGCCATTCATTCTGATGCTACCAAGCCATCAGCTCCCGTTAGCATCCCATTGACTCCCATTCATTCTGATGCTACCAAGCCATCAGCTCCCGTTAGCATCCCATTGACTGCCATTCATTCTGATGCTACCAAGCCATCCGCTCCCGTTAGCATCCCATTGACTGCCATTCATTCTGATGCTACCAAGCCATCACCTCCCGTTAGCATCCCATTGACTGCCATTCATTCTGATGCTACCAAGCCATCAGCTCCCGTTAGCATCCCATTGACTGCCATTCATTCTGATGCTACCAAGCCATCAGCGCCTGTTAGCATCCCATTGACTGCCATTCATTCTGATGCTACCAAGCCATCACCTCCCGTTAGCATCCCATTGACTGCCATTCATTCTGATGCTACCAAGCCATCACCTCCCGTTAGCATCCCATTGACTGCCATTCATTCTGACGTCACTTTGACAGAGAATAACTTTACATCTGAAGCGTTTAAAGACTCTATTTGTCCGTTGTTTATTTCTAAAGAAACACGACAATGTATGAAAGGCTCCATTACCTTGTAGCTCACGTTATGGCTCCGTAGCAGACGTTGTTATAAAAATAGGCTAACGATTGGGTCATAACCACGAGACTTACTGTCTCATAGTAGAGGAATTACCGTATAGTCCAGGAGAAGCTCTCAGGCAGTTTGGACTTCCATTAGCTGTTTAAGTGTAATTCCTAATGTTAACTATCATGTTAGTGATCAGTAATTAGCCTGTGCCTATGTTATCTCCTTACATATACCTACGCTCTCCGTCTCTGCTAGATTGGGAATGATTGAGATTTCTCTTGGCACAGCTACCAGAAGACTTCCAACTTTCAGACAGGTTGCTCACGTCACATCTACGTCTTCAAGCTCAGTTGGAGGCTGCTCAGTAACGCTCAGCCATCACCGGAAAAGAGACTTCACTGGTCTCCGTCCAGAGACACGGGGTCTGTTGGTCTATTATATATATATATATATGTCAATAGGGAAACTCGGGCCAGATTTTGCTAACCGAGTTTCCCAGCTGGTGACGCGTTGTTGACAACTGGCGTTTGACGGAGGCGACTTTGGTTCACTGAACATATTTCAATGACAATAAACTTTATTTATTGTCATGCTGCTGAGAAACATACACAGACATAACATGTTTCAAATTATTCATAAATAGTCCTATGTATAAAAACAAACAACAACACCTTATCCGTGTCCTTTCCCGTTCGTTGTCCTGCAGATAACAGAGGAGACACACCAGCCCGATAATCGGCCGTCGGACCGTCTGGTGAGGTCGGTGACTCGAGTCTGGTCGGTGTGTCCCGTGCCGAGGAGCCGTCGGCCTTCATGTGGGCCGACCCGACATGTTCAGTCGGAGACAGGGCAGTCGGGGACAGGGCAGTCGGAGACAGGACAGTCGGGACTCACCCGGAGATGGGGAGAGGATGAGCCTCTCTGATCTGATGAAGATCTGTTAACCTGACCTTTGTTGATCTGAAATGAAGACAGATTCAGCGACTGCACGGCCTATTCCTCTCTTAACATGTTCTCAGGAACACGTTTCGGTGTCTCTCTGTCTCTCTGAATTGTAATGCTTTACACTACTTTTGCATTACTTCTGAGTTACTTTCACCAAAATGACAGCGGAAGTTGGACTTGGCAGCTAGCTTCTGAATTTCACCACCGGATCAATAAAGTCTCCTCTTTACCCACTTTAATACATCCTAGTTCATTCATAATATTTTGTATAATTAATATGAATATGCAAGTAAAAAATAGAGAAGGAAAACGTCAAGTAGGAGAAAATGAAAATACTTAATTAAAAGTACCTTACAGTTGTATTGAAGTACGGCATAGTTACTTTCTTTGGTCCAGAGTGAGATCTGTCTCCATTCACCATTCGAATGAATGAAGGAATCTTTATTTTGAACAATTAAAAGAAGAACCTAACCCTTAAGGTGCTGACACACCAGCCCGATAATCGTCCGTCGGACAGTCTGGCGAGCTCGGTGACTCGAGTCTGTTCGGTGTGGTCCGTGCCGTCGTCAGACGGAGGAGCCGTCAGCCTTCATTTGGGCAGATTTGACTTGTTGAATCGGCCAGCGGGCAGTCGGACTCAAGGACCAATTACCGGAAACGACGAGCGGGATGAGCCTGACGAACGCCTCTCAAAGTCTGACGAAGATCTGTTAACCTGACCTTTGTTGATCTGAAATGAAGACAGATTCAGCGACTGCACGGCCTATTCCTCTCTTAACATGTTCTCAGGAACACGTTACGGTGAACTATCTTAGTCCAATATGAGATTGGATTATGAACGAGCCGCCGTGACGGTCTGGCTGTGAATTTCCGTGACGCGTTCGTCCAATCAGCTGCCGGTTTTCATTTTCTGGGACATAATCAGACTGTTAATGGAAACAACACAGAGCAGCGCCGCCTGCTGTTATGGAGACGTATTACGTGCAGAGCGTACGCTCAAGTCGGCGTCTCTTCGGTGAGTTCTGAGGCACTTTTTGGACCTCGGGGACCTGATCAGTCCGACTGGCTTTCCTGCCGACGGTCGGCCGTCTGGTTGGTGTGTCGGGGCCTTAACACAAACGCCTGACGATGTGCTGTTTGGATGCTCGCATAAGAAAACGGCAGCAAATTATTGTGGCCTCCATGTTTTCACACACCTCATGCTCTAGGCTACGGCCAACAGCTGGTGGCAGTCATGCAACAAGTTGTTACGCCAATATAACAGAAGAAGAAGAACACACATCCCGACATGTGAACGCTGGCAGTCGGAAAAACAACGCAATCACGGGGGCGGTCCCTGTCATTCCGAGGTGGCATGAACGCCTCACATGTGCAAACACAATATGTCATAACTGAACACTAAGGAGGGACAGACAGGGGACGACAACGAGGAGAAGGAGGAGGAAGGAAGAAGAGGAAGGAGAGCCATCTCTGATGAGATCAGGGCCACACTTATTCATCATGTGATCAACCACGGATTGACCAATGAGAGAAGCCCATCTTGAGTAGCTTTACAATGGAGTCCATACTGCATGCAGCTATCTAATGACTATTTCAGCATTACTAATCAATCAGACTTCGTTTGTGCATACAATTACCCCCCCCCACACACACACACACACACACACACACACACACACACACAGACAGACACACACATACACACCCACACACACACACACACAGTGTGTTTCACTATCTTTGTGGGGACCCGTCATTGACATAATGCATTCCCTAGCCCCTTACCCTAACCTTAACCATCACCACTAGATGCCTAACCTTAACCCTTACCCTCACCCTAACCATAACCTAATTCTAACCCTAATCCTAAAACCAAGTCTTACCCCTCAAACAGACCTTTAACCTTGTGGGCTCCAGCATTTTGGGCCCCACAAAGCTGGTCGGACCCCACAAGTATACTGGACTCCCGGTTTTTGGACCCCACGAATACAGTTAAACAAGCCCAAACACACACACACACACACACACACACACTGTGCTGCTCTTATAAACGAGATGTTTTGTCCAATAAATATTTCCTGTTTTACTGTAACATTATATTCTGTTATATTCTGTTCATCCCCTCTCAGCAGATGCCTGTCTCTCTACAACATTGTAAATGGAGATATAGACCTATGAAACACCAAAGAGCTTTAGATTTAGAACAACAGTGTGTACATGGTATATCAAAAAATGTACTATTATGAAAAAAGTGTTTGCCATTTGATGCAAATGCTTCATTTTGAGATGTGTTGATGGTATTTTGAATGCAGCTTTTCATTTTGAAGGAGATTAGAGGCATTTTGTGTGTGCAGTTGTGGGAATTGTGTGTAGAGTTTTGGGAAAAGGAGACATAGTATTGAAAACGAGTGTAAGATGTTGGAAAAAAAGTCTGATAGCTTCACCTGTTGATTGAGGAAAAGAACAGAAAGTAAAGTCAACATTTCTCTGAGTCTGCCTGCAGCAACATATAACAGACAATAACGTTATTCTCATCTTAATTATTACTTTATTACATTAAAGTACAAGCAGGGTGGATTCAGCTCTGAAAGCAGAGAGTGGAACTGCTTTGTGTTGACTGTGTGTGTGTGTGTGTGTGTGTGTGTGTGTGTGTGTGTGTGTGTGTGTGTGTGTGTGTGTGTGATAAAGCTCCACTCGGAAGCGGGAGTGCTGAGTCAACCGATTACATAACAAGCTCGAATCAGCAGATTCAGAGTGCTGATCACTGATCACAGTGTGTGTGTGTGTGTGTGTGTGTGTGTCTGTATATGTGTGTGTGTGTATGTGTGTGTGTATGTGTGTGTGTGTGTATGTGTCTGTGTGTGTGTGTGTGTGTGTGTGTGTGTGTGTGTGTGTGTGTGTGTGTGTGGGTGTGTATGTGTGTGTCTGTCTGTGTGTGTGTGTGTGTGTGTGTGTGTGTGTGGGTGTGTATGTGTGTGTCTGTCTGTGTGTGTGTGTGTGTACGTGTGTGTGTGTGTGTGTGTGTGTATGTATGTGTGTGTGTGTGTATGTGTGTGTGTGTGTGTGTATGTGGGTGTGTGTGTGTGTGTGTGTGTGTGTGTGTGTGTGTGTGTGTGTGTATGTGTGTGTGTGTGTATGTGGGTGTGTGTGTGTGTGTGTGTGTGTGTGTGTGTGTGTGTGTGTGTGTGTGTGTGTGTGTGTGTGTATGTGTGTGTGTGTGTATGTGGGTGTGTGTATGCACCAACACAGGATTGTATTTGTAGACTTGTGAGGCCCTTTATTGACCCAAAACAATGTCTTAACCCTTAAACAGCCCTTTGAAAATGCAAAAACTGAAAACTTTTTCATTTAATTTTCCAAAAACATCCTCACAAATTCCAAAAAATTTAAAAAAAAAATCCTAAATCTAAACCTAAGCCAAAAAAAATTAAAAATAAGAAGAATTTTTGGGCATTTCTACCTTTATTAGACAGGAAAGCTGATATATGAAAGGGGAGTCTCCAAATGTCATGATCTTAAAATTAAACAATAGGAAAAGAAATGTAATACAAATCAACTTCTTTTAACTATGAATGAATGAATACATATGAATCCACTTATTATGGGTCCAACGGCACCTTATTCTCCGAAAAATGAAAGTTAATTTCCAGACGGACACTTGACATTTACATTAAAAGTAAACAGAGGGACGTTCTTTGGGCCCATTTCAAATTTGACCCATTTTGAAAAGTTTCTGTATCCGAAATTTGGGTTTCTTTCAACCAAATTTTCAAAAAAAAGTAACGTGGATGGTTCCATACAACGCTCTTCACAAGTTAAATAAATGATCAGTTCACTACTTTCATTGAATTTGGGCGTTTTAGTCAATTTTATAGCATTTGAAAAAAAAAAATGATAAGAAAATGTTGAAAAAAGTGACAAAAATGTTGAAAAAAGTGACAAAAATGTCGGAAAAAGTGACAATAATGTCGGAAAAAGTGACAAAAATGTTGAAAAAAGTGACAAAAATGTCGGAAAAAGTGATAAGAAAATGTTGAAAAAAGTGACAAAAATGTTGAAAAAAGTGACAAAAATGTCGGAAAAAGTGACAAAAATGTTGAAAAAAGTGATAAGAAAATGTTGAAAAAAGTGACAAAAATGTCGGAAAAAGTGACAAAAATGTCGGAAAAAGTGACAAAAATGTTGAAAAAAGTGACAAAAATGTCGGAAAAAGTGACAAAAATGTTGAAAAAAGTGACAAAAATGTTGAAAAAAGTGACAAAAATGTCGGAAAAAGTGACAAAAATGTCGGAAAAAGTGACAAAAATGTTGAAAAAAGTGACAAAAATGTCGGAAAAAGTGACAAAAATGTTGAAAAAAGTGACAAAAATGTTGAAAAAAGTGACAAAAACATCAAAAAAGTGACAAAAACATTGGAAGTATTGACAAATTAACTTGGATAAAAGTGACAAAAGTGTCGAAAAAGACGACCAAAACATTTTAATTTTAAATTTTGACCAGGAAAAGCCTCGTGCTGTCTCCCCGTTGACCGGGAACTTGTTGTCCTTCGGGGTCATAACTGAAATTGAACTTTTTTTGGCGCTTTTCCCGACGTTTTTGTACCTTTTTTTAACGTTATTATTTTGAATTCATGGTCAATGAACCTAATTCATTAGCCTGGCTCCGCCCTCCTTCGTACTTCCGCTCAATTTTCATTTCCCTTCAGTACGTCCGTCTGGGTTCGCGGTATAGACTTGGGTTTTCTCCGACCAAAATTTTTGGCGGTCCAATCAGCGACCAGAGGGAGTGGCTGAGAACGATGATGTAATGGCGGCGGAGAAAGATGCGAGCGAAGCCATTCGGTCCGTTGTGGCAACGCTGCTGAATATCCAGAAGTTAAAGCCCGAGCAGGAACAGTCTTTGCTGAGTTGTGTTGGGGGCCGTGATGTCGTGGCCCTCCTCCCCACGGGGGTCGGGAACAGTTTGATTTTCCAGCTCGCTCCGTTAGCGGTGAAGGAGTTAGCTAAGGCTAACGCTAGCGATGCTAAGCCGACGTCACGACCAAACGTTAGCGTTTGGTTCTGGCAGATCCAGAGGGGATCTGGGCAGATCCAATAGTTTTAAACTTCAACAGAGTACCCGCCTTCAAGGAAGTTAACACTTGTCAATGGAGAGAGGCCAGACTCCCTGGACTAATGAAATGGACCAGAGTCTGGTAGGACCAGGCTAGTGGACCAGAGTCTGGTAAGACCAGGCTAATGGACCAGAGTCTGGTAGGACCAGGCTAATGTACCAGAGTCTGGTAGGACCAGGCTAGTGGACCGGAGTCTGGTAGGATCAGGCTAATGGACCAGAGTCTGGTAGGACCAGGCTAATGGACCAGAGTCTGGTAGGACTAGGCTAATGTACCAGAGTCTGGTAGGACCAGGCTAGTGGACCAGAGTCTGGTAGGACCAGGCTAATGGACCAGAGTCTGGTAGGACCAGGCTAGTGGACCAGAGTCTGGTAGGACCAGGCTAATGGACCAGAGTCTGGTAGGACTAGGCTAATGTACCAGAGTCTGGTAGGACCAGGCTAGTGGACCAGAGTCTGGTAGGACCAGGCTAGTGTACCAGAGTCTGGTAGAACCAGGCTAATGGACCAGAGTCTGGTAGGACTAGGCTAATGTACCAGGGTCTGGTAGGACCAGGCTAGTGGACCAGAGTCTGGTAGGACCAGGCTAGTGGACCAGAGTCTGGTAGGACCAGGCTAATGGACCAGAGTCTGGTAGGACTAGGCTAATGTACCAGAGTCTGGTAGGACCAGGCTAGTGTACCAGAGTCTGGTAGGACCAGGCTAGTGGACCAGAGTCTGGTAGGACCAGGCTAGTGTACCAGAGTCTGGTAGGACCAGGCTAATGGACCAGAGTCTGGTAGGACCAGGCTAATGGACCAGAGTCTGGTAGGACCAGGCTAGTGTACCAGAGTCTGGTAGGACCAGGCTAATGGACCAGAGTCTGGTAGGACCAGGCTAGTGTACATGGTAGGACCAGGCTAATGGACCAGAGTCTGGTAGGACCAGGCTAGTGTACCAGAGTCTGGTAGGACCAGGCTAATGGACCAGAGTCTGGTAGGACCAGGCTAGTGTACCAGAGTCTGGTAGGACCAGGCTAATGGACCAGAGTCTGGTAGGACCAGGCTAGTGTACATGGAAGGACCAGGCTAATGTACCAGAGTCTGGTAGGACCAGGCTAATGGACCAGAGTCTGGTAGGACCAGGCTAGTGGACCAGAGTCTGGTAGGACCAGGCTAATGGACCAGAGTCTGGTAGGACCAGACATTTACATGACATTATACCAAATTTTGAAGTTAAAAAAAGCAGAAATGATGAATTATTTTGACAATTAGTTAAGTCCAGAGGACGTTGAGTGGATCACAGATGGTTTTGAAACCATTTCAACATGTTTGTAAATGTTATGAAATTGAATACAACACCCAACATTGAATGTATAAATAATCATTATTTTTTTTAAATGTTGTATGGGTTCTATACAACATACATCCATGTTATTTTTGGGTAATTTGGGTGAAAGAAACCCATATTTCTAATATTAAAAACTGTGAAAATGTGTCAAATGTGACCCGAGGACAACACAAGGGTTAAAGGGACATGACTTATACTTCTTTCATTTTGCAGATGTTTCTAATGGGAGGCTGTAATGAGTCAGGTATCCTGTCAGTGTTCCCTCTCACACAGATTGAGTCTGAGCTGCTTCTACGTGTGTCTCTCCTGTAAACACGAGAACACCAGCGATACTCTGACTCTTTCTTCTCTAGCAGCTGGCGTGACAGTCATCATGCCGTCTTTATGGACACATTCATATTTCTGCCACTGCTACTGTTATATTGAGGAAGATGCACCATTATAACATTATAACATCATTTCTATTAAGGACATTTATACCATGACAATGTTCTCCATTTTAATCTCTTTTTTTTTTTTACTCATTCATAATTTCTAGTATATTTCTTGTATTGTCTGTATGTGTGTGTATGTCCCTGTAACTTGCTTCTTCAACAGTCATTTCCCAGTTTGAGATTAATAAAGTCTGCCTGCCTGCCTGCCTGTCTGCCTGCCTGTCTGCCTGCCTGCTTGTCTCCCTGCCTACCTGCCTGCCTGTATATCTGTCTATCTACCATCCATCCATCCATCCATCCATCTTCTTTACTCTGAGTGTTCAATCAGCACTGGTGCACCACAGGGATGTGTCCTTTCCCCATTGCTCTTCTCCCTCTACACAAATTACTCTAAGGACCCAGCTGTCAAACTCTTAACATTTGCAGACGACACCACTGTCATTGCGCTCTGCATAGTCTGCATATCGGCAAGAGGTTGATAAGTTGGTGCTCTGGTGCAGTCAACACAACCTAGAGCTAAACACTAAAGACTGTGGAGATGGTGGTAGACTTTAGGAAGCACCCCACAGTGCTGCCCCCCCCTCACAATAGCCAACAGCCCAGTGTCAAATGTGGACTCATTCCAGTTTCTGGGCTCCATCATTTCCCAGAATCCTTAAAAAGGCTCAGCAGACGATGTACTTCCTACGGCAACTGCGGAAACATGGACAATCCATATCCTCTGCACATCCATCACCGTTTGGTTTGGGGCAGCCACAAAACAGGACAAACGCAGATTACAACACACAATTCGGACTGCTGAAAAAATAATTGGTGCCCCCCTGCCCTCCCTCCGGGACTTGTACACTGGTAGGACCAGGAAGCGGGCGGAGAACATCACCAAAGACCCCCACACATCCTGCACACACTCTCTTTAACCTCCTCCCCTCTGGCAGGCGCTACAGATCCCTGAACACAAAAACAACCAGACACAAGAACAGCTTCTTTCCCACTGCCATCGCTCTACTGAACTGCAGATAAGTGAGGTCATCCCCACTTTGGCCACTCACCCACTTCTCTACACATTACATACTTATCATTTCAATATGCATCTTGCACACTACTTTGCACTATTACTTTTTGCACTTTACATCCCAGTCCATGTGTACTTGTCTTGATATTATGTCTTATTTGTATATTATGTTGATATGTGCCTATATGTATATTGTTGTCTATATTATACAGTATGTGTCTATATTACTATTTGTCTACTGAATGTTTACTACAACATGTCTATTTGCTGTATAGAGAGTTAACTCTGGTTGCAGCTGTCGCCGTGGTCCTGCTGAACTCCGTGCTACGCTCTGCGGTGCCCTGCAGTGTCCTGCTACATCCTGCTACATCCTGTAACGCCCTGCACTGCCCTGCTATGTCATGAACTACTACGACTACTATTTCTAGTCACTGTTCCATTATCTTTATCGTGACTATTATTACCACTGTTCATCACACCCCCAACCGGCACCGTCAGACACCGCCTACCAAGAGCCTGGGTCTGTCCCAGGTTTCTCCCTAAAAGGTAGTTCTTCCTCGCCACTGTCGCACTGAATGCTTGTTCTTGGGGGAATTACTGGAATTGTTGGGTCTTTGTATATTATAGAGTGTGGTCTAGACCTACTCTACCTGTAAAGTGTCTTGAGATAACTCTTGTTATGATTTGATACTATAAATACAATTGAATTGAATTGAATTAACACCTACCAAAGTCAAATTCCTTGTGTATGTAAGTATAATTGGCCAATAAAACCGATTCTGATTCTGATTCTGCACAAAGTACTTCTGCAAAAGTTTCACTTTTCACTACAAGAAGTAATAACTTAAGAGTAACATTACAGATTTCAAACATAAAAGCATGCTGCAGAATGAATGAACTGCCTGTCATCAAAAACGCCAATGTTCTCCATTTCCACTTAGGACACTTATGATCCTTTTTGGGTTACAAATGACTTGAAGAGCCCTCATGTCGTGCAGTGTACACCGAGCTCTTTCTGGCCTCTCTGACTTTTAAAAACAGTGCTGCTTAACCACAGAAAGTACACTCTTAAATACAGGAAGTGCTGATAACCAACCGCCCCTCTTCCTTTCTCTGCTTGATGAAGACTCGTGTCAGTCCCTTCGGCCTCTGACGGGTCGCAGCTTCAGTTCAGCCGTTCACTAAAATGGTGAGTGTCTCGCTTTATTTTGTGGTTTTGAAGACGCTTTGACTCGTTTGTGTTCTGGTCAGTGTTGCTCGGTTCTCCGGTCCGATGCACTTTGCTGCTAGTGAAATATATCACCTTGGTGCTTGGAGACGTTATCGCTCACAATCAGAGTCTACTTCTGCACTCACACAGGAAGTTTAGAGTGAGTCAGCCTCTTCAAATGAGACTAATACGTTTATATTAACGTTACAACAATTACAAACAACAAACACTCAAATTAAACAAAATACTTCCAAAAACCAACACTGTTCTCAGTCCTCAGCCTTTAAAACTCTTCAGTATTTTTTTTTATTTGGAAATTTAAATTCATTGTGCTGTTTGGTGTTCCTAATGCGTTTCCCAGATTTCTGTATCAGCGTTAATAGTATAATAATTGCTCTTTTTCCTTTCTTCTCTCACAATCTGAGACCCTTTATTCTAAAATTCATGTATAACATTTTTGAAGGGATATTTTGTTGCTGTTTCTAAGGCCCCCAAATATTATAAATATTATCTCCAAAGCCCTGAATCCTTTAGGGTTTTAAGATAACTTCTACTGTATGTGTCATTCCCAACTTCAAAAACAAGTGACAACGTGGACTTCTTTAATCTCCCAAAACCCTCCGTGGCCGCCAAAAGTCGTTGGAGCGCAAATTATGCATTTGGAAATGTAGAAAAACAAAGATACAACTCACGATCTACGGACAATTGATGTTAAATATGCAGTCATACAACTGATAACACACAGATCTTCCTTAGAGTGTACCCTACCTACGTTATGTTTAACAATGAGTAACATCAGACAGTTTCTGTCTCTCTTTAGTTGGCAGAAGTGAATATCAGTCGTCTTAGACATTTGTTGTGTTCTGGTTTTAGAACGATGAAGGCAGTTGGAGAAAGATTTGACACAAAACAGGATGTCAGCTCTACAGGGCCTCTTTTCTTTAGCAACTATCATGTTTCCCAATAATGATGTGCAGCTTTTTAGGCATTTTATTATCAAATTGCTTGAGAAACAGTGAGTGTTGCGGATGTACGCGGTCCAACTAAGACCTGCCGCGAGGGACTAAACGCTGAGAGATGCATGCACACACTGCGACGTGCTCAAGATAGTATTGCAATGATTTATTCCTCCACACGTAAAATACAACTAGCACTGCCGTTACCAAATTTAAAGTTACTTTGTGAGTCGAAATAAGTGCATCAGTGTGGCGGTCAACAGAAAGTGTGTCGCTCCCAGGCTCCTCCCCTCTCTTATCCCATTTACACGTACGTGGTTATTTTGAAAACCGGAGACATTTCCCTTCGTTTGTGCCCTTCGTTTACACACAAACGGAGAATTCGCCCTCCTGAAAACGAGTCTTTTTAAGACTTCTGGCCAGAGTGGAGACTTTTGAAATCTTTGTTTGCATGTAAACTGAGACAAACGGAGGTCTAGGCAGCCGAGGAAGTGAGGAAGAGAAGAGAGAGGAAGTGAATCGTTGCTATCGCTGCTATTTTCAGGATTCTGATTGGCTAACGTGGGCTTGAGCTTCTCGTTACACTGCCACCTACAGGTTTGGCGTGCTCTTCACGGCATTGACGGCATATATACACGGGTACGTGTAAACGAACACTTTTCTGAAAAAATTTACAGCTGTGCACGATGTTATTTTTGAAAACGGAGAGGTTGAAATGTCCGTTCATGAAAATATTAACAGGTGAAGCAAACAAATATAATGTTATCACTTCCGCTCAAGCCGCGATGAACACGCCCACCACCTACAATATAAGTGCACAATATAATAATCAATAAATATTATAAATGAGACCATAAACAACAATATGTGCAAATAGCTGCCAGAAAAATCTCCCTGGGGATCCGCCCCTGATTCAGAGGACGTAGAGAGCGAAGGTCCAATGAACGATAATAAAAGGATTACATAATATATTGGCAAAGGACTAGTTGGGTAACAAAGGAAAAGGCAGTCAGGCAGTGATGAGTTGGGGGGGGGTCCATATTTTGGGTTTTTATTGACTTGTGTACCTAATCTCACTGTAATCCATCCAATAGTCGATCTGTTGATTGATTTCCTTTGTTGTTATTGTTGTCAGTTTGGATGAAGGCTCGTTGAGCCGCATCTCTACTGTTTAACTCTTCTATGTCGACGACATTGCTCCGTTGTGGTCGGAAATTCAGCCCTCATTTCCGACCTTCCTCCGCAGCGCTGTGTAGGAAGGTCTGGCAAAGCGAGACTACTGTTTAACCCTCCTGTTGTTCTTCAAATAATGTCTATGTCAGAAATGTGGGTTTTCTTTCAACCTGTTGTGTGGATGGTTCCACACAACTGCACAAGTTAAGTATCTGATCAGTTCGCTACTTTCATTGAATTTGGGTGTATTATTCAATTTTATAACACTTTAAGAACAGAAGTGATAAAAGAACGTTGAAAAAAGTGACAAAAATGTCGGAAAAAACAAGAACAAACCTTCGCAGCACTAAACGCAGAAACAAAATCAACAGAGAACTCCGGAAAAGTGACAGAAATGTCGGAAAAAGCTTAAAAAAAGAACAAACGGTTTCAATTTTACATTTTGACCCAGAAAAACACAAAGTTGCATGGCCGACGGGAAGACAACACAAGGGTTAACTGACCCTGAGTGATTGGAACTCTACTTTATGATGTGAAACCAGCTGATGTTTGGGATACTGCGAGTGTACTGTTAGGGAAATACCAGAGACAGAACTGGTGCACGCTGGCGTTCACACAGACAAGACGCCCGGATCATGACAACTCTGTCTTGCTTCACACTTGTGTTAGCTGAGATAAGCTCTCCTAGAGATCAGACAGCTGCAGGGAGACTTCTTCTCACACTATCGAACAGGACAGTGCATGCTTAACATCTCCACGTTGACCCATTCTCACAAAGTTTGTATATCAGAAATGTGGGTTTCTTTCAACCAAATTTTAAAACAAAATAACGTGCATGGTTCCATACAACGCTCTTCACAAGTTAAATAAATGATTAGTTCACTACTTTCATTGAATTTGGGCGTTTTTTTAAGTTTCATAGCATGTAGAGAAAAATTGATAAGAGAACGTTGAAAAACGTAAGAAAAAAGTGTCAAAAATGTCGGGATAATCTTCAAAACTGTCAGGAAAAGAGACAAAAACGGGCGCCCGGATAGCTCAGTTGGTAGAGCGGGCGCCCATGTATAGAAGCTTACTCCTCGACACAGCGGGCCCAGGTTCGACTCTGTCCTGCGGCCCTTTGCTGCATCTCATTCCCCCCTCTCTCCCCTTTCATGTCTTCAGCTGTCCTGTCAAATAAATGCCTAAAATGCCCCCAAAAAGTGACAAAAAAGTGCAGAAACATAGTGACAGAAACTCCAAAAAAAGACACAAGTGACAAAAAGTGTATTTATTTTTATTTTTTTTACATTTTGTCCCAGAAAAACAAAAAGTTACATGGTTGACGGGAAGAAGACAACACAAGGGTTAACATCCCTACGTTGAGTGCTTCATAAGAAGTTTGACAGTGAGATTTTTAAAGAGCGCAGCCTGAAATCAGCAGGCAGCTGTCAGCTGTTCCAGGGTTGAGGTTAAAAAACCCAAAAAGCAGAAGTTTCCAATCGGGGGCCCGTCCCGTCGGCTCTGGAACAACCTGTCAGGTGTCACACACGTAAATCAACTTTGAAAGTGCTATTAATGGATATTCAAGGCTCGCAGGAATCAGTGACTTCTTTTAATCTTCTTAGACTTTTAGACTTCTTTTCAAAAATCACCCATAGTAATTAATATGGGAGGATTGTTAAAATCTGTGGAGAAATCATTGGTAAGCAACAGGTAGACCTGAACCAACTATATCTGACCAGATTGGCACAGAAGGCAGACGAGGTCTGCATGGATACATCCCATCCACTGTCGGTGGAGTTCAAGCCGCTCCCTTCTGGTCGTAGATATAGATACCCTAACGTCAGAACCAACCGAGCAAAAGACTCAATCATTCCCATGGCGGTAACCCAATTAAATAAGATGAGCGGAGGGGTACCCATGGCGGTAACCCAATTAAATAAGATGAGCGGAGGGGTACCGATGGCGGTAACCCAATTAAATGAGATGAGCGGAGGGGTACCCATGGAGGTAACCCAATTAAATGAGATGAGCGGAGGGGTACCCATGGAGGTTACCCAATTAAATGAGATGAGCGGAGGGGTATGACTAGAGTAGGAATATATGTGAAGTATACGGTGCAGTAGTGTCATTTATGTATGACATTAGGCCTTTCAGGGAAGTGCAACATACTCCTTTTTACTGTAGTCTATGTATTGATGTGTGTCTGTTGTGTGTTAGATAAGTAGTGCTGTAGATGTCTGGTTCAATGTTTGTGTTGTGGATTATGTGTCAATATGCCAGTACTGTACAAACAACAATGTTTAATGCAAAGCACTTTGAATTGCTTTGTTGCTGAAATATAGCTAAACAAAGAAAGCTGCCTTGCTTTGCCTTGCCTATCATCTGTGAATTTCAATGTAGTTTTTACTGACCTTTACTTGAAGGTGTCCCACCTTCTTCTTGAAGTACTTAGTAAGCTATTGTTTTTAAAAGGTGCTATACAAATAAAGTATATTATTATTTTATTGTATATTATTTTAATCGCAGATGCAAATACTGGAAGTTGTGGCCTTTTGTTTTAGCTGAACAATGACGCTAGCCTAGAAATCTAGACCACCCTAGCGGTTGCAAATGTCATTTGCAGCCAGGGTCGTCTAGCAACTCTCTGTTGGCTTGTGAGCTAATCACATCGTGTATAGAGTCGGTGGGCGGGCTTCTGTGTAGCCGGGAGGACATGAGACGGGAGGTCTCCAGGCTGCAGCCGTACCCGACTCTGGAAGACTTGGAGTTCAGCTTTTCTTTAAGAAAAGATCAAAGAACGGCACTGAAGTCATTCTTAAAAAAAGGAAGATGTGTTCAGAGTTTAAAGTTGAATCTATCAACTAGCATTGCTCTGATTGGTTGGAGCGCTATCCTATTGCGTGCAGAGGGAATTTGAAAGACAACTGTTTATCCCGCCCCTTGGATTGAGCCCAGCCAATGGGGAGTTCCCAGACCCAACATCTGGATGTGGGGCTGGCTTGTCAGGCTAGTGTGATGCCGCATTTCCTGACAAATGTCTGTAGTCACGTGTTGTTGCTCCACACTCGGAGTGCCGTCATGGATTTGAAAAGCTGTGATTGCCAAAATCTTTACAAGATGTCAACTCCCCAAAAAAGAAAAACTAAGTCTCCAATTCCACCAGTTTCCATAAGCTTACATACACAACATAAGCTTTCCAGGGGACGCAATATTAAGAAGAGGTAGCTTTGTCCCCCTTTAAAAGATATGAAAGACAACTCCCTGTGTCCCCTAATTGGTTGAAACTGAGGCTGCATTTACATCGCTACGTTTTGGTTTAAAAAGGAATATCTTCTGCTACGTTTCCCCCTCTCATTCCCCCTGCTCTGGCGTTTCCCCCTCTCATTCCCCCTGCTCTGGCGTTTCCCCCTCTCATTCCCCCTGCTCTGGCGTTTCCCCCTCTCATTCCCCCTGCTCTGTTGTTCCCCCCTCTCATTCCCCCTGTTCTGGCTCTCCCCCTCTCATTCCCCCTGCTCTGACGTTTCCCGCTCTCATTCCCCCGTCTCATTCCCCCTGCTCTGGCATTTCCCCCTCTCATTTCCCCTGCTCTGGCGTTTCCTCCTCTCATTCCCCCTGCTCTGGCATTTCCCCCTCTCATTCCCCCTGCTCTGGTGTTTCCGAGCCCCTAAACCGGAGACATTTGGAAACTCTTCTGACCCGGTTTGGTCTGGAATCTGCGGGGTTGTCTTGCCGTCTCAACGGGCGCAAACGGAGACCTTTGGCAACGCCGGCACGGACGCCAATGTTTCTCCTCCTGACTGGGTCAATGTCTCGCTCTCTAAAGCTACCAACGTTACCAATGGCAACTACCTGCACCTTTTGTTTTTAATGTTCAGTATACCAGAACGTTGATGAGATATTTTGGTTTGGGCGTGTTAGTTTGAACAGAGATTAGTTCTTCTCCTGGAAATATAATCACTTGGTGCACCGACATCACTTCTGGCTCCAAAGTTAACGCTTAAAGACCAAAACGTAGCGCCGTAAATGTAGCCTCAACCTACGTCCTTTTCCCATACATACTCCTGGTCTGATCTGGTTTTGTGGCGCTCAGCGTAGATGAGGGCAGTTGTTATCAGACTTGAGACTTTGGACTTTTTCAAGAGCCTTTATATTGTTGTCTGACGCTGATCAGATGCTATGAACGTGCAGCAGGGACTGATTACACTTCCTGCACACGTCTACAAACAGAAAAAAGGACGACAAGCGAGTTTTGGAAGTCATTATCGGAACTATTCGACTGCCCGAAGATCTCGTTTAGTTGTATTCTTTGAGTCAGTGACATCTGTACTCACTGCCACAGCTGGTTGCTGCTTTTTAATCTCCCAGGAAACACTGATGCACCAGAAAGTTCATTGGTAATTTGTGTCTCTGTTCTTCTGTGCACATGGGCAGTGTTGTAATGTAACTAAGTACATTTACTCCAGTACTTGTACTTTAAGTCCAGATGTTGAGGTACTTGTACTTTACTTGAGTCTTTTCTTTTCATGCCACTTTCTACTTCTACTCCGCTCCATTCATCTGTTACAGCTTTAGTTACTAGTTACTTTAGTTACTCCACTACATTCATCTGTTACAGCTTTAGTTACTAGTTACTTTAGTTACTCCACTACATTCATCTGTTCCAGCTTTAGTTACTAGTTACTTTAGTTACTCCGCTACATTCATCTGTTCCAGCTTTAGTTACTAGTTACTTTAGTTACTCCGCTACATTCATCTGTTACAGCTTTAGTTACTAGTTACTTTAGTTACTCCACTACATTCATCTGTTCCAGCTTTAGTTACTAGTTACTTTAGTTACTCCGCTACATTCATCTGTTACAGCTTTAGTTACTAGTTACTTTAGTTACTCCGCTCCATTCATCTGTTCCAGCTTTAGTTACTAGTTACTTTAGTTACTCCGCTCCATTCATCTGTTCCAGCTTTAGTTACTAGTTACTTTAGTTACTACACTACATTCATCTGTTCCAGCTTTAGTTACTAGTTACTTTAGTTACTACACTACATTCATCTGTTCCAGCTTTAGTTACTAGTTACTTTAGTTACTCCACTACATTCATCTGTTCCAGCTTTAGTTACTAGTTACTTTAGTTACTCCACTACATTCATCTGTTCCAGCTTTAGTTACTAGTTACTTTAGTTACTCCGCTACATTCATCTGTTCCAGCTTTAGTTACTAGTTACTTTAGTTACTCCGCTACATTCATCTGTTACAGCTTTAGTTACTAGTTACTTTAGTTACTCCGCTACATTCATCTGTTACAGCTTTAGTTACTAGTTACTTTAGTTACTCCACTACATTCATCTGTTACAGCTTTAGTTACTAGTTACTTTAGTTACTACACTACATTCATCTGTTCCAGCTTTAGTTACTAGTTACTTTAGTTACTCCGCTACATTCATCTGTTACAGCTTTAGTTACTAGTTACTTTAGTTACTACACTACATTCATCTGTTACAGCTTTAGTTACTAGTTACTTTAGTTACTACACTACATTCATCTGTTCCAGCTTTAGTTACTAGTTACTTTAGTTACTCCACTCCATTCATCTGTTCCAGCTTTAGTTACTAGTTACTTTAGTTACTCCACTACATTCATCTGTTCCAGCTTTAGTTACTAGTTACTTTAGTTACTCCACTCCATTCATCTGTTACAGCTTTAGTTACTAGTTACTTTAGTTACTCCGCTACATTCATCTGTTACAGCTTTAGTTACTAGTTACTTTAGTTACTCCGCTACATTCATCTGTTCCAGCTTTAGTTACTAGTTACTTTAGTTACTCCACTACATTCATCTGTTACAGCTTTAGTTACTAGTTACTTTAGTTACTCCGCTACATTCATCTGTTACAGCTTTAGTTACTAGTTACTTTAGTTACTCCGCTCCATTCATCTGTTCCAGCTTTAGTTACTAGTTACTTTAGTTACTCCACTACATTCATCTGTTCCAGCTTTAGTTACTAGTTACTTTAGTTACTCCACTACATTCATCTGTTCCAGCTTTAGTTACTAGTTACTTTAGTTACTCCACTACATTCATCTGTTCCAGCTTTAGTTACTAGTTACTTTAGTTACTCCGCTACATTCATCTGTTCCAGCTTTAGTTACTAGTTACTTTAGTTACTACACTACATTCATCTGTTCCAGCTTTAGTTACTAGTTACTTTAGTTACTCCACTACATTCATCTGTTCCAGCTTTAGTTACTAGTTACTTTAGTTACTCCGCTACATTCATCTGTTACAGCTTTAGTTACTAGTTACTTTAGTTACTCCGCTCCATTCATCTGTTCCAGCTTTAGTTACTAGTTACTTTAGTTACTACACTACATTCATCTGTTCCAGCTTTAGTTACTAGTTACTTTAGTTACTACACTACATTCATCTGTTCCAGCTTTAGTTACTAGTTACTTTAGTTACTCCACTCCATTCATCTGTTCCAGCTTTAGTTACTAGTTACTTTAGTTACTCCGCTACATTCATCTGTTACAGCTTTAGTTACTAGTTACTTTAGTTACTCCACTACATTCATCTGTTACAGCTTTAGTTACTAGTTACTTTAGTTACTACACTACATTCATCTGTTCCAGCTTTAGTTACTAGTTACTTTAGTTACTCCACTCCATTCATCTGTTCCAGCTTTAGTTACTAGTTACTTTAGTTACTCCGCTACATTCATCTGTTCCAGCTTTAGTTACTAGTTACTTTAGTTACTCCGCTACATTCATCTGTTACAGCTTTAGTTACTAGTTACTTTAGTTACTCCACTCCATTCATCTGTTCCAGCTTTTGTTACTAGTTACTTTAGTTACTCCGCTACATTCATCTGTTCCAGCTTTAGTTACTAGTTACTTTAGTTACTCCGCTACATTCATCTGTTCCAGCTTTAGTTACTAGTTACTTTAGTTACTCCGCTACATTCATCTGTTCCAGCTTTAGTTACTAGTTACTTTAGTTACTCCGCTACATTCATCTGTTACAGCTTTAGTTACTAGTTACTTTAGTTACTCCACTACATTCATCTGTTCCAGCTTTAGTTACTAGTTACTTTAGTTACTCCGCTACATTCATCTGTTACAGCTTTAGTTACTAGTTACTTTAGTTACTCCGCTACATTCATCTGTTCCAGCTTTAGTTACTAGTTACTTTAGTTACTCCGCTACATTCGTCTGTTACAGCTTTAGTTACTAGTTACTTTAGTTACTCCACTACATTCATCTATTACAGCTTTAGTTACTAGTTACTTTACACATTAATATTACTGTTCCCAGAACACATGTAGTTAATAACATCTGATGTTTGATTATGAATGAAACTAGCCGACAATATAACGGCTACAAGTCCAGCTGAGATGTCCAGTTTCTAAAATGGGAGGATTGTTCTTTACTTTTAATACTTTAACTACATGTTCCTGACGATACTCACACACTCTTACTGAAGTAACACTTTCAACGCAGGAATTTTACTTGTTTATTTGTTACCTTACTTGTAACAGAGTATGTTTCCAGTGTGCTATTAGTACTGTGACTGAAGTGAAGGATCTGAATACTTCTTCCACCCCTGCAGATGGCAAGCTGCGAGGGCCTGTTCTCTTTGCACAGATCCAGATACGTCAGCTGGTGTGTGGACTCTGCAGAGTCACCAACACCTGAAGCTACACCTCTGACAGCAGCGGGTAATATCTTTAAACTCCCATATCACTGGTGTAATGGTTGTTGATAAGGTGGGTGTACTAATAGGTAGATGGGTAGGTTATGGAGGAGGAAGTGGGTATACTCTCCTATATATTCCATGGCTTTTTGGCTGTAAAAAGAGGTGGTTATACCCCGTATACCTGCGTATACCCTCCACTACACCACTGTCCCATATTGTAAAAGGGAAGATTCCCATGCCTTTTTTTAAATCATAAAGCAGGCAGAGGTTATTTATGAATACTGTGAAAGTATTAAAATGCAGAGAAATGCACACAGCCTGTATTTAGAAAAACTAAGTGCTTCACAGCTCAAATAAATGTAAAGGTCCCATGGCATGAAAATGTCACTTTATGAGGTTTTTTAACATTAATATGCGTTCCCCCAGCCTGCCTCTGGTCCCCCAGTGGCTAGAAATGGTGATAGGTGTAAACCGAGCCCTGGGTATCCTGCTCTGCCTTTGAGAAAATGAAAGCTCAGATGGGCCGATCTGGAATCTTCCCTTTATGATGTCATAAGGGGAAAGGTTACCTCCCCTTTCTTTGCTTTGCCCGCCCAGAGAATTTGGCCCACCCATGAGAGAGAGAGAGAGACATCATGGCTTTCAAACGAGCAAAGTGGCAGTTGGTCAAGCCCCCCCCCCCCCCCCCGCCACCCTCCACCTTGCCCCCCCCTCTCTCCTCCTCAATAGCATTTAAAGCTACAGACACAGAAATGGCACATCCTAAGGAAAACTCATTGTGAGACTGGCTCTAGTGGCTGTAATTCTGCACCAAGGCTGAATTTAGGGAAAGAGACTTCAGATACAGTATTAGGGGACCACTAAGGCCTATATAAAAGAGACTTCAGATACAGTATTAGGGGCCACTAAGGTCTATATAAAGAGACTTCAGATACAGTATTAGGGGACCACTAAGGCCTATATAAAAGAGACTTCAGATACAGTATTAGAGGACCACTAAGGCCTATATAAAAGAGACTTCAGATACAGTATTAGAGGACCACTAAGGCCTATATAAAAGAGACTTCAGATACAGTATTAGGGGACCACTAAGGTCTATATAAAAGAGACTTCAGATACAGTATTAGGGACCACTAAGGTCTATATAAAAGAGACTTCAGATACAGTATTAGGGGACCACTAAGGTCTATATAAAAGAGACTTCAGATACAGTATTAGGGGACCACTAAGGTCTATATAAAGAGACTTCAGATACAGTATTAGGGGACCACTAAGGCCTATATAAAAGAGACTTCAGATACAGTATTAGGGGACCACTAAGGTCTATATAAAAGGGACTTCAGATACAGTATTAGGGGACCACTAAGGTCTATATAAAAGAGACTTCAGATCCAGTATTAGGGGACCACTAAGGCCTATATAAAAGAGACTTTAGATACAGTATTAGGGGACCACTAAGGTCTATATAAAAGAGACTTTAGATACAGTATTAGGGGACCACTAAGGTCTATATAAAAGAGACTTCAGATCCAGTATTAGGGGACCACTAAGGCCTATATAAAAGAGACTTTAGATACAGTATTAGGGGACCACTAAGGTCTATATAAAAGAGACTTTAGATACAGTATTAGGGGACCACTAAGGTCTATATAAAAGAGACTTTAGATACAGTATTAGGGGACCACTAAGGCCTATATAAAAGCATCCAAAGAGCAGCATGTCGTAAGACCTTTCTTGTGTCCCCACCAGAAACCAGCGGAGGAGATCCAAGCGAAAGCCTTCCCCATCGACGCTCACAGCCAACGTTCACGAAGAGGACACATCCACACTCCCGTCGCTCCCGGTCCAAGCATCGCTGCAGCTCTGCTCTGCACGACAACATTAACAAAGCCTCCAAAAGTCACGCTGAGGATGATGGCGATGATGGGGGGGAATGGAGAAACAAAGAGGACTCGTCTCTTCTGCATCCAGAGAGCAGAAGCTTCCTGCTTCCCAGAAGCAGTCCGGTCATCTCCAGACGCCACAGGCCCGTTTCCTGGCACGACCTGCGCACCGACACCACTGACCCATCAAGGTAACTATACACTCGAGCTGTGATAGGGAACGGTTCCCAACACAGCTCATGTCACGACACGACACCAAAAATCTAGTAGTCAATACCGATACAACCACAAGTACGCCACCAAAATATGACCCAAATATGTGGGTTTCTTTCAAACTAATTGTCAAAAATAATAACGTGTGACTCTTCACAAGTAAAATAAATGATCAGTTCACTACTTTCATTGCATTTGGGTGTTCTATTCAATTTGACAACATTTGAAAAAGTATTGATAGAAGAACGTTAACCCCCCTGTTGTCCTCGGGTCAAATTTGACCCAAAAACTTTCTATATCAGAACTATGACAAAAGAACGTTGAAAAAAGTGACACATGTTGGATAAAGCTACAAAAACGCAGGAAAGAATAGACAACATTTTTAAACATTTTTTAAAAACGCTAAAAAAGTGACAAAAAAATGAAAAAAGTGAAGAAAAAAACATCTTTAAAAGTGACAAAAAAATTGTTAAAAAATTAAAAAAAAATAATTTAAAAAAAGCTAAAAAATTTGAAAAAAGTGAAGAAAAAAACATTTTCAAAAGTGACAAAAAAATTGTTAAAAAAATTGACAAAAAAAGAAATTTAATAAAAGCCAAAAAAATTGAAAAAAGTGACAAAAAAATTTGAAAAAAGTGAAGAAAAAAGCGTATTCAAAAGCGACAAAAAAATTGTTAAAAAATTGATAAAAAAATAATTTTAAAAAGTTAAAAAATTTGAAAGAAGTAACGAGAAAATTTGAAGAAAGTGAAGAAAAAAACATCTTAAAAAGCGACAAAAAATTGTTAAAAAATTGATTAAAAAATAATTTAAAAAAAGCCAAAATAATTGAAAAAAGTGATAATTTTTTTTTTTTTAAAAGTTAAGAAAAACTTCTTCACTTCAAAAGCGACAACAAAATTGTAAAAAAATTGACAAAAACATAATTAAAAAAGCCCAAAAAATTGAAAGAAGTGACAAAAATTTGAAAAAGCGTATTCAAAAGCGACAAAAAAATTGTTAAAAAATTAATTAAAATTTTTTTTAAAAAAAGCTAAAAAATTTGAAACAAGTGAAGAAAAAAACATCTTAAAAAGCGAAAAAAAAATTGTTAAAAAAATTGACAAAAAAAAATAAAAAAGCCCAAACATTTGAAAAAAGTGACAAAAAAATTGTTAAAAAATTGATACAAAAATAATTTAAAAAAAGCCAAAAAAAATGAAAAAAGTGACAAAAAAATTTGAAAAAAGTGAAGAAAAAAACATCTTAAAAAACAACAAAAAACTTGTTAAAAAAATTGACAAAAAAAAAATAAAAAAATTGAAAAAAGTGAAGAAAAAAGCGTATTCAAAAGCGACCAAAAAATTGTTAAAAAAATGATAAAAAAATAATTTAAAAAAAGCTAAAAAATTTGAAAAAAGTGACGAAAAAATTTGAAAAAAGTGAAGAAAAAAACATCTTAAAAAGCGACAAAAAAATTGATTAAAAAATAATTTAAAAAAAGCCAAAATAATTGAAAAAAGTGACAATTTTTTTTTTTAAAGTTAAAAGTGACCATTTTTTTTTTAAAAGTTAAGAAAAACTTCTTCACTTCAAAAGCGACAAAAAAATTGTAAAAAAATTGACAAAAACATAATTAAAAAAGCCCAAAAAATTGAAAGAAGTGACAAAAAATTTGAAAAAGCGTATTCAAAAGCGACAAAAAAATTGTTAAAAAATTAATTAAAAAATAATTAAAAAAAACTAAAAAATTTTAAAAAAGTGAAGAAAAAAACATCTTAAAAAGCGACAAAAAAATTGTTAAAAAAATGGACAAAAAAAAATAAAAAAGCCAAAAAATTTGAAAAAAGTGAAGAAAAAAACATCTTAAAAAGCGACAAAAAAATTGATAAAAAAATTATTTAAAAAAAGGTAAAAAATTTGAAAAAAGTGACGAAAAAATTTTAAAAAAGTGAAGAAAAAATTGGAATAAAATCGACAAAAACGTCAAGAAAAGTGTAGAAAAAGAACAACAAAATGTTGAGATTTCGACCCAGAGAAACACAAAGTTGCAGGCCGACGGGAAGACGACACAAGGGTTAAAAAAGGTCAAAAAAACGCAAAAAAAAATCGTCAAAGACATCGGAAAAAAGTGACAAAACCGTCGGGGGGAAAAAGCCACAAAGGGGTCGAAGAAGATGACCAAAACGTTGAAAAAAAAAATTGCATGCTTGACGGGAAGACAACACAAGGGTTAACCATTAATGTAAACGCTCTACAAGGTCCATTTAGTTCCTGTTCTGGAGCTTTCAGTTGCATCACATTTGTCATTCACTTTAACCACCAATTAAAAATCAGTATGTTGCACTTCAGGTTGCCATTGGAATAATATTCACACTTTATGTGCTACATTTCCAGTTTAAGTTACTTGGTGTGGGAGTTGTATGTGGTCATAGCATCTTTTAAAAGCTTATAATAATCAAAAGCGTGGCCTGTGAGGACTGATACGTGTCGCTGTGACATCACCACTGGACGGCGCCACAGTACGGGATTCAACAACAGTTTGGCTTTAACTGCTGAAACTCATGAGTGAAAACGGACTACAGACACATTTACAGTAAAAGACAAAGGATGGTCTCTCTGCTGTTAAAGTGTAGTGTTGTTGTTCCAATATTGTACCCCCTTTGAATTGCTTTTTTAAGTCAAGTACCCCCTGACCAGCGCAAAACATTTTTGGTAGAAAAATAAGTCTATATAAAGAGGTACAATACAGCGCCGGCAGTGATAGATTCACTAATCAACAACCTTTTTTAAACAAAAACATTTAAATGCAACATTTCAAATGTTTAGAATCCATCACTTCATGCATTCATTATTATAGTATAATTATTTTAGGAATTATGCATGACATAATTCCTAAAATACTCTGCAGTCCTCCAGAGTGCCCCTAGGGGGACACCTACCCCCATTTGAGAAACGATGGTCAACTTCTTCAGAATCAGAGTCAGCTTTATTGGCCAGGTTTCCGTAAAGAAACAAGGAATTTGACTCTGGTTAATCTTCGCTCTCAAAGTACAAACATCACTTAACATATAAGTTATGTTGGGACTACGGATGGAAATTAGCCCTTGGCTATAATCCGGCATGTTTACATGCATGTATTCAATGTTTGTTCATTAACATGCACTGTCCCAATCAAATAAATAAATAAAATTAAAAATAAAGAATAAAAACAGAAAGGAAATATAAAAAAAATACTGTTAATTACAAAAAATATACAATAACAATTGAAGAGAGGGAAGGAATAGTGCAATATCAGTATAGTCTGAGATTTAAGATTTAAATATAAATATAGTGCAAGGCAGTTCAGTGCAATGGTCATATATTAATAACAATATTGTAATTGTAAGATCTAAATATACATGAGGTAGATGAGCAGAACAGTGTTGATTGACTTTGTTCAGTGTGAGGGGGGGGGGGGGGGCTATTTCAGAGCGTTCAACAGAGCGACTGCTTGAGGAAAGAAGCTGTCTCTGTGTCGGCTGGTTTTGGCGAGCAGCGCCCTGTATCTCCTACCAGAGGGAAGGAGGTTGAACAGTGTGTGACCAGGATGTGAGGGGTCTGCAGAGATTTTTGCTGCCCTTTTCCTGACCCTGGACCGGTACAGGTCCTGGATGGAGGGAAGGTCAGTTCCAATGATCCTCTCTGCAGCCCTAATTGTCCATTGCAGTCTGGCCCTGTCCCGTTTGGTGGCTGACCCACACCAGACAGTGATGGAGATGACAGACTGAATGACGGCCGAGTAGAAAGTGGTCAGCAGCTCCTTACGCAGATTAAAGCTGTTGCAGGAAGAATAACCTCTGCTGGGCCTTTTTCTGGACAGAGTCGATGTGGGGAGAGCATTTTAGGTCCTGGGAAATGGTTGAACCCAGGAACCTAAAGGAATCCACACTGGACACTGTGTCGTTCTGGATGGGGGGGGGGGGGGCTTCTCCTAAAGTCCACTGACATCTCCACAGTCTTTCAGTCAGTTCTGACTGCACCATTGGACCAGCTTGTTTCCTGATGTTGCATATTAGGGCGTTTACAAGTTCATTACTTTCAGTCTTTGACACCTGATTTCCTGAAAGTTGTGTGGTAGTCTCCAGGCTGCGCGGAAACAGGAATTGAAAGAGAAAATGAAAAAGGCAGTATTTATTGTGTCTGTTTCATTGTTATGCAGCGAAATATAAAAAAGGAAAGCCCAAGCAGGTTCTCTTGGATGAACAGCTGCAGCTGCTTTCAGTGTTAAAGAAATGTTATTGTCACCCCCAACATTTTCCCACACAAACACATTCTGGCCCAAATGTTTAGAGAACTGGAGTGTGTGAGGTTGTAGGTGTATTCCCCTGACAGATAGGACAAATCTGACTAAAGTGAAACATAACTTCTTATAGCTCCGACTCCCCGTCCCCTGCTTCTGGTTCGCTGTCTCTGGATCAATGTGGGCGCCTGGAAGACCCCAGCAGGGAGTATGTGGGACCCAAAGCGAGCTCCTGTCACCAGCCGTCCCCTCGGGACAAGAAGCCGTGCTGTGTCTCCGCCTCAACACATCCCAACCGTCTCCAGCTTCCCTTCAGTGGACAGCTGGGGCAAGGCCCTGATGCCCCCCACTCATCAGGTAGATGAAATCATTACAGGTGTATCTTTAGAGGCTGTGTACACCTGCTGTTTCCCAGAGACCTCTGCGCTTACCCAGAAACCCCTTTCTCCCCACCTCCCCGCTCCCTACTAACAGGAACCAATCCCTACTGAAAAAGAATTATTCTTTTTACACTCACTTGTACAATAAGAAGCTTTTACTTTCATTTGATTGGAGAGATATTTTTTGTATAAGGCCTCCTGCACACTTGCTGCGTGGCGTGAGCGTGTCCGTTTTTATTTTGACTCCCATGGTAACAGGTAAGAGCGTGCACGCTGCCTGCGTGATACGTACGTCTCAGGCGCGGCCGAAAACGCGTGCATGCTAGAAACAGAACCGACGCCTATTTTTCACGCGACATGCAAGCGCGTTGGAAGCGTTTCCAGACAACATAGAATATGAAAAGATGTTTATATGTCATTTAGACACAAATACATTTAATAAATGACATTTTGATGTTTGAAAGTCTCTAGTTTTTGACATAAATGCAGATATAAAAGTCATTTAAAAAAGTTATAATAAATAATTATAGATTTTCAAATATTGCACCTGTCAATACAGAACGAAATACTCTGTAGCCTATTTTGCCGTCAATACTGCCGACGTTGTCTTTGCTGTAATCAGATCAGTCTATATTTATATATATGAGTTGATCATATAAGGTTTGGTGTATAATATCTGAGTCAGCAAATCCACCAGTAACTCTAAAAGTCAGATACATGTAGTGGATTAAAAAGTGCAAAGTTTGCCTCTGATACGAAGTAGAAATGGATATAAGTCCAGTATCTTTACTCAACTACAGTATATGCACGTCTGTCTATACCTTCCCGACACCTCCCACCTCTGGTTGTGATCTGATTTAGGTCCGTTTGATAGTCAGAAACCCATGAACTAAAACTGGAATTTCAGGGTAGATGGATCAAACTAACGCAGGACTTCCACCCAGCTGTCTGCTATTTGTTTCCCGTAGGAAACTGAAAGTTTGTGACTTATTTATGTTGATTCCAATGTAAAATAAACTAGAGCTGCAAACATGAATCCATCAGTGGTCAACTGTTGATCTAAATCAGGGATCTTCAACAGGGGGTCCTCAGAGTCAATGCATAATCCAACATGTTATTAGCAAATATAAATCCCCACTGCTTACTGGCCTATAGTCAAGGTAGTCACTAAGGCCATCCACAGATGTGTGCCTCTCATGCTTAACATTAAACATTATAATATCATGCCTTCAATTATTACAGCTATTTGAATAGCTTAGTATTCTATGCAAAATAAAGTATAAAGACTTTACATGTTATTGTAGGCCCATACAATTGAATTCTATACAGTACATTTCGTAGGGGGTCCCTGATCCATCTCTCTTTCAGATAAGGGTCCTTGGCTAAAAATGTTGAAGACCCCTGAACTAAAGTAAGTGCCAACTATTTGGGCAGGTGTACCTAAAGGTTAGCGTTAGGGTTACCCTTGAGTCATGTTATTATGGGGAAAAAAGTTAAGTTGTGACGGCAGCTTGTTAATGTGAATATGTTCTAGTTTCTTCACTTCTCTGTGACAGTAACACGTAACTGTGACATTTTATAGACCAAACAACTTATCCATTAATTGAGAAAATGTTTGACAGATTAATTGTAATGGAAAATAATCGTTAGTTGCAGCCCTAAAATGAAGCTGTACTCTTTTTTGCATGCGTGTCTGCATTTGTGTGTGTGCGTGTGTGTGTGTGTGTGTATGTGTGTATGCTTCTGTGTATGTGTGTGCGTCTGTGTGTGTGTGTGCGTGTGTGTGCGCGCGTCTGTGTGTGTGTGTG